>HG814199.1:0-22113 GCA_000576735.1 Penicillium fuscoglaucum FM041
TCGGGGGTTTGTCCAGCTCGGTAGTGAAATACGTTAGTTATATCTACTCCGTACACATTTGAACGTGCCGAGACTCCTAGCTACTAGTCCCCAAGCAGATTTTCTTTCTATGATGCGTCATATCGGAGCTGCGAGAAAGACCGGGAGTGCTTCCGATTGATCACATCACGAGTACAATTAAGCTCCAACGATGACCGGCCGATTTTGGCCGACGTTTTCTGTATAGTCAGGCCCATCGGGATTTCTAAGGTTAGATGGAAGAAACCGGACCAGCGATGAGAGTGGAGCTTCGAACTTCCCCGGATTTTGCCATTAGATAGCTTTAGTGCGGATAACGTCAGAGATTACCATATTCAAAAGTGGCTACTCCGTACTCCGTATAGAGACAGCAAAATTATGCGGAATAGATATGCGGGTAATACCGGTTGATAGTCGGAGAATGCCGTAGGTCTTGGGAATTTGGGGGGGCGGGGGAGGAAAGGGGGAATATTGTTAGGGATGGGTTATTGTCGTAGGAGTCGAATATCAATTTTCAAAGATCATTGTGAAGACAATATCAGAGTTGCATAATTTTACCCCAAAACATTGACCGATAGACCGAGTTTGAAGTTCCCCGGTTAATTTCTCCTCACCGGGAGATTGCTTCTCCCCTCAGTTCTCCAATTTTCTTGTCTCTCTTTTTTTTTTTTCCCTTTTTCCCTTTTTTTTTTGGCTTGTGATATTAACCAATTAGGCGATTATAATAACTTGGTCGGGAAATAATTACAAGTTTCTATCTATATGATATATGATATTTGTTATTATTTTAGAATGTTAGAGTAGCTTATATACTACATAATGTAATAAAGTAATTGAAATGATCGAATTGGCAGGGTAAAAAAAAATGATAAAAGTACACAGTACCTAGATTTACTACATGGAAGCACGCAATCAGCCAAGTACTAGATACACGGCCACCCCCTTTGGTCCGGGTACACCGATTCGCCCAAAGCAGCAACGCAATGATGGAGCTTATCAAATCTTTTTTTTTCCTTCTTAAAATATTCAGTCACCCTTGATATTTCATCCTATTTGCATTCCCTTTGCTACCTTTGGTGCGCCCTTTCACAATGGCTGGCACCACGCTAGCAATTCGCAAGATGGCTCCGTCCATCATGCAGCTATCGTCGATGACGCGCAGGTCGATGTCGACCTCGCAGCTGGCCCTTCGCGCAAAGCCGATGCGGTCTACCAAGGTTTCCCAGTCTGTGTCGCGTATCGCTCGTCGTGGCTACGCTGATGCTGCTCCTTCGCGCGCCCCGAAGCCCAAGAAGCGTTTCAGAGCTCTGCGTTGGGCCTGGCGGTTGACCTGGCTCTCTGCCATCGGTCTGACCGGTACTGTCGCATACAGCATCTTCGAACTCCGTCAACCCCCGGACCAGGCTCCTCCTGACCCATCAAAGAAGACTCTGGTCATTCTCGGTATGTGTCGGTCGCGATCGTTGATCCCCTACGGCCAAAGTGTCGCTAACGCGACTATGTTCGCTCAGGAACTGGCTGGGGCTCCGTTTCCCTCCTAAAGAAGCTTGACACCGAGAACTACAACGTTATCGTCGTCTCCCCCCGTAACTACTTCCTGTTCACTCCCTTGCTGCCCTCATGTACCACCGGTTTGATCGAGCACCGCTCGATCATGGAGCCTATCCGAAATATCCTGCGCCACAAGAAGGCCAGTGTCCAGTTCTACGAGGCCGAGGCCACCAAGATCGACTACGAGAAGCGGATTGTGTATATCAGTGATGATTCGGAAATTAAGGGTGATATCTCGCACACCGAGGTTCCCTTCGACATGCTTGTGATCGGTGTTGGTGCCGAGAACGCGACTTTTGGTAGGATCCTCTCTCGCATCTGAAACGATGCATTTTTGGACTAATTTTGTGACGTGTAGGTATTCCCGGTGTTCGTGAGAACTCCTGCTTCCTGAAGGAAGTCGGTGACGCTCAGAACATCCGCAAGCGTATTATGGACTGTATCGAGACTGCCTGTTTCAAGGATCAAACCGAGGAAGAGGTCAAGCGTCTGCTGCACATGGTTGTGGTGGGCGGTGGCCCCACTGGTGTTGAATTCGCCGGTGAACTCAAGGACTTCTTCAACGATGACTTGAAGAAGTGGATTCCCGAAATCAAGGACAACTTCCACGTCACTCTCGTCGAGGCTCTGCCCAACGTTCTGCCCATGTTCTCAAAGCAACTGATTGACTACACCGAATCGACCTTCAAGGAGGAGGAGATCTCCATCCGCGCCAAGACCATGGTCAAGAAGGTTACCGACAAGTACATCCAGGCCGAGGTGACCAAGCCCGATGGATCCAAGGAGCTTGAGACTATCCCCTACGGTCTTCTCGTCTGGGCCACCGGTAACGCTGTCCGCAGCGTCGTCCGCGACCTCATGTCCCAGATCCCCGCTCAGGCCGAGTCCCGCCGCGGTCTCGCTGTCAACGAATACCTCGTCGTGAACGGTACCGAGAACGTCTGGGCCGTCGGCGACTGCGCCATTGCCAACTACGCCCCGACCGCCCAGGTTGCTGGTCAGGAGGGTGCCTTCTTGGGCCGCCTCTTCAACACCATGGCTAAGACCGAGGCTCTCGAGCAAGAGTTGGAGACCCTCTCAGAGCGTCAGTCCCAGGCCAAGGGTGCCGAGGAGCGCAACCAGATCTTCGACGAGATTCGTGAGCGCCAGAAGCAGCTCCGCCGCAACAAGCAGATCGGTCCCTTCCAGTACTCTCACCAGGGCTCCCTGGCCTACATTGGTAAGGAGCGTGCCGTCGCCGATATCAGCTGGCTGAGCGGCAACATCGCCAGCGGTGGTACTATGACCTACCTGTTCTGGCGCAGTGCCTACCTGAGCATGTGCTTCAGCAGTAAGTTCCACGTTCTATCCAACACTGATTAAGATTCACCACTAACATATAATCCAGCTCGCAACCGTGTCCTTGTCTGTGTCGACTGGGTCAAGGCTCGTCTCTTCGGTCGTGATGTCTCCCGGGAGTAAACATCTCCACCCGGTTTCGATGATCTTCTGTAATATCGCCAGCCATACTACATTTTTTTTTTTGGTTATTCAATGCCTTTCCTGACACATTGACTGTGCAATGTATCCCGCTACGCCCCCCTTATGCCATCCCCCACTATCCTTGTCTTTATCTCTCTTTGCACCTGTGACCGTGATAGACATATCCATTTTCCGTCTTCTTTCTTTTGACACACTTTTGGTGCTGCAATTGGTTCCCGCCAGAGACAAAAGCATTAATTCGCGTCTTCTTTGTTTCGCTTCCGGTTTTTAAGACTGTACTGTACGCTATAGGAATATATAGACTGGGTCTGGGATTGTTGTATTGAATCTGTCATTTTTCAACTATGAAGTGTTTTTCTTCCTTGGATAGTGTAGCGCTATCACACTGCATGTTTGGATTCCACCTCTTGGTCGCTGGACGACATTCCTTTCTCTATTCTGCGGATCAACTAGCGTCACAGATCTCCATCCCGGTTTCCCGATTACACCTGATAGAAACCCTTTCCAGGCCAGGATGGCTCCGATACATCATCCAGTAAAAGAACGCCGCCGCCTCATCCGAGGACTTGGCAACCAAATCGTAAAGCATGTTCATAGGAAGCCCACCATACTCTTCCGATGAGATTTGCGCAGAGAGACCTGGCTGGTAAAGGTCTCTTGGTGGTCTAACTACATAGAATTGTATGTGAAGCTATCTCTGGGAGGCCTATTGTCCATTTGAAGGGTGTTATAGATGGTGAAGGGAAAGAGGAGGATATAGTAAACATAGTACTATTAAAGCTCGATAATTAAAGTCAACTAAGGATATTAAGAACAGTATAGATCTATTTAGATAATCATATACATTTTGTTTTAAATATCAGGGCTTCCCAAAATTTACATCTATAGATAGATATATATATTTAAAAAAAATGAGAGTGCTTCTAAAACTTTACACATCCCTACATCTTCACTTCTGTTTACCTTTTTCTTTGACCAAATGAGATTACCGTTTAGGAACCTCAGGTGCCGGGCCTCTAGCCCTTTTCGTCGCAGGTTCATCGGTGTCGTCTGCTGGAGAAGCCCGGTTAGGACGGGCTGGTAAATCGACTTTCGATCCAGATGCTCTCGGGTCCGAAGGCGATGTAGGCGATTTCACTCCAAAAATTTGAATGGGACTTTTATCTGGCATATCATCTGTGATGAAGTTCTCTACTTTTCCGTCCCATGTGGTTATCACCTGTTGACAATTAGTGCAAGGTTTAGTCATTGCATCCAATGCTTGCGAGTGGCTACATGGACCATCTTTGGGTAGCTTGCTAAGCATCACCGCAAATCCATACACCTCCTCACTAGGGGTATGGTTCCTAATTCGTTAACATGGAACATACAGGATCTCAAAGGGATTGACTCACCGTAGGACATTCACGAGAGGATAGGTTTCTGCGCAGTTTCCAAAAGGGATAGGATGGCCTCCTCTACCCCTTAAAGTTGAAAGCTCAAATTTTATTCCCGCTGTGTCAATTCTTTGATCGCGAAGAACATCGAAACGAGCTCGTTGCAGAATTTTGACCCAGCGGTTACCATTCCCCTCTGGATTGCGATACCCGGCGAGCGATCCTCCTAGGTGAAAGCGGCTCTGCGTATCCTTTTGCTCTGCCCAGACGCATGAATACACCCACGGGGCCATCGGAGCTATTTTGCGACACCAATTGATGTACACTAGTGTCAGAGGTAAGTAGAAATTGTCCCGTGTGGCACCTCGGGGTGCTGGTCCAGTAAGGGAAATGAACCTACCTAGAAGGTCAAAAGAGCTCCAATATAAAACACCTCCATATGTCAATTCATCCAACAAGAAGTATGGTTCATCCCCGTTGGCCGCTGCTGGGTTAGCCACCCTCGAAACCGCCTGGGGGTAGAAGGGTTCAGACTGATATCTGCTCCCATTTTCGCTGTACGAATTCGATTAGTTGACAGAACACGAAGTCTAGCGGGCATCCAACTTACCTGAGATCGAGAATATCGGTGCGTAGTCTTTTCAATTCTGATACGACCGTCCGTTCCACTCCATAGGTGAAATGATTGTCTATAACCTCGATCATGAAGACTTTAATCTGGGCCTAGTTAGCTTTGGTTATCCTCTTAAACTAATTCACAGTTGTAGCACCTTACATGTGTTAGGCTCCAAGTACATGCTTGTCTCAAGTTCACTTGACCATTACAAGCCGGCAAATATGCCTCGGTGGAAGGGGTCGGGGCTGTTGACATTGCGATTGTTCTATTGTCCTATTGTCCTAGGTAGCCCTGGAGCTTTGTGGGCAAGTCACCGTTTAAATAATAATCCCATACTAGCAACTTGCGCCTTTGTCGAGGACATGATATTAGTTGTCGTGAAAGACCGTCAGTTGTTCACAAAATAGCGTGGATTATCAAAGGCCAAAGTCATCGAATATCTTGAAACATGATGATCCAAGGCGTACCATTATAGATCTACCTGATCATAAATAGAAATAGTCGAACAATAACAGGGGCACTGTGAAAGAAGAATAAACAAAGTACAAACCATCCCGTCCCATTTTTTATAAACTTACATGGTTTCTTTGTTGCCTTTTATACATAGCCCAAAATATCTCTACGATTATTCTCACGCCATAAAAAGCCTGCCTACGTACCTACGACTAAGTATGCCATCGGAACTTAACTCTCTTATTGGATACTGTATCACCGCCCGTTTGATTTTTGGGCTAGGGTACGGGGCGGTGGTATTTGAAAAAAAAAAATAAGAATAAACTGCATAGGTGGTTTAATACTATAAGATTACTATAGAGTATGTAGTTATAAAATCACTTCAATTATAGAGTATAAAAATCAATTCTATTATAAAGTATCAAAGGTTATATATAGAAAAGTCTTTTTTTCCTACCTTCGTATATACCTAAAAAGAGCGTCCAAAAGACCACTAAAAAGACCACTAAAAATATATCACAAGGCCGTATAAGCGGCCGACTATTCTTATATACTTGTAAATTATCAATTAAATGGTAGGTTGACTCTATACCCTACAAATGACGGTGGATGACTAGATACTGCTGGCAATATTATCCAATGAGAGAGTTAAGTTCCGATGGCATACTTAGTCGCCCGTACCTAGGTATATTCTTCATTCCTGACAGTCTAGGAAATGGCTTCAAAAAAATCAGAACTACCCAATCCCAAAAGAATCAATTACCCGGTAAAGCTGACCCGAATATGCTTGATATGAACTATGCTAACCTAAAGGAAGCCTACTCGCCGATCCAGAAGGCTCGCTGGTCTAGTGCCACAGACTATATTTCTCGAAAAAGCCGACCCTCCACCAGGGAGTCCAACTTGGCGGGCAGAGCATATGGACGACGGCACGAAGCCAACACGGGTAAGTATATCGTCCCCCTTCCATGAGAATTGTGGCTAATGAAAACAGTGGGCCTCGACTGGCCCTCTTGAATTCTCGAGTGAGCCAGCAAAGCTTAGTTATGATGAATGGGAGGGAGAATACGGTGCTCAAAAACGCATGACCGATGCTCGTGGCCTCACAAATTGCGTGCCGGTGTTCGTGTCTCAAGACACGAACGACCTCTTGTTTGAATCAAGTGGTAACTAGATACTATCTTTGGAATCGCTATGGTAACGGCTTGGCGCGTATTCTTCATGGTCTGGAGGAGATCAAGCAAATAATCACCGACTGGGGACAAGAGGCACTGTCCATGGAGTCCATGGGGTTCGTGTAATATGACCCTTTGATAGGAATATACATTCATATGTAGGCCGGGTACTTGCCAGCCAAACTCCGGGGTAGCTAGAATTTCTACATATCAAGAATAGAGAAAAGATAATTTCAAGGAATGGATTATCGAGTTTTTGACGAACGGCCTAGAAATATGTACATTGACTTCAAAACATCTAGAGATACATACTATCCCAAGAGGAAGCGGTAAGGGGAGAAGATGGCTAAACATGATAAAGAGAGTGATGAGAACACTAGCAGAGGTATCGAAACTCCAGATTGAGAAGGAAAAAAAACGAGTGGTTCGCACAGACAGTAAGAGCCAGAAAGCCCAAACATCGGATATTCTAGAAAAGGTTCCAACGGCTTCGCGTTTCCTTTCCAGGAGGCGCACGCTCTGTTTTCCTGGCGCGGCCGTCAAGCTGTCGGATGCCTTCGATCTTCTGCAGAGCCAGCTCCAGCAGCTCCTTCTTGCGGATGATGTCCAGGTGACGGCGGATGCGGGGATCCTCACGAGCAAACCGCTCGACCTCGGCGTCTGAAAGGTGTCGTCCAAGTCTTGAATCAAGCTCGCGAGGGAAATTATAGTAGAACTCAGATAAGAGCTCGACGTTGAGGAATAGAACGGCGGTGGAGGTGAGTTTATCTGCCACAACATCCAGGAAGACCTCTGGGCAGTAGTACTTGTTCTTTTGTGTTGCGCATTGCTTGGACCGGACGGCGAGCAGTCTCATCTTGATAATATCCGCTCGGTCTCGAAGGAAGAGGCCTTCTCGTCCTAGATAATATATGTTAGTGCCTGTAAATAGAAGAAAAAGGGGAATACCAACCTCTCTCCAACAAGGCGGCACTGAAACCACCCGCGCCACCTTCACCGTTGCCTTCTAGTACTACTTCGCCCTTTCGCACTCTATCGATAAAAGAGACAACGTCTTTAAGTTTTCGCTTTCCAACAGTCTCTTCCACATGCTTCATGGCCGACTCGCACGCCTTGAGCTCTTCCTTGAGAACCTTGCCCACGTTGTCTCTGCCTTTAGCCCATTCGGGGTCTTCAATCTCGATCTCAAACTTATATGGCTTTATGCAATTTTCGACTTGATCGCTTGTGCTGAAGAATTTGTCATTCAGGATGCTGGTGCATGCGTCGATGATCTGTTTGTGGGCACCAGGGTGAGAGGCGAACGTAGACGAGGCTAGAAGTGAGTCCACATGGTTGTTGAGAGCATTAGCGACAACAGTCGTAGCCAACCGACCAATTCCAAGCTTTGTCAATGACGAGGTAGAAGCATCAAGCTTCCGGTGCCAATATAGCGACTCAGGATCGGCTTTGGGGAGATCCTTGAGGGGATCTAATTCCAGCAGTGGGGGATCCAAGTCATCGACTGGCTTGTTCCAGTAGCGCTGCGCCAGAATGTCCATGACCCGCTGGTCCAATTCTGCTTTGAGCATCTCCCGAACCTGCGGTCGCCCGAAGCTCTCCGCGAATGCCTTGAAGGAGTGCTTGAAAGCATCGAGGCTCTCGGCCAAGTGGGACTCCGCGCTCAAAGGTCGGTCATTATATTGAACCTTGAACTCATAGGTTGCCTCTTCAAGTTCTTGGCTGATGGCATCTCTGGTTCCAGATAGGCTAGATGACATGGTCTGCTCAAGAACCTGCATTAGCGTTTTCCGCAGTGTCGAGACACCAACTGATACGTCAGAGTGGGGACCGAATTCATTCTGATGCGCAGAGAAGTAGGCATGTTCATTCTTGAGAATGGCGCTGGTAATGTTTCCAGAGCCTCTAGAAAAGAGAGCTGTTGTCTGAGGAATCCGGGTAACAACACCCACGTAACCTAACCGAAGGGGGTATTTTTTATCGGAAAGCACATCGTGGCCGCGTTCGGGGCTGACAAGATCCATCTTCGTAATAACACCAATAGTCCGTTCACCCCTAGGGTCTACTCGACGACTGGCTCGAAGTGCTGTCGAGTTTGCCAAGTCAACGTCGGCAGCCGAGATCGCCAAAATGACATTTGGTGGCTGAATGTATTTATCGCAAAGATCAGCGATCTTTTGCTTGAGCTCTGGGGGCTGATCCCGGCCCGCAACCTGGATATATCCTGGCAGGTCGATCAAAGATAAATCCGGAACGTTGGGGGAATATATCGTAACCTGAATGGGATCGTCTGTGACACAATCCTTTTCAGGAACGGCAAGATTCAGATCTGTGAGTGTACGCTGAACTTGAGAAAAATCCGTGATCTTTCCGAGACCTAGGGCCGGGAATTCACCGTATTCTGCCTGAGCGTTGGGGGTGTTGACCAACGTGAGCTCGATTGGCCGCCGAGTCACCATGTTCGAGCCCTTGGGCAGGAACTCATGGCCGACGATAGCCTCAAGAACTGAGCTTTTGCCCGACGATTGGGATCCAATCACGACGATCGACGGAAGAGTGAGCGTGCCGGACTGGCCGATGGTCTGGAGAATATTTCGGATTTCGATCATTTTGCGTGTGAGCAGCATCATTTGATCATCCTCCGCAGCATCCCTCTCCGGCCGTAAATCTTCCCCCCCGGATTGGTCGTATCCAAACGCCGTAGTAGTAGCAGCGGCAGCGGCAGCAGTACCAGCCCGACTTTGTTTCGGCTTTTTGCCTCCACCGCCGGATGAATCGCCCTTTCGAGACTCAGACTCCTCGTCGAGACGTAAGACCTTCTGCAGCCAGTCAGGCATTTCGATGTCTTCGGTCGTCTTATTCCACCCGCGTTGTGTCTGATCTGCCATGTCCTGAAGTCCTTGGAACAAGGTCGAAGCTGTGTTCCCCGCGGTCTCTGAGGCTTGCCTGAAGACATCCATCGCATAGTTACCGGCCTCTGCAAGATTAAATTAGCTTGATATCCCGCCTGTAACGAGATTCATTCACGAGAGACATACGAGTTGCTTGGTATTGGAAATAAGCTAGACCCGCGATTGTTGCACCGCCGAACATCGCCGGAACCCTGACAAGCTTCAATGCCAGCTTCGGAAGCATTCGAGCAAATGAAATTGATCGAACGGCAGGGACATTGTGTATGGCATTTGCGCCCACTGGCCATGCGCGTCCTCTGAGAGCAGCGCCACCATCTGCGCGTAGCAGGCCACCGGTCCTCGAGCCTGCATTATGAATATGGCGAGTTAGGTGACCATTCCGCAGTAGCGGTCCTAGCCGATGGGAGAGTATCCTCCCACTCATTATTGTTGTGGTAGCATTCAATAGAAATGAAAATAAAAGTGATGGCCTCGTAGATTACCGGACCACTGCACATGTGACATCAAGCATAACTAACAGTCCCCGTGACTTGCACAAGTAGCCGCGTAGCTTCCCGTAATACCCAGTCACGTGAAATATGACGTGCTGTGCAAGGGAAGTGACTTTATTCTTTTGTGTTGATTTTGATTAAAACAATCTTCCCTTCTTGTAATCCGTGGGAGAATTACAGCTCGAATATATCATTGTTGGGCTGCAAGATCGTGGTTGACGTTTGGACATCTCACCGAGTTCCCAACAGGCGGTGACTCTTCATCCGTCCCAACCCCCATACATCCTTTGAACCCTTGTTCGAACTACAAGTTTGGTGTACATCCTGAAGCTATTAGTGAAGCTGGAAGTTGAAAGTGGGATTTGATCCAGATCAAACATGTGTCGATTCCTGGTAAGGTCCATCCCTCCAAGCATTGGGCCCAAAGCTAATATCTCGGTAAGATATACAAAGGGCGAAATGAGATTCGTCTCAGCAAACTGATAACCGAGCCAAGTCATTCAATCCTTACTCAATCATACGATTCACGCCTAAGACTGGTAGGTTATCCCATCTCGCTGGGTCAGACCCACGTGGTCAGCATATCGCAACCCACTAACATGTAATATCAAGGACAATCGCCGTCCTGTCAACGGTGACGGGTTTGGTGTGGGCTTCTACACAGATCCCAAGCTTGGACCTGAACCTTGCATCTTTACCTCAACACTGCCCGCCTGGAATTGTGAGAATCTAGAGCGACTCGCTGCAAAGACATGCTCAGATCTGATTTTTGCGCATGTGCGTGCAACAACCGAGGGCGCTCTTGCCGAGAACAATTGCCACCCGTTCCAGCACCAGTCTCTAATGTGGATGCACAATGGTGGTATCGGTGGGTGGAGCTACATCAAGCGTACGCTGGGGAGCTCACTCGCCGATAAGTGGTACCTAGGTGTGAAAGGTGGCACCGACAGTGAGTGGGCATTCGCCCTGTTCCTTGACCTGCTAGAAAAAGAAGGAGTCGATCCAAGCTCAGACCCTGGTCCTGAGGGATTCGGACAGGCTCTTCTACGTCGTGTTTTGATGAAGACTATTGCCAGAATCAATGAAATGGTCAAAGAAATTCCAGAGAAATATAATGTCACCGGAGTTGAAACTCGGAGTTTGTTGAACTTTGCTGTGACAGATGGCCATACTGTTGTTTGCACTCGGTACATCAGCAGCAAAACGGACGAGCCTGCCAGCTTGTACTTCTCTTCTGGTACCAAGTGGAAGGAAGGTGAAACGAAAGGACACTTCAAGATGGAGCGACACGATAAAGGTGCCGATATTGTCCTCGTGGCTAGTGAGCCTATCACCTTTGAACGACGTGAGAACCCTTTGCCTCTCTCTCTCTCTCTCTCTCTCTCTCTCCCCCCATACCTATGAACATATACTAATTTTATACACAGACAATTGGGTGTCAGTCCCAACCAACTCAGTTGTCACCATTCACAAGCAGACTGTTATGCTTCATCCAATTCTTGATGAATTCTATGGCGAGAATCTCAATCACGACCGCTCCTCCTGCTTTGCTGTATCCAAGGGACTTGTTAGCACCGCTCCGGGGAAAACTATCCCACCACCAAATACAAAGGAACCTTGCGCCTCTTCGGTAACTGGCAATGCTATTGGAAACACCAACAGTGGCATGGAAAGCTTGCGGTCTGGCCATGTCACCGAATGTGCCGTTTCACACTAAAACGTTCAGCCAATAATTCTTGGGGTTAACTCTGAGGTTTAACCACGAACTTGAAAGCATTGTCTTAATGTGGCGTTGGGAATGAGACAAACATGCTGGATATCTGGGTCAAATTGGAGTTTATAAGTTGGAATGCAAGCGTTTGGGTCAGTGTGGTCTTTCGGGATATATAATTTGCAGCATCCATGAGTCAAATGAATACCAAAGTCAATTTGGTGGACATACCCATCAGCCAGAGTAAAATAATATACTCATAGAATCTGACCTTTCGAATGATTTCTAATATCTGTATATATCACTCGGTCATGTGACTACTACCATGACGTAATTAAAATCAACAGACATCGGCAGAGTCTCGGCTTCCCCCGCTTGGTCGAATCACTCCCTATGTTGATTTTATGAACATAGCTGTCTGAGAATCTCAAAATGAGGAAAACTCTGCTACTCGTCTTTATTCACGGCTTCAAGGTACGCCAAATGCCTGCCTGCTCAAAACCTGGCCACCCCGCAAAGAATTACAGATTTCAGCTCAACGAGATTCGTTTTTGGCCTAAAAACTACGTTGACTGACCAACTCCGATTGTAGGGCGGCGATGATACCTTTGGCACGTTCCCTGAGCATTTGCGGGTCCTCGCCGGCAAAGCACTTCCTGCGGTCGAGGTCGCGACTGCTGTCTATCCCAAGTATGAAACTAAAGGTGACTTGAAAGAATGCGTGGCGAGATTACGAGATTGGTAAGACTCGGTTTGGTCACTTAGGTGAATGGATATAAGCTTTGCTGACTGACGGTACTTATTCTTTGCAGGCTACAAGATACTGTGATTGATCTCGAAGTCGCCAACCATACCGCATCGCCTACCGTCGATCCCTCTGTCCATGTTGTTCTTATCGGTCACTCAATGGGAGGAATAGTAGCAGCGGAGGCTCTTCTTATGTTGGCAGCGGAACAACCAATTCCTCGAAATCCGACCTCAAAAACACAGTCTGGGTCCACAGACCCCGAATCTATCGTGGAACCGGGTACTTTCATGTTCCCTCATATACAAGGCGTGCTTGCATTTGATACCCCATTCTTGGGAATAGCACCAGGAGTCGTGTCATACGGTGCAGAAGGACACTACCACAATGCTGCAACCGCTTACAACACATTCTCAGAGGTTGCAGGATTATTCGGTTACGGTGGAAAGGGCAGTGCATCAACCCAGGGGACCACCCATGCAACCCCGAATGAGCCACCCAAAGTGTCGCCGTCCACACCCGACGCCGCCGCGACACCTTCTTGGCAACGATGGGGCAAGTATGCTATGTTCGCCGGCGCGGCCGGTGCGGTTGCCGCTGGTGGTGCAGCCATGTATACGCAACGCCAGAAGCTCACTGACGGGCTTGGATGGGTATCATCACACCTTGAGTTTGTCGGTTGTCTCACCCGCACGTCGGAATTGCACCAGCGTCTCGTGCGATTATCGAATGTTAAGGAGGAACGTGGAATCGGGTGTATGAACTTCTACACATGCCTTGGAAAAGGTGCGACGAGTCTGGTGGAAAACACATCAGCAAACAAAACATCCTTTAGTCAAAAAATCATCAGGTCGAAGAATAGGACGTTCTGTGCATTGCCAGCGGAGGTGGAACGTGGCGAGGAATCACACAGCCCAGGACTTTTGTGGACCAGGGCAGTTAACGACCAAGCTACTGACGAAACTAACGCCCATGTCACCATGTTTCTGTCCAAAGAGAACCCTGCATTTTTCGAAATGCTCAATGAAGCGTGCGCAATCTTAGTCAAGTCAATAGACAAGGGCTGGTATGATTCGTCCACCGATCCGGCCAAGAAAGACAATATCAAACAACCACAGGCAACACGGGACACAAAAGCCAAAACAGATGGGGACTTTATGGATGGTGATGACGTTGTCGTCGTTGACTGAGATCGCAAACCTCGATTCGGATATGCCGCTCCACAATTCCCCCTTGTTTTTATTGCCGCTTTAGAACGTTCTACAAGAACTCTACCCATGAGACCCCTCTCCTGATCGGCAGACCACTTACTTAGACTTCGGTCGCATGCACTGCACCCTAGCGCCCAGCGAATAGTATGCATGAAATCCTGATTACCATGGTATCGAGATTTATTCTCCGCACGCAAGGAAAACCCCAACGGGCCTTGATCGTCCCGCAACGCCCAGAACGAGGCGTCGCCGTATTCGCTTTCTAAGCCGTCATGCCCGAAGTCGTCTCAGTGGGCCCTTGGTTCGTTGTGGAACGCGGCAGTGCTGATATATACCACTTGTTTCACTCTATCAACGATCGTCTGCCTACGGAATAGCGATCACACCCTTGAACTGGGGTGACGTGGCCCCAAGATGTTCATTCAGGAGTTGCTTGGGCCGTTTTGCAGCGCCGCAAAATATCACGGAAGGATGCATTATAATGCATGGTAACACTTTCAATTCTTTTATTTATTATTTGACATTATCCTGCAGATTCTTGTTGTATAGCATGTATCTGGGAGTCTAGCGCCTCCTCGACAAAGATGACGGACGCCACCTTCTTCCGAAATGAATTTGGCACTGGGCTGAAACGGAACAGGCGAAGTCCGAGACATACAACAGGATTAACATTTTGTCTCCCGGAACCACACTCTAGAGCGCAATATGTACGGAGTATGTGTGAGCGAGATATCAACTGTGCAAATTGAGTTCAAACCGGAAGGAATCCTTTCGATCCCGCTAGCGGTAAATGGCACCACTTAGGGTAGGGTCCTCTCTATGCCAAACCTTGATCGGAAGAGCTCGGAAGAGCAAAAAGCGAAGGATCTCCCAATTATCCAATTATTGTACTCCTGTCGATAATTAATAATTAATGTAATTATGATGTGATGAAGTAACTTATATCCATGCCCTAAAGGGTGCTTTAACACGCTAATATGGTGGAAGCATTTGAATATCTATGAAGAGATAAATAAGATATCATGAAGTCAATAGTCACATATACAGCGCTGGAATGAAATAAATGAGAAGAAAGAAAGAAACACGGTCAATAATTATGATGACCGTACGCCGAAGAGCGATGGTGGTACATGCTGCCCGCATACTCGGAGTTATTGTCGTGGTAGACAGTAGCTCGGCGCTCTTCCTCAGATAGCGGTTCCTTGACCTCCCAGGTGTTTGGCTTGACGCCGACTGAGAATTCCAGATCCTCCTTGGTAATTGAGTCCCAAAACTAAAAAAAAAGAAATCTTAGTAAGGCCAACGGTACAAACATAAAACATGAACTTACCTTGTATATCATCATGACAGCGAGGAGGTTGCAGAATGTAGCGAAGAAAAGGCCATCCAGGTAATGCTGAACGTTGTTGCAGATAACGTCGCTGAATTGATACAAGAGAACCTGGCCAATGATGAAGACCAACACACCAAAGGAGATATGACCCAACGGCCAGCGATCATCCAATGTGTTCGAGACTAGGAGAAATTGCATGGCCAAGTACACAGCTATGGAGATGGCATTCAGGAGGTATAACACCACGAACAAGCCCGTGGTATTCTGAGGACCCATAGAACCCCATGACTTGAAAGTCGCCAGCGATATCACGAACGAAAGAGCGAACATTGCTGCGGAAGGGACCCGGATCAACCACACAGAGAGGGCTGTGCCATCTTCGTACAGCTGGAAGCCGACGAACCCGTTGACGAGAAGACAGGTGCATAGCGCGGATATCAAGCCGTTCTGAACAGCCACGAAGTACGGGAACGGGCCGCTCCCTGGAGGAACGACACCTGCATCAATGAGAAGAGAGAAAAGTGTCAGAGCGAGGTAGATATAGAAGAAAGTGATGATCTCTTTACGGCCTATATTGAAAAGGTTAGCCAGTTGGCGCCAAGTTGTCAGCAAATAGGGAGTCAGACGAACCGACGGCAGTAAACTTGGACCGAACATGCAAGATCATGATCACTGTCATGCTAAGCGCCATGATATGCATAAATGACGCGGCACCCTCGAAGATGATGGTATTTGCAACCTCAATATTTCGCGCATAGCAGTTGGATATGATGCCTGTTGACCCGGAGATTGTCGACGCCGGGCCCACCAAGGAGCACAAAGGCACGGGCGCCTTCTCGCATATCGTGTCGAACTGACCGAACCCCATGATGTCTGGTCACTGGGATGTTGAGCAGTGCAACAACAAACAGTTGGAGTTTGCAGTGGCGGGTCACGAATGTTGAGAGTGGACGGCTGGTCTCCACAACGACGGGTTGGGATGGTGGAGGAGATGACGGTATGTATTTTGGACCCCAATAACAAACAGCGTGGCTCTTTCTGCACCCCGGCTGCACTGTTTCAATCGGCTGATAGCCTCTGATAGCGAGTTTCGAAGGGTCGGATCGCCCCAGTGTGAATCGTTAATGCGAGGGGGAAGTGTCTCAGTTTTCTCTTTCAAGATCACGGGATTGAAATCGCCTTTGTAGGTTTAGCGTCGTTGCTAGGAAGTGTCTGCGGGGGTCCCGAGCTCTGGTCTTAGAGGTCTTAGTCATTCGAATATTGATCGGAAACACTAGATCAAAAGGGGAATGGCTCAAAGAAGAGATCTCATGTGACTCGGGTCCGAACTCGGCCCAAGCCGAACCATAACGCGCTATCCATGGATGTCAATGATACATTATTAAGGGGTCAAGGCACAACCACAACATACCATTCACTGTTCAACCCCGATTTAGAAATATATGACTAGACATCGTTGAGGCTATACGGAGTACCAGATACGATACCTGATACTATACCGGATACTGCGGCAAGATATTATGTCTACTTTTTCGGTCTCCACAACCCGATGGACTTGAGATACGATGAAGACTAGGGTAATGCCCCATATGGTGCCATGCTGGCCATTATTATTGGACTGTAGTCTAAAAGTTTGGGGGCTAGCTGAGGTTAGTTTTAGTTGTCTTAGGCTGCAATTCACCTTTCTTTTTTTCCCCTTTGTTTCCTTTGCTTCTGTACAGAGTAATCCGAGTTGTCTATATTGTACTAGGATTGTATCGTCCATGGAATTAGACTTTTGTATGTGGACTGATCTCTTGTCTCCACAAGACCCTATAACTGGGACATGGTCGCACTATCACCTGTTTTACGACCGGGGTTTGCCAATCCAGGGCCTCCTGACATACAACCTACTGCTCGTAGATCTGGCCCTCTCAATTGTTCGCCAGACCAGCTGCCTAGTTAGGCAAATTGTCTCTACTGAATGGGTACAACGATGCAATCCTGCAGAAGGGGTGGTTTGTCTCGGTGGATGGCCCATTTTGTCACGGACAGATATTGAGTATTTGTAATGTAGATTGCCTGATGATAGGCTTCCAAATATTCGAAAGGGGCAAACATAAAAGGTTTCCATTGCATCAAGTTTCATCTATGGGGCATGGCTTCCGGGGTCTTCGACCTTGAAGTCAAAACAAAAGCCTCCAACCCTGTATAACCGCCCCCCTTTCATTTTTGACTTTTCGATTGGCGGCATAGAGATGGCACGAGTGCGACGGAAAGTCCTTTTCCATATACCACAGATCGGTGACAAGCTCTCCGATCTTTTAGTCTGCTGCCATCAACGCTACTACCTTGAACGACCCTGGTTTGTCAATCTGTGGCCCAGAACAGTTTGTGGTCTTCCTCTGCCAAGTCTCTGTTCTATGCATAATAGTCGTATAATCGAATCATAGTGTGATTCTCGAATAATGGTAATTTTCACTTTAGGATCATAAATTATACATTATATAACGTTCAAATCTGGATAGGTCTTGGCTTGGAGTTATCTGTCAAGTTCGATTGTTACGTGGCGCCGAGGCTCAAACATGAATCTCCTCTTTTGTTATGAAAAAGAAAACCAAAGAAATAAAGAAAAAAATCCTTCCGATTGATTATTGGACCCTGTCACCGGCTCCGACCGCCCAACACATCCTTCTTCCGGTTTTCTAACGGGCCCAATCTTGCACAATGTTACAACTATCGTCACCAGACTCCCTACCAACAAGAGAAATCCTCCGTGTTCGCCTGACTCTTGGACAAAAAAAGAAAAAGAGAACAAGCAGTGCCAAGGTAACAATTTGGCTTAAGTTCTCACACGAGATTTAAGAGACTACCGAAGGTATTTGCCTTATGCATGAAGATCCCGACTAGCGCCACGTGTGAATTTAAGAAGCATCAACGGCTGCGAGGAACCGTGTCGATCTCCCATCTACCCGATGTTTTGTGATGCCCGTCCCGAGGTCTTTTGCCCCCAAACAATTAATATGAAAAAAAATTGATATAAAAAAAAAAACTAAAAAGAAACGCTAACAAAAATACCTCTCAACGGTCATAGAAATTAAAGCCTTTCTTTATGCAGGACCCACTTTCTTGACAAGGGTTTTTTAAGGGGGGGGTGGGGATGGATGGTGGGGAGGATGCCGTGCAGTACTGTATACTGCATCTTTACCCATCTATCAGGAAGTAAATTTCTTCTGGAATTTGGTTTAATTTAATTTAATTTTTTTTTTTATGTTTAATCTTTTATGTTTTATGTTTCATCTTTTTATCTTTTTATCTTTTTATCGTTTTATCCTTTTTTTTTCTTTTTTTTTTGTTTTATCTATCCCCATGCTATTAGGCATCATGACATCCACTCTCCAACTCAAACTACTCTTATATCTGGTCGAGCCTCCATCTATATTTTCTTAATTCCTTACTTGACTATCTATATCTCATCCATCACACTCCAATCTCTGTCACACGGTTGAAATTTTATCTTCACTGGTTATACTTCCCTCTCGCCATCGCAGCCAATTCCACAAACCCCCCGATGGGATCGAAATGTGCAACTTTTTCAAAAACTTTTACATATATTCCACTTGCTCCAATCCCGCCGCCCATTTCCTCCGCACCGAAATGGAGGGAACAAAAGACAATAGCACTTGCAACGACAGCCCACACGACCGCTTCATTGTGGTAGTGGGTAAATGTGTACTTTGCTCGTCTGCTCGATAATTACCTACCTTTTTACCTTTTTTTCCCCCCGATACTTTGGTCCCCCGGGTACTCAAAGCAAAATTTTCACATCTGAAACTCGGTCAAGGGCATTTTCCAATTCCCATCCCGCTTTCTCCTATCTGTGGTTCTTGGCGTGGACGACTCCATCCAGGAACTATTCGGGGAGAGCTCCACCGAGAAACGCGGCTCTCTGAAAAAAAAAACCCCATTTCAACCATTTTTACGTGACTATGATCGACCAATTTCTAAAATTCTGCTTCTCTTATTTGAATTTGTGGGGCAAACCGTGACCTTTTAAACTTTGCTTTGCGGCGCGTTTTCCGATACTTTGGATTATTGGCTGCTTTGTCTTGATGTTTATTGGCTTTGCAAGCGTTTGTTTTTATTTGATGTTTTCCAGTCTCATTGTATTATTTTTTTTGGGGTTCTTATTGTCTCTTCTAGGGTCTGGTACCTTGTTTGGGCGTTTGGTGGTTTTCATATATGAGACTTAGACGAGTGAACCTTCTGATTTCTCAGCCTCTCAATTCCGAGATTTTGCCCTATGGTTCACTTCAAAGCCATGGATCTATATGTTTTGGTTCATCTTGTTATAACCTGGGAGCTCTTTGTTTCTCAAGGACGAGGTATAAAAAAAAATTATATGTATATATATATATATATAAATTGTACAATTACTCACCTAGTTTTCGACATACTCCCAAAATCACATGCTTGTGGAATACTCATGCACACGGAACGGATATGATTTCTTCGACTTCGCTGACTGGTTCCCAACAACGTTCGGACCCAACTTCTTACAGATAGGGCAATCCAATCCATTCAGTCTAGCTCCTCAGGGGCCACATGCGCAACGTGGTTGTTGTCTCTGCCATCACATCCCACCATGCCTGGGTCAGGGGGAAAAGGGGGGTTGCCCCGTCACAGGGCGGAAAGAAAACTGCCCTAAAATGGAAATAAAAATACACTGTGACAACAAACAAGTGAGAGATATTTAGGAACCTATGTCCCACAATGAGGTATTGAATGCAGGACTCATGTAGGTCCCGCAGCAGGGTCATCACCTACGGAATGTCTCTCTCGTGCGGCTTCGGCTGGTCCGCTCACAACGGTTGGATGTTCTCCCCGATCGAGTCCGTGCTTTTTTTATGATAGGGCGCACGGAGAGACTGAAATCCATTTTTTTTTTGTCATCTGTTGAGGAAGGCTACAGGGTATAATTCATGGAACTATGAATTCCCAACCCAGAGCGAAGACCACGCAATCTCTGCTCCGGCGTCGCCGATTGAAGAAGTAGAGATTGGATATAGTGCACACCCCTCCCCCTGCAAGGAATAGAGTCTCGTTCTAGCTATTTGAGTTCTGTGCCCCAGTTAGCTTACTCTTTTCATCTATGCGTCAATTTTACCTTACCCGTTACCTGGCAACTTCCCCGTTATATTTCCCCTTGGAATTATACAAATCCACGGATGCCACGTGTAACTTCTGCAAGGGACTTAGGGACGACAACGGTCAAGTATAAAATAGAGGGGTTAAAATTTATGCAATAAGCTAGACTGTAAGCCCCGAGGAAGCCATTGGCTCCTTTTCCTGGGAAATACATCTATG
This sequence comes from Penicillium fuscoglaucum FM041, assembly GCA_000576735.1. Classification (NCBI taxonomy): domain Eukaryota; kingdom Fungi; phylum Ascomycota; class Eurotiomycetes; order Eurotiales; family Aspergillaceae; genus Penicillium; species Penicillium fuscoglaucum. The sequence goes on from HG814199.1 coordinate 20,421, forward strand.
GATACATAAGAAGTTTGGGCTTTGGTACCCGAAGAACCCGAGGTGGTGGATCCACGGCTGATAGATGGCCTTCCGAAACAGCCCTGGAGCCCTTGAATATTGGAGGGACCGGCGGCCCACGCGCCCGTGTAGCTGGATCAGTGGAACTAACGACGGAAGGCCTCATTAGGATATATGGTTCCATGGATCGCTTGCGAGTATTTGAAACACTAATTCCTGAACTACAATCCACAATGGTACGGTAAATTTGGAGTTAGGGTAGACCGTGAATATGAGATGGAAGTGTGCTCAGTCCGTTTCACATACATATGTTGTATCTTTCCCGATGTCTCTTTTTTATTTACGCTAGTTCGAGGATTTTCCGGAAATGAACCGATTATTAGAGTTTCCTTTTCCTTTTTTCCCTCCCGTTTTTTCCACGCTAAGACTGCGCGTTCCTCCATCTGGATTGTGTGTAATATAATGCTAGGCCATTGCGTTGCTCTATATATATTAATTATTTGCTTGGCTTTCGTCAATTATCACGAAAAGTAGCTTAGTCGTTGGTTGTGAATGAGCTTGTGTGCCGTGTCGGGCGCTTATTGGAAACTATATCGCAGAACCCATTCAATAATAGGCCGTGATATTGATATCACGGTACATATCGGGATGAGTATAACGTCCGTCCTTTATACACTTACCGAAAGCCTATGCCACTGAAGATTATGGAAACCATGCCGACGGCTGAATCGGGCAAGTGGCACGGACAATGATATATGGAAGTTAGGTTGAGGTGGTTTGTATACAATGCACTTCCTATTTATGTATTTTCCTGCTTTTGTCGAGAATTTTTTTGTTTACCGTGCCTATGATGATTTATACCATTACTCTCTCTCTCTCTCTAATTACAAATTAAAGGTATGTTGCACACGGTAACCACACAGACTAATGTCTAAACTGTCATGCCCAAAGCCTTTTTTGCCGACCTAATGTGGCTTGTTCTTTTCACATGTTAATAAATACTAAACATCAACTGATTACCATAGCTTAATAGTTGAACGGCCGCGGCGCGATAAGTACAGACGAGAAAATTCATAGACATGATTGTGATACTGGCGACATATCTATCATTTCCACAATTGAGCCACCGACAGGGGTCTCATCCTTGTAAGGCAAAAATTGCGCATCTAGACCTGTATGGCTCAATGCCCTCTAGAAACACCGTCGACTCGGTATACCTGGACATCAATATCCAGTTAGAATATAACAGGTTGTGCACACTTGTTGCTACTTCATTTGTTCCCAGTCTACCGGATATGACGACTAACTCAGTTGGCCTGGAAACCATGCGATTCGTTGATATAACGGGGTCATGTGTTATCGCTGAGTATTTTTAATTGGAACGTTTCTTTTCAACAAAACAATCTAATTTCCTCCGGTGGGGGCTGTTGATCTTGTAGTTTTCCCCCCTATAATCGTATCGTTTTCTTCAATGAGACTACTAGGTCTCGACAAGCGAAATTTAACAAGAGGATACATACCCTCTAAGGGTCAAGTGGGTACCTTATGTAGGTCACCTTGAACAACCTTCCAAGGTTGGAATTAGCGATTGGTTACTAAAAAGCCGACTCTAGCCTATCTAAGTAATCTCCACCGGGGTCGGTTCCTAGTTCACACCACGTGTTTTCACTGACTCCATGGACAAGAGACCTGC
>HG814199.1:22123-391143 GCA_000576735.1 Penicillium fuscoglaucum FM041
CCTGCCGATCCATATCAACTTTGTTGAGGTAATATCAACCCCAGAAATTCAATAAGCATGGCTAAGTCTAACAACAGACATAATATAGCCAAAAAATAGATATATATATATATATACATATAAAAAAGAGAGATATATATATATATCATCAGCGGCATCGACAACGGTTTGTGCGCAAATCATATTTTAGGGTGGAGAGCCGAAGCCACAACCGGTTACATACCCACCCTCCTAGGAGGGTCGTGCCCGACATACGTAACCTCGAGATCGTTAATATAAATGAATAAATGGATTCGTCGGTAGTGGGGGAAAATCCCGGCACTTATACTAATCTAAACTAGCTGAAACGTCTTGTCTCAGGTTTTGCCGCTGCCGGACCAGAATATCACTGATCAATTGTCTCGTCTAGAACGGAGATGAGCCCGTCTGCAACGTTATATGCTACCATGTATCCGTGCATCACACATGGAAGCCAGGAAGTAATCTGCAGTCTGTAGATCATTACATTATATCAAAACTGATCGACATCATGCATGTTGTACGCACATGATGTGAACCTCGAGCTCATTTTCGCCCCACATTTCACGTTCGTGTCTATTCCTCTGATGCAAATTGAACGGTTTGCACATGTCCACTGCATATGTAGGTAGGTACCTAAGACCCTGAGAATATATGTAAAAAAAAGGCTACAGCTGGAATGGCTCCTATTTGACAGGCTTTCTAGGCAACCAATCATGTTGCTATGGATACAACTACCTATGTTTTATTAGGGATTGTCTCCTACACCCATCCACTGAGTCAAGTTTAATATAAAAGGGATCCCATGACCCAAGATAAATTCCGGGATGTCATTGCTCGGAAATGAACGCCGGGCCGTTAGTCTTCACAACCTGACGATCTGCTCCCTTCCCTGGGCTAGCTCCGCGAGAGTGGAGTTCGGCTTCACTTTCATGCAGGGGGTTTAAGGTGTGCGTGGGCAGGTCATATGTTTATGTGTTAGCGTGGGCGAACAAGTTTCTAAGCTTAGCGGCCGCCGGGATGACCTGCAGATGACCCGCTTAGAGATGATATATGTATGTATTACTTCTTCTTTGCTAAACCACCATAAATGAATAGAGAGTAAAGCTGCGCTGCGGAGAATATATGTGGCTGGACTATAGATCCAAGGTCATAGGGCGTACTACATCGTAAGTTGCATAAATACTCCGACCTCCGACACTGCAGATCATCATGGATACCGAGGTACAATATGGGTCTAAAGGCGGTACAAACATAAGACGATTTTTTTTATGTATAACTAGGGATTTATGACAACATTAAAATAAACAAGCCAATAGCAGTACATAAATATGGTATGATAGATAATAGACAATATTCCCACCTTGGATATGATAGAGCAAGAGCACAAATAAAATAGAATCCCAACCTGCATACAAAACAGCCCAAACAATCCACCCTTTACCCAATCCTGAACCCCTAGAAACGCACCTCAGGCCGAATAGCAAGCTTCTTCTGCACAAATGGCGGAGGAAGAGGACTGTACCTCGGGCAAGGCTTGCGCGGGACTTTTCCTTTCGAGGAAAACGGCAAACTCGGTAGATCACCAAGATGTAAACTCAGAATTGATGAGGCTCTCTTCCGATCAAATATTTGACTTTTGCGTTTCCCTGATTTAGAGCTTAGTGTTGAAGCTGAGGGGGTTGGTGTATGGCCTGGTGTATGGCCTGGTGTATGGCCTGGTGTATGCTGTGGCAAGCAGGAGACTGTTATCAGACTGCAAAGGTGGTAGAAGGTTTCCTCTTCTTCTTCTGGTTCTTCTAGTTTAGGTTTGGGTGCTGCTGATTGCGGCTCTGCTATGGGGGCTGCAATCGATGACGGGGCGCTGTTGCTTGATGTGCTGCTTACGGTAGCCGCAAGAGTGGCTAATCGATTGACGATCTGGTCTGTTTCGTCGTGATATGGCGTGGTAGTCATGATTATATCAGGCATATGTGGTCGGTTCTCTTGGAATTTAAGCTCTTGGGGCGTAGTTGAGGAAGTGGAAGATTTCTCCGTGTCTGATCTTCGTCGTCGGGTCCATAGCTTTCGTAGCAGAAGGAGAAACATGGCAATGATCAAAGCAATGCGCACTGAAGAAGGGAAGTCAGTTTATCCAGTGTCTAGGTATGCCCTATAAGGAGCACGCACAGCTCAAACAAATTGCCAAGATAATGACTTTATCCGAGTTAATCAAAAGTGTCGTCCTGAAATCCTTAACTGGAGATCCAATGATCATCAAACCTGGGGATCCTTTCCAAATCTAAGATATATATGTCCTCGATCAGCGCACGAGCCTTGACACAATGAGGGGATTTCCAACAAGCAAGAGTCCGACCAGTCCGTGCAATGTTGAAACCAGACTGGACCTGAAACACCATCCAGAATCCGGGACGATTAGATATTTCCCGGGAAACCAGGCCGTTAGGACTTCGGCATATTAACATAAATGTGACTGGATAAGCTTAAAATGTGGATCCAGAGACTACTGCCCCTCTAGTCTAGGTGCAGCAACATAAACAGATCAACATGCAAGTATCCTAGCCGTAGGGAATGATCTGATTGAAGGGTTGATGGATCATTCCCCGGGTTAGATCGTTGCAAACGGATGGATTGGCGTGGATGTGTATCCTGCAGATCCCTATGGCGCCGCATTGCCGCAAATATTAGATTCGATTATTCGATCAGACTCAAACTATCTTGCCCTGTTTGTGGATTGGGAAATGGGTGGGCCAGATTGTTGGGGCTGGTTTACAACGGGACCGGAGTTAGGATTACCAGGAAAGATTTAGTTCGTTGCTAGATACGTGAAACCCTTAAATTAAAGGACATCGGTTCGTCTTTGTTCGAATCTCTTTGCGGATGGATCCATGAGCATACTGCTAATTCGGCTATGAGCCAAAACCATAATATGACGCAAGCATCCAAGCCAAGTCATAAAAGTAAAAGTAACAGGATCATTCCTTTCTCGGATCCCGGACCATGCAGTACAACTACCAACAATCAAAGTCAGCAATAGCCCAAACGAATCCCAGCCTCGGGACCAAACACTATAAAACAGGTACAATGTACATACCATGCAAGCATCCACCCCATCCCGACACTCCATCTCCTTACTCATGTGAAAGCCCATGCGCTCATAGATCGCCACATTGGGCACACTTTTCGAGCTCTCGAGATAACACTTGACTCCCTCATCATCTGCCTTTTTCGTAACAGCCTCAAACAACAACTTCCCAATACCCTTCCCCTGAGCTTCAGGGCTAACAGCAACGATATTACAGAAATAGTACCCGCGCGGATCATCCCAGATAGCAGCTTGCGCTTCGGCCTGCCGCTGTTTCCAGATCCAGTACCTGTTCGTGCGTAGCCCGCCGCGGCCAAAGTAGCGGATGTTATTGAGCATCTGGTTGAAGGATAGGGTCCATGATTGGAACCAGGAGTACCAGCTCTCTGGTTGCGTGGGCGGGTGGGGCGCTAGCCAGCAGGAGACGCCGAGGATTGGGGTTGGGGTTAGTGGGGTGCTGTGGGATTTGGAGTCGGGGTCTTGGGTTTCTTTTGCGACGTGGAATAGTGCATTCTTAATTCCCCAATGGCAACGTGCTGCGAGGGAATCATAGTTTCTTTGCTTGTTGAACTATACGTGGAGTTATCTCTCAGGAGACGTAACTGCCGGTCAAGTTGACCGCGTCACGGGAGAGATGTATGTTAGTCTGGTGAGTAAGAGAAAATGGGGAGCCTTGTTTCTTTTTTTGGTAGTTGTTTCTCAACATGCAACGTACCTTGGATGAATCAAAGACCCACTTGAAATAGGGATCGTCTGCAAATGCCTGCTGAATCACTTCAATAGCACCGGGGATATCTGCCTCAGTAAGAGGCACGACCTCAACAGCCATAATGAAAGCTTGCGGGGTCTGTATGTCGGGGTAAATCTCCAGGTACAAGGATCAGATATCGCAACAACAAGCTGCCCTATGCTCCGCTATGTCGGAGACTTGAAGAATGTAGTTGTTGAGGATGGATCAGAGCTGCTTTTTGCTCACTAAAAGTGGTCAGAATTGTTCTTTGTTTAGCTTTAGTCCGTCTATAGCACATAAACTAACTCACCTATGTCACTAAGCGTGAGCCAATCGGCGTAGTCCGTCTCGAAAGTCCCGAAGTACGCTAAGGGACCTTGTAGGACCTAGCTCTGCAGTCCTTCGGGGTGACGAGTTGGGGCAGGCACTTCAAGTAATTGAAGGGGAGAAAGAAAAAGAGCCGTGACAGCTCGAGAACCAAACGACTTTGGGGATGTGGGGAGAGCTAAACCCGGGAAGGCAGTTGGATGCGTTCCAACCTCCAACCTTCCAAGGTTGGTTGCTTATCGCTGACACATCAATTCTTATCTCCACCTGGGCAGGGCCAGGCTTGGGAGGTGTTTAGGATACTACTCAGTAGTTGTAGGATATTTATGCATGGTTCTGATACTTGATGATCATAATTCAGTCTACTAAATGTATCCATATAAGATATCTGAGTAAATGACCCATTTCGCCTTTTGTCCCGACGTAGGAAAAACGAAGCCCAGTATCAACCACCAAAAAGTATAGCCAGTCCTGCATTAATCATAAACAAAGTGCCGTAGAACGGAAATAAGGTAATTCCAAATACAAACCAAAAGAGAATAAATAGAATAAAAAGAAATAGAGAAAGACCCAGACCCAGATTTAAAGGACAGAAAGCATCGCCGAAAAACATGTGCCCGACACCAATCCCGATATGAACAATAGCGTAAATTCATGATTCAGACCTCGTAACAGCTGTCTTTTTTTTTCAAAAAAAATTAAGGAGGGGGCGGTATTACTGGAAATAGTCCTCGAGTCGCACCCATTCCCGGGGCACGTCCATGCTGCGGTTGACGCGTCCACCCGGTGTGAGGGGTACATCAACGCGACCACGACCGCGGTCATCGTCCTCGTTCTCTTCGTAGAACGATAAACGGGAGAAGTAATCCTCGAGAACGGCCTCTCGGTCGTCCCCGACAATGGTATTATATTCTGGAGGTGGGGTGACAAGCGGTGGCGCGGGAGGGACGTCCTCGAAAGCGGGGGGCGCGTACGACGGCGCACGGAGCAGATGCATTGGACGAGGTGGAGTGGGTGTGTTGCGGTCGTTTGGTGGTGTTGCGAGGTGTGCTTGTGGGGGCCGGGCGAGGCCGCCGGAGTCGTTTGTGAAGCTGCGAGAGAAGGTGTGGCCAGTTGAGCCGCGGCGAGCCACGGGTCCCAGTGCAGGGTTGGTGTCCTCACGGTCGGACGTCGCTGGGGCGATTATCTGCTCTCGGGGTGCGAGGGGTGCGCCGGGACATCCGCATTCGAATTCTTGGGCTGGGGGGACGGGTTCTTCGGCTGGGGTTGTGTAGGCGGGTAGGTAGATATTGGCCTGGGTAGCCTTGCAGGAGAGAATGTGGAATGGGGAGTCAATGGAGATTTCAAAGTGTCTTCGTTTCGTGGGGTCTCTTTCGTCGACCTTGGATAGACGAAGGACAATCTGGGTGGATCGGTTAGTATCATTATGTCAAGAAAGAGGGTAGATGTTTGACATACTTTGATCCAGTGGTTGATCTGAATGTTCTCGTATGTGGTATCGAAATGCAGCCGCTGACCCTCATCCCGGCCCTTCATTTCGTGGCAACTTGGCAGTTGCACGTTGAATTCCATCTCAGTTGGACCGACACCAGAATCATTGGACAGATTTCCCAGCAGATTCGTCCGATTCCGATCCACAATCTCCTGTCCCCTTGCGGCAGCAGCGCGGTGGTCCCAGTCGATGCCGCCGCCTGCGGTGACACGCATGGAGCTGCCGGGATACGTGCTCACACTGGACGAGTCTGCTCGTTTTTCGAAAAGCAACACCTTCTTCGCTGGTTGCAACCTGTGCACGCTCTTATCCGCTGTCCAATGCTGGATATTCTCCGTCACAAAGACCTTGATTCGGTGGCACTCTACTTTCGCTAGAGGGGTCAACTTGAAGGCAATCGGTATCTGCGATCCCAGTGGGAAGGACTTCCCCGATATGACGATGTCGTAGTGAAGCTGGTCTTCCCAGTTCCGTGAAATCGCAATGGGCTCAACTTGCTCCAATGAACCCTCAGCAGGGGTACGAATCACGGGGACTTCCATGGAGCCTAGGAGATTGGGTCGAAATGCGCCTGACCGTTCCACCATTGCTTCTAGGTCGTATTTCACAGACCCCAAATCTGTTTTGATCGTCTCCGGCAACGATCCATCAATTGGGAACTCGAAGCTGTATAAATAATCGCCTACGGGGAACATGCGGTAATTTCGCTGGGGCTGGGGTTGGGAAGTCGGGGGTTCATTCTTGCTGATGCTGCGCGAATGCCCGCGGTTGGATTGCAGTGAAAGACGTTTAGCTTCTCGGGAGGTTGGTACGGCGAGTGTGGCGGAAGAATTGCGATTGGAGAATAGTTCTCGAGTTGTCATCGTCACTCCCTCCTTTCCCGGCACGGACGATATCGGTTTGGCGTGCTGGAAGTAATGCGCGCCATAGTCATTCTGCATAAGCGCAGTGTCACCGTGATTGAAATAAACCACACCGTGTGTGACGAGATCCTTCTTGTCATGGAAATGGATCTTCTTAGGGGGGATACCTGAACAATGTCAGCTCTTGTTGAAGCATAATGTTATATGCAGCAGATTCATACCATCTGGCCAATCGGTCTGGGCATGGCCGCGGAAGCAGACTGAAATCTTCTTGATCTTGACACATTTGGTAACCTTCAAATGCATCTGTCCCCGCAGAATTGCGGACTTTTTACTGCTTGGGTCTTGCTGGTCATAGCCCTGCAAGTAAAGGACGGGTTCTGTGAGGGCAATACCGACAGAAATGCCACTCCCAGTGGCTACAATCTTCTCATTTCGCAAGGGAGTAAATGGAATAGTAGAATCGGTAGTCACAGTATGATGTTCAGATACTGGGCGAGGCAGCACCTCGGTAGATGACGAATCCGATCGCATCTCGTCCTCCAAGTCAACCGATATCGGCGACAATATAATCTCCGAAACAGGTCGTACACCACGGGAAGGACGTTGCAAAGGCGCCTGAATTCCAGAGGACCGCAAGCGAAGGAATCGCTTTGCGTTTTCACGTGGACCCGCCAGCTTTTTGAAGATTGAGTCCCGATGACTCCGTTTAGGGTTCTGATTTTCGATACACACTGTGTGGCGACGAGCCGACCGTGTGATGAGATTGGAAATTGATACTCCTAGGGACGGAGGCCCTGTGAACTCCGAGTGCGGGGTGGGGTTGCTAGAGGCCGACCGCGAAGATAACTGTGCCGGCAGAGGGAGAATATTAGCACCCATCATCGTATTAGACTGGTCTACTGCGCATCCCGGAGAAGTTCCCAAATTGTGTATATCCCTTGGATATGCTGCCACCAAATTGGGGAAAGACAAGAATGGGTCTTCTGACAAGAAAAGGAATACAAAGTGCAGGGAATGTGTAGGACAGACTCAACATACCTTCGATCTTTAATGTTGTGAGACGATGTTTTCTTTTTTCTTTTTTGATCCCTTGACTCCCTTCACGCAAGGAGACTGATCTTTGTAGGAAGATGGAATTCTCGGGGGTGCTTGACTTCATAAGCAGTCCTCCACTCTGATCATCTTGCAGATCTCTATTTCGACGTGTAGGATTGGCTGCTAGGCTCGGAATTGTGGTCCCTTTTCCCTTTTTCCTTTTTTTCCTTGATCTCTATTATTTGTGACTCCGCTGGCAAGGCGTAATGTGGCGTCGCAGGTGATTAAAAAGATCCATTAATATAGTTAAGAAGGCGAGCTACTTAAACTAAAAGGAACACTGATCCACGGAAAAGAAAAAAAAAAAGAACATAAAAAAAAAGCAAAAAAAAGGTGTCAACTCGATGACAACACCATTGAGAAAGCCGGGGGAAGAGAGAGGAGCCCTAGAGGGGGCTCATATCCGGCGATCCGGGCCATACGTCTCTACCCTCTATGGTTTACGGGTTTGGCTCGGCATTTCTAATATTTGTGGAGAAACATTCCACTAGGGTCTAGAGTTTTTAAAGCCTCGGATCTCACGGCCTATACAAACGGCTTCACGGCTTCACGGCATAGGGCAGTGCTAACGCCCAGCTCTTGAGTATCTTGGCCTTCCTAATCTAGTAGACTGAGTCTACTTGGATTACCTAGGTAGGCTTAGATGCGGGGGATTGGACCTTTAAATTGCGTACTCTCTTTTGCATGATCTTATTTGATACATTTGGGGTCTTTACAGGGTCTTTGCACCAGACCCCATGGTTGGAAACCGTACAAAATGCGCGACTTAAACCTTATGTTCCTTTCCATCTTCTCATATATTATGACTTACATCTTCTTTATGACTTGGATACTCTATCTAGGGCTACAGTGACCTGTTGTAGGGCTTGATTGTCAAGGTTGACTGCAAGTACACGCGGCTCAGGTCGAATGTGAATGGTCGGAAGATAACCCCCGACAAAGATGGTGATCAGTTCTAGTTCGTCACCATCACCTATGTGCTGTACATCGCAGGCACATCCGATTATTATACTAGATACTATTGGCGTGACGTCATCGCTATCTCCCTATGACAGTGACCTCATCAGCCACCTTATGTCTAGACTCTCCACCTAGGCACAAAACATACATCGTATACTGCAGATCTATTTCGGGAAACAAGCCCTCGTGCTCTCGTTGTCTCTGGGGTGATCGCCTTCGGGACTTTCCTGCCCTGATTTGCTTCTCCACGAGCGCCGATCGGAACTTACGTCACCGGACTTAATAAACTACCCAACGCACTACCTAGTTAGTGTACTAGCTAACAAGGACCTCTTATAATAATCTAACATACATGTAAATACGTATCTTCCTAGCAGCAACTAATAAGGAGAATCTTCTAATTACAGAGAAACATAGTTGGGATTCAAATGTTTTGGCGCTATGACCCTGTCGCACAACGAGCTGTGTAACTAGAAGGGTTCATGCTTTCGGTGGAAGCTGTCTAGGAGCTGTGGGCTTGGCTTGTGGTGGTTTCACTATCTTCTTTGGAGTTACTCCGTACTTGGCCAGGTGTCAGAACCTATTTCTTAAAAGGTCCAAAGACATTGATTCTTTATTGACCATACTTCTAGACTTCAAAGCTATTGCATAGGTAGTAAATGCTGTATTCACCATTTGATGCTCCACAGCACCTACCCGGTCAGGAGGAGCCTTAACCCTGAGTAAAATAAAAAAAAAAAGACTCGTGAAGTTCACAAATATGATTCCGGTCACAGAATCAGGGCATATGCCATTCATGGATTAGATCTCCGCTTAGTACCACTGCCAAAATGCGAACGCATGCAGAGCATAGGATACCTTTTCCCCCAACTCCCCCTAATTTCACCCACTGGCCATTGCTCTTATATAGACTGTATAGATCCCACCAGTGAAAATCGCTTTATTTTCATCAATTGAACCAATTATCATCCAGCTCGTTAACATTCATCAGGCTGTCCCCCTCCAGCTGGTTGAAGTCCCCACCATTCTCTCCGAAGTTATCAGTGTCCATGAACAAATCGTCGAAGTTTGATTCAGCGGGCCCCATGAAATCCTCACCGGAGTTACCCTGTAGGAAATTGCTGTCATCCCCCTCTGTTTTCTGTAATTCCATGTCAAATGCACCACCACCAGCAGGGATATCCGAAGTATTTCCCAGGGGTTGAGTCGTGTTTAATCTGTCCCCACCACCAGTAGCGCCAGAAGCTGTGAAATTCGACCCGGATAGGAAAGCTTGATTGCCCATGTCATCATCGTTGAAGTCCAAGCTAAGACCAAAGTCGTTTGTCCCCCCAGTGTCGTTGAGAACTGAATCAAAAGTGAGATCTTCATTGGGTCCAGGGAATGACTGATCGGGAAGAGCATTGTCGCCTTCTTTTTTGACAACTACATCATCGCTCGACTGGGTGTCGGGCTTGATCTCTGCCGGAGCTAATTGGTTCGCAGAGATAGCTTCTTCTTCTTCTTCTGTTTTCGGCATAGCTTCAAGCTCTGGGTCCATTTCGACTTTCTCAATCGGCGGAGATTGAGTGTCAGGTTCAACCTGTTGGTTCACATCACTCATTGCCACATCTTCGATGGGCTGGGGAGCGGCACTAGTGGCCTTGAGAGCCTCGTAGTCCCTTTCTAAAAAGGCTTTCGCGATGAACTGCAGAGCGTCAGAAAGGAAACCCCGGGAAAAAAAAAGATGGGAGAAAAAAAAGCAAATATTGAGCTATTTGATCTATTTGAGATGGTTGAGCGGTACTCACAATTTGCTCTGATAGATTATCTAGGGCATTTTGGAAACTATCATGATACAAGGGGATGGCTCGTTGCAGGTGAGATCTCGATGGCATAGAGCCAGATTTGCGGAACAAACGACCAGTATCAATAAGCTAAGCTGTCAGAGGTTATGCCAAGAGTATTGTTCCAGAGCCAGCGCTTACCGTCCGCTCTATTATGCTTGAGAGCTCCGTGAGTGAGTCCGGGTTTGAATAACTAGTTGAATAGCTGGCCATGATTGGCAAAAGGAAGGGTTGAGATAGATTGAAAATCAATTTAATCAATTTAATCAGTTTAAATCTCCCAGTCGAAGATATAAGTTAAGTTGTAGAAGGAGAAGGAGAGAGAGAAGAATTTGGGATGTAAGAGTAAGGCGGACTAAACCCATTGGGGTAAAGTGTCCTCCCCCCCACCCCTAGCGGTTAACTTCTTCCTCCCTTTACTTTGCTGTTCTCCAGTTCTTTTTTTTCTCTATCACTTCTTCGTCTTTCTTCGTCCCTTTTTCCTTTTCTCTTTTCTTTCCTGTTTGGCTTTTCCAAAGGGACTTGCATGCTTTGGTTTTTCTTTGAGCTTTCTCGGCCTCTTTTTGTTGGGCTTTCTACCTCCCCCAACGCGCTTTGTATTTCAATCTCCGACCGCAGCTTTGTCAGGCCACAAAAACATCTCCTTTATTCTACCGGAGCTTGATCGAAAAAAAAAAGTCCCAAACCAAAAAAAAAAAACCAACACAAAAAAACCCCCCCCCACCCAGGTTCCATTTCGGTGTCTCTTTTATCAGCACTGTTTATACCCGGTGCTCTTTGTTTCCCCATCTTAGGTTCTTTCTTATTGGACTTCCTCCACCCTAGTCCCCCGCGGCCTCCTATACCACGTATATTTTCCCGGTCTTATTTGCGATTGTGGCTTTCAGCGACGCTTTGCATTGTCTCAAATTCCGAATTTGACAGATCACCTAACACTGGGCTCTCCCAATCTAACATTTAACCCCATCCAACTTCCGCATCACTCGCTTCCTCTGATCGCCTTTGGAATATATCCGTATCTTTTCAAAAGCAATCATAATGGCTGAAAACGCTCAAGCCTCAGCTCCCTCTTCTCTTCCCCCCGTGTCTCAGCCCGCTGTCGGTCAACCCCAACAGTACGATGCTCCTCAGGGCAATGGCCAGGGCAACCAGTCCCACATGCCCCCGCCCCCGCGCCCTCCGGTGATAATTCCCCAGAATACCAATCCGATTCCTACGGCCATGACCTCGCCCATGTCCGGAGTCGCTATGATGTCCCCCACAAGCGCTGGTGGATATGTCCGCCGAGCGGCTCCCGAACCAAACAAGAGAGCCCTGTATGTGGGTGGGCTGGATCCGAGGGTCACTGAGGACATCCTCAAGCAGATCTTTGAGACCACTGGCCACGTGGTCAGCGTGAAGATCATTCCCGACAAGAATGTGGGTTCTTTTGACAGGCAACTCCCCCCTGCATATCAGCCCCCCCTGAGGTGCTGGTGATGGTCTCTGGTGCCGTCATCTGTGATAATCACTACCCCTCGTTTCTATCCTTGATAAAATATTGGTAGCTGACTGTTTTACTTACTCCAGGGGCAATTCACCACCAAGGGCCACAACTACGGTTTCGTTGAGTTCGATGACCCAGGTGCGGCCGAGAGGGCTATGCAAACCCTGAATGGTCGCCGCATCCACCAGTCTGTAGGTTTCCTTTTATTCGTCGTACTTCGTGGCTGTTTCTAATTGCCTCAGGAAATCCGTGTCAACTGGGCGTACCAGTCCAACAGCACCAGTAAGGAGGATACTTCTAACCACTTCCATATCTTCGTTGGCGACTTGAGCAATGAAGTCAACGACGAGGTGCTCACTCAAGCATTCTCTGCTTTCGGATCAGTATCTGAAGCACGTGTGATGTGGGATATGAAGACTGGTCGCTCCCGTGGGTACGGCTTCGTTGCTTTCCGTGATCGCACAGAGGCAGATAAGGCCCTCAACTCGATGGATGGTGAATGGCTCGGCTCTCGTGCTATCCGATGCAACTGGGCCAACCAGAAGGGGCAGCCTTCAATCTCTCAGCAGCAAGCCCTGGTTGCTATGGGTATGACGCCTACTACTCCTTTCGGACACCACCACTTCCCAACCCACGGCATCCAGAGCTACGATATGGTTGCTCAGCAGACCCCCCAGTGGCAGACTACTTGCTACGTGGGCAACCTCACCCCTTATACCACCCAGAACGATTTGGTCCCCCTGTTCCAGAACTTTGGCTATGTGCTTGAAACTCGCCTCCAGGCTGATCGTGGCTTTGCATTTGTGAAGATGGATTCGCATGAAAATGCGGCCTCTGCGATCTGCCAACTGAACGGCTACAACGTCAACGGCCGTCCTCTGAAGTGTAGTGTAAGTTATTTCTAGTTCTGGGATTCCCGGCTTATATTTACTGACTATCGCAGTGGGGTAAGGATCGCCCTCCTACCGGCCAGTTCGACAACTTCTCTCCTCAACAGGGCAACGCCGCCCCCTTCAACAACAGCCCTGCCGGTTTCTTCCCCCAATACGGTGGTCCCGCAAACCCTATGAATCAAGGTGAGCCCAGTGTCCATCTGTTATGTCTTAGCCCTTAGCCCTCGCTTACTGGTAGAATAGGTCCTGCCCCTGCTGGTCGAGGCTGGGATCAACAACCCAACAACTTCAATGGGCCTGCTATGGCTGGCCAGGGCTACGCCCAGGCAGGTAATGCCGGGGGTTACGGCCGTGGCCAGCCCATGTCCCCGTCCGGCAACTGGGACCAGCCCAACAACTTCAACGGAGGCTACCAGGCGTAGCTCGGTTTGTGACAAGTCTCCAGTCGGTCTGCTCACACACGACACTTCCGGCATTTGCTCACAGAACTAAGTTTATTTAACGTCCCTTCTGTGTTTCTTTCCATAGCACCCTTCTACAATTCCCCATCACCGTTGATATTTTCTTTCTTTTACTTAAATTGAGTGGATTTTCAAGCGAGCAAGTTGCTTTTGTCTGAAACGGAATTTGTGTGTTGCGCACCCCATACCCCAAGTCCACTAACGTTGCTTCGGTTTTTTCTTTTTTTTTTTTTTTTTCTTTTTTTTTCCTTCTTTTTTCTTTAAGCGTGCCTTGCTATCAAGGGTTCCTTGGACTTTTGGCTCTGTCATGCCCCCAAATAAAAGCGACCTCCCTACTCTTCACCCGCGTATTTGGACTGTTGCCATCTTGTTCATTTCATTTCTCTAGCTGTTTTATCATTCGAGTACATGTGTTGTATCAGATTTGCTTTCCTTGTTTGATACTCATTTCCACTCAAAAGATGCTTTTCATGGGTTGCCATGGATTTCTCGGTTGACACATTGGTCTGGGCACTTTCCCACGAGTATCCGTATATGCTGTGATGAATTTCCTTGGAGCACGCGATATCATTGATCTTATTTCTAAGTATCTCTGCCTTGCTGGCGTTCTAGCCCAGATACCAATTTGCCTTTTTTTCCATTCTTTTTGCTGCATTCTGGATTTCCATTTCTTTAAAATCATTGCTGATGACACTTTCTTTGTTTATTTTTTTTATATATATATACCATGTATTATGTACAGAGCATACGGCGGATTGCATGATATTCTCTGCCCATAGGCTGGCAGGTGAAACTGAACATGTTGTGCTATGCTCCGCGGGACATTTAAGTCAATCATTATTCATTGTAGCGTTAGTTGGTTGGTAGACTACAGCCCTTTTCTCGCTGCATATGTATGCAGTGTGACGATGAGATGTGCGGCTTATCTTAGATGGAATAGACAATGTACATGTTCTCACCTTTTCTGTTTCTCTGTTTTTTTTTTTTTTATACTCAGCTTGGAAGTCAGCCCTGGAGGGCTGGGGTCATCTACTATATTCTGATATTTACTTTTGCGGTTTTAAACACAGGAGAATTGGAAAAAGGAGATCATAAAAAGCGTCGAAGATACATAGTCTCTAGCATCTCATAACAAGATTCTTAAATACATCCATGGATCCTTTTAGTAATGTGGACGTCATACTTGCAGCTGCTAGTATTTCATATGTACAATTCAAACCCATTTGAGCGGGTGACGCCATAACTTGGGAAAAATAACGTTGTATAACTTGATCTCCTATGATAATCCTTATGTATCTTGGCTTCTAGGTATTAACAAATACAGGTAGTCAAGGATGTCCCAATTCAATCAAAATGGAAGTGACTACGACTCAGAGGGCCTACCACCATCTGTTAGACGGTATGTATATCAAGGGAAGGAACACTTTTCCCGAATACTTAGCGTTGAGCGTGAACGTCTTCGCCTTTCGGTGGACCTTAGCGAGTACCTTGTCTTTTTTATCGACGAGAGCACCTTCCAAAACGATTTCGTTAATCCTAACGCGGAAGGTATTCGTGGCATCCGTTGTACTTTCAACCCCCAAACAAACACTTTGATCGCCAAAATGATCACTCCAGAACATCACCAAGTGGTTAAGGCTTTTGATGAAGCCATTGATAGTGCACTTGCACCGATGGGCCTTCACCGGGCAACTTTTTCCTATGGTGAAGTGAACATCGATATCAATGGCAGATCAAAACAGCCAGACTGGGGATTGGGCCCCAGACACCCCCCTCCTGGTACTAGAAGGCGGCCTGCGGTGGTTGTGGAAATCGCTATCTCGCAAACTAGAAGAAGGTTGCAGCGAGACATTGATCTATGGCTTGACCCCAGTAGGGGCAACGCCAATGTCGCCATCGCTATCAAAGCAAACAGAACCCGACCATTTATCACCATAGATAAGTACGGGTGGGACCACGGCAATGGACAAGCCCAAATATCCCAGTATATCGAGATACGGGAAAGCGACACGGGTGATCAAGTTAGTGTCTCTGGGGCTCCACTGACTATCCCTTTTGATCTCCTGTTCCTGCGACCTCCACAACCCCCCAGAGAAGGTGATTTGATCATAGGAAGGGAAGAAATTGAGGAGATTGCAAAATGGGTCTGGGACGCTCAGTTTGCGCCCTTCTAAATTTCATTTTCAGATCAGTGACGTTCCACGCACGTGATAAATGCTTGGCCAGTGTGGATTGCTATTGTTAGTCCCTGATATTGCAGGCCACAACGACGCTCCTTTACAACATATCTCTTTGCAAAAACAAAAACAAAAACAAAAACAAAAACAAAAACAAAAACAAAAACAAAACATCAAACGAAGAAACGAAAACAGTCCCCGAGTTTCACCAACGCGAGAGAGTTGAGCTGACCAGCTCCCGGTTCCACTTGCACCAATGGACAATGACGGCGGACTTGGCGGACCACGAACTTTCTCCTCGCACGCGATCAGGCAGCGCAAGTAGCAGCCACAAACGAAGCGTTTCAAGCTCCCTCCTCTCCAGAATTTCCTTCCTTCGCGTAAACCAGACAGCACACACCTCCATAGACCGACACCACACAGACATGGACCACGATGGCGACGAAGACCTCCACTCCGATATTCCGCAGAACACAGGCAAGGGAGGAACTACCAGCAGCCGGGCAATGTCTGCCGCTCTCGCGCAACATCGAACGCGCCGCCGGCGTGGCTCCCTCCGAAAAACGGCATTGCTAGGCACCAGGCTCGAATCGCGTGACAAAAGAGCCACCGCAAAAGCCGCCGAAGCCATCGAAGCCCTCCGCGCAGAACCCAGCCGACTCCCCGCCGCCGACCTACAAGCGGCTATACAACCAAAAGATCAAACCCCCTCTAATAATGGAACTACGCAATACTCGCCGCGCGAGAGTGTGGCCCTTGACGACGACCGCGACGATACCCAACAGCCGACCTGGTTTCGCGCGGCAAACACCCAGATACCCACTCGACCTTCAATAAGTCGCCGACGCCAGGGCCTCGCACAGCATAATCTCCAGGAACAAGCCACCGACGACGAGGACCTTGTCTCCTTCCCTCCCCTCCACTCGAATTCAACTCCCACGGCGGCCGGCACGAGCACAAGCCCCAAAATTATCTCTGCTGGTTTACACATCTCTCCACCATCCTCCAGCTCAGGTTCTTTCTATTCGCTCCAACCTCAGCCCGAACCGGCATACCTACCCGTCCACCGACACAAGTCCTCGCCCCTGGTCACACACCCAGTTGAGATGAAGAGCAGCCCCGATGTAGACATAGACTACTCTGAGACCGAGTGGTGGGGCTGGATTATACTGATTGTGACGTGGTTGGTCTTTGTTGTGGGTATTGGGAGCTGCTTTGAGGTTTGGAGCTGGGCTTGGGATGTTGGGGAGACGCCGTATGCGCCGCCTGAGTTGGAGGATGATCCTACCTTGCCGATTGTTGGATATTATCCCGCACTTATTATTCTTACAGCTGTCATGTCTTGGGTTTGGGTTGTTGTCGCATGGGTGGGCATGAAGTACTTCAAGCATGCTAACATATCCGGGGAGGATATTTGATTTTCTTTTCTTTGTTTTAGCTCATACCCTATTCTAATACTATTCTTCTTGTGAGCGTTACATGGCATATCTTTCAATGATTTCGTGGGGTTTGGTGGTAGGCTTACTGTGTCTTGACACCACGGATGGACTTGATGCTCAATATATTTAGTAGGCTGCACAAATGTTGCAGCTATTCGCGCCACTGCGATTTCAGTTTTTGAACATAACCGACAAAGAGGTACATATGTATAAGTATCGCTAGAGTATCCCCAGTAATTAATCTTGTTGTCATTGCCCCATCTGTATAACCATCTAGTTTAAGCTATGTATATACGAGGGGCCTTAGTAAATCACAAATTTGCAACCTCCAACTTCCTCAAGCGCAACATACTATCCTGCAAAGAAGTCGCCAGCAACGACCCATCAGGGCTCCAAATATGACTCTCATGTGTCCCCCTATTCTCCGTAGCCCGAGGTGTCCACCCCTCTTGCACGAACCACTTCATAGGCAAATCACCCACGCCGCCAATATCGTTATCGCCAATACTCTCCCAATCAACCATCCGCAGAGCTTCCCCATGCTGATGCACAATAACCGTAAGCGTAAGACTCGCCATTTCGGTCCAGTTATTGATTCCCAGGGCGCGCGGAATCAAAAGAAGCGAGTTCTTATCACTGGAATACATATGTGCGCACGCATATAAATTATCATATTCCCCGTTCTCTTCCCTCTCCCGAATCTGTGCCAAAGTCGCAGCAGGATCCTCGTCTGGTGATCCTTTGAGCCGATACTGCGTGAGCTGGCGATATCGCTCAGGATGTTGCTTCACATCCTCCGCGCGGTTATAATCTTTCATATCGGTCTTGCGCACGTCCAGACCGGGAAACTCGTGCTCGGAGATGTTTCCCTGCCGTACCGCCTCGATCCACCATTCTGCGTCCACGCTGGGACTGGGAGACTGGTCTTCTGGTCGTTTTGCCGAGAGGATTGAGTCGAAGCGCGTTTGTGCTGATGTCGGCTGGTGCTGGAAGAGACGCTGCTTCTCATCGCGTTTGAAGGAGCATATGCACGAGAAGCAGATTCTTCCTGCTTGCCGTGCGTCGACGGCTCGTGTACTGTACATGAATCCATCACGGATATGTCGCACTGTGTACACGTACGGCGTGTCGAGTCGCCCTCCTAGGATGAATGTGCCCGTCATATCCTGTCGGTACGTCAGCTTGAGTGTCTTTGGGGAAAATTGATGTATAAAATCTTACGTGAATCACTAAACCCTGACCGACGGTCTTGGACGCTGCATAGGCTGATTGGGCGTAGACATGTCCGCCGAAGGAGCGCGTTCCCTGCCCAGGATTGTAAGGTATTGCTAGCGAGCGGAACCGCTCAATCTTTTCTGGTTCAATGGAATCGGGATACGAGACAAAAGTATCTCCGAGTCGCTGCAGTGACATCAACTCAACAAAAGAATGCGGGGATGTCAGCTCGCCGTCGTTGTCCGGGGCCCCGCGTTGCGGAGACATAGCGAGAAAGAGGCGAGAGATGGGTTGATTTAAGCCTTTATCCCCCGAGAGTACAGGCTGCGCAAAGTAGTCAGTTACTTGTGCCGATAATAAGAATTGTTTTGCGGGCCGATGGTACCTGTCCGATCGATCCCTGGATCCGATGGTGATTGTCCCCGGGATTGTGGTGGGTGAGAGTAGGGTTAATGAGCCAGTATTAGTACAGTCTTGTGTTATATAATGGCAACCCTGTAAGATTGTATCGTGGGGAGCATGTAGGTAGAGAGGTAATTGGGGTTGATAATGGATGTATGGGGATTGGTACGTACCCCGGACTAAACAGACGGGACTAGCCGGTGCCTCGGCTTGTCGAGTTGACTCACATGACCCTACAATATATAGATGAATGTTCTAATTGTATAAATTTTGAACAAAGTGATTGTATGACTTCTATATGAATCGGTTCCCGATGTATCTATAGGATGTTTAATCCAAATTCAGCGTTCAGGATTGATCGAAGTATATTTCGGCTGGAGCACTTCGCTCCTCAGGTTTACATAAATCGAATAATGGTAGTCGGGTTCAAAGGACGTGGCATGTAGATCTCTTATAGATAAAAACAAGGAGATATATATTGAGCTTTTCTATTAGATGCATGTTTTACTTACCGTGCTCACCGTTGCCATCTTTTATGGAGGACTGAGGAGTAGAGGAAACACGAAATGTAGTAACAGCCACAAAATAGACTTGTAGATCAAACTGGTATTTTGTACAATATGCGCCGATTGTGCTGATAGGTTCGAGTGGCAGTTCCCAATGCCCGTGCCATAATAATACAAAGAACAAAAAGAAAAGTGCTGAAATCCAAATCCACGCTCCTAAATCTGATATCAACAATCAACCAAACTTTCGTCAAAGAAAATTGCGTCAATTAGATCTGCTCGGTGATGGTGGAAACGTTGTTCCACTGGACCTTGCCATCGATGTCCTTGATCTCCTCAAGCTTGTCGCCAAGCTTGACCACGGAGAAGTTGATCATACGCGGGTCGAGACCGAGAGTGCGGCGGATAGAAGACTGAACAGAGCCGGAGGAGTCGAAGCGCATGATAAAGTGGTGACCTTCGGTGTAGCGGGCCTGATGTTTCGTAGTGACTTTGGGTAGACGGAAGGCGCCCCAGTTGGTGTAGCCGCGAACGACGCCGCCGGAGCGGATGACTTGGGTACCGGCATTACGGGCGATTCTGCAATCAAGTATGCATGTTAGTATTCGATAGGTTCGCATGATGGAGACTGCGGCGATGGCGTTGGTTCAGACGTACTCTCGCACCTCGTTGAGGCTGCCCGGGCGGACCTGTTCGCAGAGCGGTTAGCAAATCCAGACATATAATTTAGAGTCACTATAACAATTCCAATAAAATCAAAACATACAATGGCAATTAGCTCGTACAACATGGCATCGAGGGGTGGGGTGTACTAGAGACAGAAATGGAGCGATGACCATTTGAAGCCAGCAAAATCCGACGAGGTTAGCGCGTTGCTTATCGTAGTCTTGGCATTTCGTTATCGGGGAAATGCCGTCAACGAAACTCCGCCGGAGAAGGGCATCAACCTTCTTTCCCTTCTACTTAAACTCTCCCCTCTTCTCATTTCATTTTCCACGCTTTCAATTCCTTTCCTCTATACCCCAAAATGTCCTCCGTCGCTCGCGCCATCCGCCCCTTCGCTTCCCGGGTCCTTACCCAGAAGCCTCTTGCTTCCGCCTGCCAGGTTGCGCCTGCTTTCCGTTTCCCGCGGGGAACCAGGAGCTTCTCTCAGAGCCCTCTCTGTGAGTACCGCGAACCCCCCGGTGCTGTTAGATGCTGTCCAGGGTGATGTATAAGACACTTGGACGGCATTGAAGCATTACAATCCCTCAAATATGCTTCCTGGAGCTCAATGATGTCACATTTTACTAACGGCGCACCAATTCGCAATTATAGCCCAACTGAAGAAGTACACAGAGTCGCACGAATGGATTGAGCTGGCCGACGGCGGCAAGACTGGTTAGTTCCCTACTGCCCCCGATCAATTGGTCCCGTACACCTCTTCGACCTATTGAACCGAGGTGCCAGTTGTATATGGTCTTCCATAGTATACGGAATGTGGAGCAACGATGTAACTAACACATCCTCTATAGCCAAGATCGGTATCACCGAATACGCCGCCCACTCCTTGGGTGATGTTGTCTACGTAGAGCTTCCCGAGGTCGACCTCGAGATCGTCGCCGGCGAGCCCGTCGGCGCTGTCGAGTCCGTCAAGTCTGCCTCCGATGTCCTCTCCCCCGTCGCTGGCAAGGTTATCAAGGGTAACAGCATCCTCGAGGATAAGGCCAAGACCATCAACGAGAGCCCCGAGGGTGAGGGCTGGATCGCTGAGATTGAGGTTGCCGATGCTGCTGAGCTCGATGCCTTGCTTGATGAGGCTGCCTACAAAGAGACTATCGATGCTTAGATTTGTGGAGTGTAAAGACTGGTCGTGATTCGTGGTTTATAAATGCCTGCCTGTGCGTTGTGAACGCCTTTTTCTTTAAGTGTGATGATATATTGTCATGTATGCCCAATGGTGACCGATTTCCTTCAACTAAAGCGTTTAGATTCGTCGACCCGTAAACAGATCGATATACTGTTCAACAAGATTTCTGTATGTGTGAATGGATTGTTGTTTCATTTTCTTGTGGAGAAATCATGGTCCATATATCCAGGTGGATGTTTATTCAGAGTTAGATCACGCAAGTCTCAACAATGGAACGCAGCAGGTCTGTGTGCAGGTGGATGATATCATGTATGAAAAACATTACAACAGAAGCTATACAGGAGGTATGGATTCACGACAGATCGGGCATTGGAGGCGAAGTCTCATCCAGCTTTCCAAACATGCAGTGTGGAAGATGTGACGACAAGGAGTGACCATATACAGCCGGCGACTCAAGATGCTCGAGGCCCCATCGGCGACGCTACTTCCACCCGAGGCAGAAGGCGCGGGAAGGACAGGCACCTCGATATCCTGCATGCAGATAGCGCAGTCGAATATGGCCTTCTTGCGGTCTTTCCACTGCTTGTCGTCATCCTTGGAGTCACTGACCAGATCTCGCTCATCGCCCCGCAGGGATGCAATAGACAAAACGCCACCACCAGCTTCGAGATCCTCGTCCGCTCCGGATAAATCGCGTAGCATGGGATGGTAATCGTATGCATGCGGCGCCCAGCCACGAGGCACAAAGAAGCGTGGTCCGAGAACGTCCTGGCTGACCAGGATCCAAGCTTGGATCCATACCCATCCAGTCATGATGAATGCGCTTGTGTAGTCGGGGCGGATAAACAACACGTTTCCCCGTGCTGTGAGGAAGTACAGAAATGGGAAGAGCCGGAGAACACTTTGGCCGGCAACAAAGTCCCATCGAAGGGCCTTGCGGCAATTTCGCATCACGTTGCGGTAGATCTGTGGAACCCAGAAGGAGAGATAAACTGCTGCCAAGAAACGGGTGTAGATCGAGCCGAGGCGTCTCGGCAAAAGGAAAGCCCAAATTGACAGGATGAGCATGCTAAACAGCACAAGATAGAACCGTGCATACATTGTTCCTACGTCACTGCGGATTTGCCTTGGAGTTGGAGGAGCGGTTCGGGTGGGTGGCGGCGGTGAATCCGTCTCATCCTCGGGGGCATCTTGGTCGGGCGACAAGATGATTGGGGTGGCGCCCGAGTCTTGCACCGCCGGAGCAGTGGCAGGCGAAGGCAAAGTTTCCGCGCGAGTAGTTGGAGGTGATGGATTGGGCGGACGATCCTGCTCTCTTCTTTCTGGCTCTTGCACTGCCCATATTTCCATCATGAACTTCATTCCAATATAACTCACCGACAGGAACGCCAAAAATGATGCAGTGGTTAGAACCAAGAAAGATACTGCCGCATATAGTTCCAAAACAATGAATGTCAAAACAAATGCATCGCCCAGCGCCATCAATGCGATGGTATAGAAGCTGATCCGACTCCGGGTAGAAGGAGTGGAAGCCTCTTTGATCTGTCGGAGAAGCAGAGTGATTTGTGCAACAAAAACGCCAGAAACCACGAAAATGAGACGAGCTGCATATTTACTGTACTCCTCATGTTTGGGCCCAGTCACATATAGCGAATCAGAAGGAGGGAACTCGGGGGTTCCTTTCGTTTGAAGTATGTACCCGCAGTCTGGGGAGAAGACAACGGCAGACATGACCATAAGAGGAGGATCTGGGATTGGCGCTCCCATCGGATATCTGAGCTCTTGCTCCATACGCTCCAATAACAATCGGTCAGCAGCGGCATCTCCGATCATGACTGGATGTTGTTGCAAGTAGATGATATGTTCACATTTGGGCGCAGGGAACTCCATCTGCTCTGTTCCTGCCAAAGAGGACCAGGGGAACAGTGTTGGGGGTCGATTTTGCTTCTCCGAGATGGTGTCCGACAGCGACTTGAGAAGCAGCTCATGGGACAGTTCGTAGGAATCAGAAGATAGCATGAAATGTGGCAACGAGAAGATACCACCGAATTTCTCACTAGAAGTAGTCAAAACGATACTTCCGGTGTCTGGGAAGTGTACACCAAACAACGAGATGTACCAGGTACTTCCCCAGAAGTCCTCGCTCTCGACTGTCAAACTAGCGCGCATCTCTCTCAAAAGTCCATCTCCCATCTTAAGCTCTTCGCCGCCTCCCTCTTCAAGATCGAAGTAAAAGGTGCCCCCATTGCCGGTGATATTATGGCTGAATTCATGGGTGAAGTACTCATGTTCTTCAGCGATGGCTGTCGTGTTCAGAGGCTCACGGCGATCGGCACCTTCAGTTCTCCGGACCCAGTCCCCCCGAAGCTTTCCGGTTGAGTTGCGATATACTGGAAGCAGGAGCTTGGTCAAGTTCAACGTCGGCGAGACGGTGGGGTCTTCTAGACCATCCGGGGGTTCTAATCCGGCATTTGAGACCGCTGATTGCAACTGGTGGAGAGCCACGCCTTTGACCTGCGGGAAAAGATCCCAAGCATAGCTGTCATTCTCCCTCAGGCCCGAAAAAGGAAGCCATCGATTGGCGGGCGGATCGAAGTCGCCGTATTTTGACCCATTTAGCAGCCGGAGGATCTGTCGCTCATGGTCAAGCTCACGTTGCCGTGCCCGATCTTCATCGATCAATGGCGGTCGAGACTGAGAACTGAGGAGAAGGTAAAACACCAACAGGAAGAAGAAAAAGGAGCCGCGGTTATCCATCTATGCCACGCAGTCTCGGCATCGGACTCTTCCTCAAAGACAGACAATAAGCATCGCGATAAAGAGGAACAAAAGACCCGAGGAGGACCGGGGAGCTCGGCTAAGTTACAGAGGGAGCAAACAGAAATAAACTAATGAATGACGAGCGCAGTATAAGTAGGTGTCTACGGAGCGGAGTTGATGATGTACTCGACCCCGGGGAGCCTGCCCGCCGGGCACCCACTCCTTGCTGACTCATGACGCCTCAGACGATGGATGGGTCGATATCAACCCTGGAAACGTTCTACTTCGGGATTTATACCCCGTGAAATTAAAAAAAAGAGATGGGCAAATTGGAGACTATCCTTATCCAGAATTTTGAAGAACAGAACAAAAACATAAGAAATGCCAATTCATCTGGGGCAGCCTTAAGAAGAATTGTCCACTAAATGTGAAGACCCGAATGCTGATATCAAACCGGTTGAATTTTGGTACAAATAGAAAAACGCATACACGCAACGACCATCTCAATCATAATAGCTCTTTGCTTTATGACGCAGCAGCCAGGACACCGCCCTCAGGCTTCTCATCTCGCCGCCGACGCTTCTCGAGAATAGCCTCGCGGCGCTGTGCAAGCATCTTCAATTGTCTGCTCTCAACACCCTGGAGCCAATAGCCAAAGCTTCCACCGACACCGGCGAAAAGAGGGTAGACCCAGAGGGACTCCTTGGCGAGGATCGGACGCATCTCGATACCGAGTTGCCAGAGGCGGACGGCAATGCCTGTGGAATCAACGCGGTTAGTGCCAATGGCCATATAATAAATCAAAAAAATCGTGCTACTAAGTAGGGCGTTCTTGTAATAAATCGAGAGCCGAGGGGAGAACCCGTCACGTACCGAAGCCACTCCAGAAGAGTACTTTGTGAACCATGATCGCGGTTGGGCGCGGGGTTATGGTTGTAATTCGAGTGCGGAAGGGGATCCGAGGAAAAGGATCAAAAGGCGGATGGGTGGATTGGTTAATTCAACACCACAGCGGCCGGGGTAAATGAAGGCGGAGTTGGATGTTGCCGTCGCAATAGCACAGGAGAGACGAGGTTGAAGCAAATCAGCGGGCCGCAGTTCCCAATCACGGAACAACTATTCTTCCGACCTCTGCTGTTATCGCTTATCGCTCGCGCGACTTTGAATCTCTCTTCCAAGGTTGTCCAGGGCAGTCGTGTTACTATGGCTTCTGATGAGACAATGGTCAATCCTCAGGAGATAGAGGATGTCCATTCTACCGCTAAACGATCTATTGATATTGAGAGCGTGAAGCGCAAGAAGTTCAAGACCGATGACCTTCCCTTGTCTGCCGCGCAACATGCAGTCATTGACAAACTCCTACATTCATTCAAGAAGAAAGGTGGCTTTGATAGTGTTCGCAAACAAATATGGGCTGACTTCAATGATGGGGTATGAGAAATTATTTACATGCTCTTCTGCGCTCTGCTAATCCTATCCGAACAGGAACTTCGAACTGATTTTACCAACAAGTTGGTCGCACTTGCAGAATCGGAGATCGATCGCGAGCCGGCACTGCTATCCCGCGAGAGAGGAAAAGCAGCGACACTAATTGAGGGTGCGGTGGACCGTGGTGATGTCTACAAGAGCGTGGAGGACTCCATCGACCAATTAGCATCCAAACACCTGGATTTTATCCTCGACTCTGTTCGTGAGATCCGATCCCAAGACGTTGGAGCAGAAGTGGCCGCCCGTGAACTCGAGCTAGGGAACAAAACCGATGCAGATTACGAAGCATACGTCAGCGCCCAGCGGGAGGAGCGGGAAAAAGTGTGGCGCGAAGAGGAGCGCAAACAGAGGGAGATTGAGGAAGAGGAAAAACGCACCAGGGACGAAGAACGCAAAAAGAAGCGCGAACTTGAACGTCAGAAAGAAGACGAAGACCGGGCCCGGAGAAAGGAAATTGATGAACAGAGGCGTGCTGATCGTGAACGCCAACGTGAAGAGCAACGAATTCTCGACGAGCAGCGAGAACGAGAGCGAGATGAAAGATATGAGCGACGAAGGCGAGAAGATAGGGAGCGATACCGAGGCTGGGACCGCGACCGCAGTCGAACCCGAGATAGAGACCGTTTCCGTGATCGCTCTCCGGCCTATCGCTCTGACCGTGGCTTATCCCCTTGGCCCCGGGATTCAAAACACGACAAGTCGTCTACGTCGAATGCTCCCACTCCTGTGCTAGCGCCCCTTGTGGATGAGAAGTCACTCGAGGAGGCTGCTTTGCAAATGCTCTTGAAAGAAGGCGAAGAACTCGCAGCCAAGGCTCGACAGAAGCCCGAGTTTGACTTTGAAGAGGCCGAAGCTATTGAAAATGGACTGAAACCACCAGCGTCAACATTAGGACCGGCCAAGAACGCCAATGATTCCAGATTTTCCAATACATCTACCAGAGCGGCCAGCCTATCCCGAGATGCTGGCGCGAGGCGTGGTTCTCTTGCAGACCGGGGTGACCGGCCCCGACATTTGACTCGGGATCGAAGCCGTAGTCGCTCGCGGCGGCGCCGTACATCCCGTTATGACACAGATCGTCGACGTGAACGGTCTCGGGATACTTCTGTGAGGTCTCGAGATCGTGATATGGATGCGCGCCGTGGCTACCGTGACTTCCGGGATGACCGAGGTGGTGGAAGCTACAGGCCAAGCCGTCGCAGCCGCAGTCGATCCGCCGGCCGGCGTGACCGGGACCGCAGTATTGGTCGTGATAGAGATAGAATACGGGATCGATCGCGGTCCAAAGACCGTGACCGGGACCGCAGCCGCAACCGAGACCGAGATCATGACAATTATCGCCCTCGGCGCAGTCGGCCCTCTCGCTCACCCATACGCCGACGTTCTCGCAGCCGCTCACGCTCGCGCCCTCGTGCCCGTGACCGCCCTCGGTCACGTTCTCGATCTGCTCGACGGCGATCTCGGTCTCGGCGTCGCTCGCCTTCTCCTACTCTAGATATTGACCGTTACGTGCCCTCCACGAGCAACCGAAGCAAGTCACCCCGCCGCCGGGTCCGATCTCCAGAGCGAGAGCGAGAACAGCGACCCCGGCTAGCCGACATTGACCGTTACAAGCCTGTATCTGAACGGGATAAGGATCCGGCTCAAGCAAAAGAAGGAGATCTTGAGGTTGGCACAGAAAAAAAGGAGAAAGAAAAAGAAAAGGAGAAGGACGCAGATGATCGCCGACCTCGTCGACGAAGCCCTAGTCGCCGAAGGAGTCCTAGCAGACGAAGAAGCCCAAGTCGACGACGAAGCCGCAGTCGCAGGAGGAACCGGAGCCGATGATTTTTACACAGGTGTTGTTTTGCCATGTATAAAAAGATCGGGGAGGCTTTTTCAACGGCTTGACTTTTTTTAATACTACCCTGTAATAATAACTCGTATAATTAGAGCGATATTAACCTTTTGAATATCCTTACCATCTACGATTTGTATTGCCAATTCCATCTAAACCTCGTTTTGAAAGCATCTCGATGCTGATGTAGATCACATGTCTTGATAGCCGATAAGCTTATCCGTTATCAGTTCTCCACCCAAAAAAGTTGAAAATGCCCTCTAACCAGACTCGCCAACTTCCATTTTTCCAGTAACACAGACAAACCCCGGGCACTGAGATCACATTTAGCCCTATTAAAAATCTCGATATATTTTGTCAGCACGCCTTCCAACCCTCCAACTCCCCACCAACGCATCGCAACCTCCCAGAAATCTCTGCGACTCGCAGCAAACCGCATACTATCAAACACCACAAATATGCCAAAAGCAACGACAAGATCTGAGGCTGCTGCGAGCAATCCCTCTCCACAAACTACAAACCTAACAGACCGCACTGCGCCACGTCCACAGCGCGCCAACTCTGTTCAATCATCCGACTCTGACCCAACCTCCTCCTCAGGCTCATCTTCGGAGGATGACAGCGAGAGCGAAAGGGAAGACGAACAACACTCCGACGAAGAAATGAATAGCACCAGAGAGTCTACCACCCACACACCTGCCCCTGATTCATCCTCCTCGCTACCTCACATCGCCGGCCGCCCGAAACCCCGCATACATCGCATGAAAGGCGATTCGGGGATGTTGTCGCGGCTCAACGCTTTCTTGCCAAAGATGAAGGACGCGAATGAGGATTTGCAGAGGCAGATTGAAGCTGGGAAGGCTGGGGATCTTGTTCTCGACAATGCAGACGAGAATGGGGAGCAGTATATTGAGATGGTAAGTTTGTTGATGGTGCTTAATGATCGGGATGGGAGTTTGCTAACGAATTTTAGGATCTTGGTCTTGGGGTTTTGGAAGAGAAGCGCGATGGGGATTCTTCAAGTGGCGAGGAGAGTGACGACGAAGGGTCTGAGGGTGCCACTGGGGCAGGGAAGACCCCCCAGGAGATGAACGACTCGGATATCATTGGGAAACTTATGGGAGGTAAGAGTAAAAAGTCGAATACGGACAAGCCATCTATTGAGGAGATGGCTTAGTAGACACTTATTTATTCGGTGGGTTGCATTATTCATGACATTCTTTTTGGTTGAGATATGTGGTCTTGATCCAACGGCGATTTACTGGCTTGACATTTGCATATCGTGGGCTCCGTGTTATAATTTAGCGTCCAATGCTTTGCTTTTTCTTCATCCTCTACAGAAGTGGCTTCCAACCGATCGCATGCACAAAGACACTCATACATTCATTCCCTATGTATGCAACTCATCAGAAATCAAGTCTAGATAACGGATATGGAAGAAAAGAAAGTAGTAAAACAAAAACACGAGCGTATCCGTAGATCTCTATATATGCATGAACCCATCATGCACTATGATCGAATGACATTATTAAAAAAAGTGATAATTTTGCGTTTCACCGTTTCACCGTCTCATTTTCTAAACCACTTCCTTGATGCGGCAAGTCCAGCCGGATTCTTGGCTCAGAAGAGGCAAGCTGTAACAGGTCAGTATACTGATTAGAAAGAACAAAACATGGGAAAGAGTGAACTAACCTCGCACCAAGACACCAGCCCAGCTCGTTGTTCTTGATCTTCTTGGCGATCCTGACCTCGCGAGACAAGGGCATTTCGTAACCAGTGTGGAGCAGGCCCATCATGAAGCTGAGGTCCATACACCAATCCGGACGATCCCGAAGCTGCACAAGCGCATTGTCCTCGTTTTCGAACTTCACATTCTCGAAGCCCTTCCATTCGCTCTCCCCGGCACAAACGGTAGAGGTCAGCTGGTTAAGCTCATCCAGAGTGAAAGACTCGGGCATGCCAAGAGGAGCCGTGCGGTCGAAGAAATAAGAGAAGATGTACACGTCCTCTCGGGCGAAAGTCTTCGCGAGAGAGGGCTGGTGCACACCGTTGAAAGAGCAGGGTGCAAGCTTGCAGTCGCCGTTCTTCTTCAGGATCTTCTCGGCGATAGCACGGCACTGGGGGGCCATAGACTTGTCCTTCGGGCCGACCATGGTCACTTGGACTTTAGGCCCCAGGGGATGCTCAGCGGGGAATTTGAGTGTAACTTCTTTCTGCATTCCAGGGCCAATGCAGGGATTAGAGATAGGCTGCTGAACCCAGGACAGGTCCTTGGGGCTCTGAGCTAGCATCGCCTCCACGACCACGGTGTTCATAGCCTCGCGGGCAGACATGAGACCGTATCCTAGATGAGAGTGCTGGTACAGCTCGAATTGACGGCCACCGAACTTGAGGTCATACTTGTGGTCACCGGCGGCGAGATGCTCCGGCATACCACCAGCCTTGCTCTGCTCAAAGGTAGGCTGGAAAACAATTTGTGTAGAACCGCCACCAAGATCAAAGACAGCGGCCGTGGGAGTCTCATCCGGGCCACCGATCTTGCCCAACAGATAGTTGGTCGTAATCCAAGCGTAGACACCTTCGTCGGAACCATCCATGATCTGTACACCGCCCTTCTCCTTAGAGACAACAGGGAAGGGGTAGGCGGTCTCCAGGCGGTGTCGAACGGCTTCCAAAATCTTGTCGCTCATTTCAGGACCTAGAAGCCGAAGTCCGGCGGTGGCCTTGACGGCAACCGGAGAGCACGACCTGTACTCCTCGGGAACCGACTTCACCGCAACATCCATAAGAGGGTCCAGACTCAGAGCTGCACCCTCGGCATCCTCTCTAAAAGAGCTGAGACCGGAGCCCCCCTCCTTCTTTTTCGTTTGTTCGAACACCTCGTTCTCAAGTTCTGGGGTAGGGCCGCAATTGTTGAATCGGTATACATGAATCCGAGATCCAGTGCTGCCGGCATCGATCATAAGAGCGTACTGAATAAGAGGCTTGGACGAATCAAATGGCTTAGTGCACGCTCTCGAAGTGGACGCGCCACTGCTTGAAGGTGGTTGCTCTGCCAAATAATCAGTTCTGCGAAAGGCAGCGCGCGCAAGGGGAACACCAACCGTTGGTAAGATTTGAAGCGCTTGGCTGGGACGGGGAGAGCCACACCAAGACCATAAAGATGAAGGCAATGATTGCCCCCGTCTTCAAGTAACGCGATCTCTGGGTCTGTGCCATGTTGACGAGTTGTTTGTCGGGGGATTGACCGAACTCAATAGACTGTGAGATAGCAGATCCGTCGCTGCGGGAGATGGAGCGGTGGCGGGTGGCCGAATCTATGTAGTCAGATTTGCTATTATGGTTGTGGTTGTCGACTCCAGTCGACATTCGAGCAGTTGCCGAATTATAAGGATGCAGTGACAGGTGGCGTTTGTCGCTGGCGCAATAATGGTTGAACGATCGTATGGGGTTAAGAGGAAGAAAGAAACAGATAAGCAACCATTGAGCCGATGTCCTCCAAAAACACCAAGCCAGTCAAGGAAGGAAAAAAGTGGATGGATGTAAAGAGAGGAAATTGTCAGGAGAGAAAGGAGATTCAGGGTTTCATGGTTGTGGCGCAGGTGGCGTTGAATGCATGGGGGTACATAACTAGCACGGAGTACAAGTACATACATACTCGCAAACGGAGAACTTCCCAGGGTTATCCACACTACGAATGATATACCTAAGATCAAAACATATTCTCTTCTAAAAAGTGTAAAATAGACATTTGCTACGTAAAATAAAGAAAAATAGAAATGTGCTATGTTCAATGCCTCTCCGAGAGAAGTTAGTGCAAGCAGACTTGCAATCCAATTAAGTCAACAATGCAAACTACAATGTATGTAACTAGGTGGACCTGAAGAATCAAGTGTTATATACACAAAATAACACAAAGCAAGATCGGTGTTTACTCATCTTCCTACGGAGTACAGAGAGTACAGCTTGTGTTATTAGCATGTACTACCCACTATGTCCTGACTACAAAACTGAGGAAGAAATCTCCATTTTCCATGTACTAATTTGGAAGGCAGCTAGTTTAGACTACGCGCCAGATGCCGGATGTGCTCGTTGTGCAGAAGGCCACCGTATTCGATAGATACATGGCCGGAAGCATCTAACCTTGGTATGTAGGTAATCCCCCGGGGCCGGCCAGATGCCAGGTGGTTTACCAATGTTTGTCATGTTTGCATTACGTCGTATTTGACTTCCCCATATTTAGCGGCTGGTCGACTGTTCAATCAACTCCCTGTGTTTTATCGTTGCAAAACACTATATTTCTCCTCACTGGCGAGCCCGTCACCTTTCCACGGCTCCTGCTACGTTTCCCGCTACCAGCCGACAATATGAACCACACGCGCGGTCTCAGATCATCCGCCCAGGCCCTACGCCAGATCTTCATCGCACCCTTCCGCACCTCCAGAGTCGGCATTCTTACATTCAGACCACTTCAGAATGTCCCCCAGACTCGATTTTTTCAACAATCCCGTTGCCTAGAGCTTCGAGGATACCGACCACCCGTTGAAAAGCCCCCGATGAACGAAGCTATTCGTGCGTCATTTGTCCAAGTTGTGAACGACGAAGGGGACCTCGACCCTCCGACCAGACTTGAGGATGTCCTGGAGAGCTTTGACCACACCGAGTTCTTCCTTCTTCAGGTGCAAGAAGGAGACCATGAGAATCCGCCGGTTTGCAAGATCTACAATAAGAAAGAAGTACGAGCACATGAAAAGGCCAAAGCAAAGGCAGCTCGCGAATCCAAGGTTGTATTCAAACAAATTGAGCTGAACTGGGCAATCGATGCGCATGACCTGTCGCACCGCCTGAAGCAACTCTCGACCTTTTTGGAGAAAGGCCGTAGGGTGGAAATTCTGTTGGCCACCAAAAAGCGCAAGCGCAATCCTACAGTGGATGAGATCAAACAGGTCATGCAGAGTGTTTTGGATACAATCAGAGAGGCCGGTGGAACTCAGACCAAGGCAATGGAGGGGGAACCGGGGAAGCAACTCAAGATTACTGCACAGAAGAATATCTAGGGGAGATCACTGGTCACATGTATATTATATGGCATTGAACTGTACAACATGGCGTCGGTTGTGTAGTGCTGCTTGTTATTACTGTTGAGACTATCCAAGAATTTGAATCATGTTTGGTCTGTATATCATGATACCCGATGTCACTCGTACATACTACCTTGCAAGTAGCCCTGGGGAGTTAAGCTCATTGGAACCCTCCACATCGAGCCAAATGACACCAAGTCGTCACAAAAATATTCATGAAATTGATGGTTCATTATCCCCATGTTCAACACCGACTCTGCCCGCAATTGGAGGCCTCTGATTGGTTGATTACTAAGCTGCTCTGAGGATCCATCCATCCCGGAAGCCATCTTACTAGAAAATTTGGTGTTGTTCTGGGCTTCTTCTCTCCCATCCTTACTTCATCTCTTTAATCTTTCCTTTTTGTTCTTGTTCCATCGTTTTTGTTTCGATTGAACCAAGATGTCGACCATCTCCCGTTCATTGAACCTTCTGGCGCGCACTAGCCGGTCCTCCCTGCTGCGTCCGACTACCGTCAACCCCGTCCACCATGTCTTCAGCAACAAGGTGGCCGGTCGTGGATTGGCTACTGCTTTCGAGCGTAACAAGCCCCATGTGAACATTGGTAAGGTCCTGATGCTGGCGCGTAATCCATCTCCGTGCTAAAAGGTTATTCCAGGCACCATTGGTCACGTCGATCACGGCAAGGTAAGCTATTCGCGACTTGTTCCGACATCTCCGCCATCCGAACATGAAATTTAACCCGTCCATTCATAGACCACCCTGACTGCTGCCATCACCAAGTACCAGGCCTCTAAGGGTCTTGCCAACTTCCTCGACTATGCCTCCATTGACAAGGCCCCTGAGGAGCGCAAGCGTGGTATTACCATCTCGACTGCCCACATTGAGTTCGCAACTGAGGACCGCCACTACGCCCACGTCGACTGCCCCGGTCACGCCGATTACATTAAGAACATGATTACTGGTGCTGCCAACATGGATGGTGCCATTGTCGTTGTTGCTGCCTCCGATGGTCAGATGTACGGCCCCCAGTCGAGAAAGCTAGTTTGAAGAATGTGCTGACGCAAATTACGCAACAGGCCCCAGACCCGTGAGCACTTGCTCCTTGCCCGTCAGGTTGGTGTTCAGAAGATTGTTGTGTTCGTTAACAAGGTCGACGCTGTCGAGGACCCTGAGATGCTTGAGCTCGTCGAGCTCGAGATGCGTGAGCTGCTCTCCTCCTACGGATTCGAGGGTGAGGAGACTCCTATCATCTTCGGCTCTGCCCTCTGCGCCCTTGAGGACCGCCGCGCCGACATTGGTACTGAGCAGATTGAGAAGCTCATGAAGGCTGTCGATACCTGGATTCCCACCCCCGAGCGTGATATGGATAAGCCTTTCCTTATGTCCGTTGAGGAAGTCTTCTCTATCCCTGGCCGTGGTACTGTTGTCTCTGGCCGTGTGGAGCGTGGTCTCCTGAAGAAGGATACTGAGGTTGAAATTGTCGGTGCCACCGACTCTGGCAACCCCATCAAGACTAAGGTTACCGATATTGAGACCTTCAAGAAGTCCTGTGACGAGTCCCGTGCTGGTGACAACTCCGGTCTCCTGCTCCGTGGTGTCCGCCGTGAGGACATCCGCCGCGGTATGGTCGTTGCTGCCCCTAACAGCACTAAGGCCAACAACAAGTTCCTCGTGTCCATGTACGTTTTGACCGAGGCTGAGGGTGGTCGCCGTACTGGTTTCGGTGCCAACTACCGCCCCCAGGTCTACATCCGTACTGCTGGTAAGTTCAATTTCCACTGATTTGATATAAAATCGATATAAGGGATGCTAACTATGCTCTAGATGAGGCCGGTGATCTGAGCTTCCCCGATGGCGACATGGCCAAGCGTGTCCAGCCCGGTGACAACGTTGAGATGGTCCTCAAGACTCACCACCCTGTTGCTGCCGAGCCCGGTCAGCGCTTCAACATCCGTGAGGGTGGCCGTACCGTCGCCACTGGTCTGATTACCCGTGTCGTCGAGTAAATGGTCCGCTCACACCCATGGTCTGACAGACGAACTGTCTGACCCTTGTATTATGAACCCCTTTTCTTTAACATCTTGTTTTGTTTTGGCACCTTTTATTCCACAGCGCGGGAATCATCGATCAGCACGAGGGATCCGGGGGTAAACCGGAGTTTTCGCTTGAATCTTGTTCATGTACCTCTACTGTCTTGGAGATGTAGTCAGATTTTCTTCCATTTCTCCACTCCCGTGAAAATGTATTCAGACCAAATTCTTCCTAGGCTCATATATAATTTCAGTTCAAGTTCAAGTCAATGT
Organism: Penicillium fuscoglaucum FM041; assembly: GCA_000576735.1. NCBI lineage: Eukaryota > Fungi > Ascomycota > Eurotiomycetes > Eurotiales > Aspergillaceae > Penicillium > Penicillium fuscoglaucum. Next base: position 56,423 of record HG814199.1, read on the forward strand.
GCAGGCGAGATTTTGCTCCCCAGGTTTCATTTGTATTCCACTATTCTCAACTTCTCCAGAAATCATTCAATTCAATTCATGCGCTACTATCGATACTATATAGAGCTGGGGTCTGACAAGTGCTCTAGGGCCCCGGTACGAGGATTTTGGTGCTGATGTCTGGTGCTGTGGTACCTCGCAGCAACCTTCCTATGTGGTGCTACGCTAGCATGATTCTGCCAAGATTCGTTCAAATGCTAAGCTATCATAATAAAATACGCATTTTTTACGCTTAGCTCTCCATACGCTCAGTGGCGTCAATAATCCTTCGCTTCGAAATAGCGGGACAATAGTCTAGCATCACGGACTTCTCTCCTCCGATACGGGGTGCGGGGATATAGCACTAAGAAGTATACGTCGTGCTCCGCACATCAAGCATTCAAGATCTCTACCTCAGCGGTTGGGACTAACCTTTATAGCTTTGAAATATTCCTATTGCTAGGCCGCAGATAGTTTTACCATATCACTAAGATTTGGACCCTTGAATTGGAACTTTCCGGTGAATTTTAGGGTGCGCATTACAGTGATTATAAGCGAACCGAGTAACGTTGTTGAGATCTCTCATTGGGTCATTAGTTTCACAAAGCCATACCTTCTAGATCATAGTTCATACAACCTTGGAACAATCGATCCACTGATACGTTATCAACTCATGTTCGCTTGCGCAGTTCAGTTTCATTACCTAGTGCTGCTCAGGTGTCATCCATGGATTACTACATAGTAGTAACCCCAAGCACCTGAAACATAATCCAGAGAAATAGAGAAATGAAGTAACGTAACGAAAGGATGACTATGTTAAACATTAAATATATTAGAAAGCTCCACAAACAATACCGGGGCAACGGAAACGCGGGCCAACCCAATATATAAGGACAAGCCGTAGCGGACTTTCCTAGAATTTTGTTCTCTTCTTTGAAGATTGCGAAAGTATTCAACATTGCACACATTCTAAACTATCATGAAGCATCGAGATGATCTTGGTCATATGACCGGCAGTGGAACAATTGCTGCGGTACCCTTGGAAACTCAAGATGCACCCACTTATCTTTTCACGTTGTAAGATATCATTGTTGTATTACTGGATCGAAGAGAAGATTAATGACTCGCACAGCGGAGATTCCTACACCCAGACCGAGTTCACTGTTGATGGCACACAGCCATCTACTACAAACCCGATGGGAAACCCGACACTAGGCGAGTGCTATTCACCGGAACAAGTAGGATTGAGATACTCATAATACCAAATAGGGACCGGCACAACGAGCGGTGGTACCAACTGGGTCGGATACCTGACCACTCTATATAATGCCTCGCCGGTACTCAGCTACAACTTCGCCGTCGGAGGAGCGACAATCGACAACTCCATTGTCGACACTAAGGTTAAGGATGTGACCTCGCAAGTCCGGGACTTCGAGTTAGCATATAGCAAGAAGCCTATATCTGCGCCATGGTCTTCAGATAATGCAGTGTTTGGGTTCTGGATTGGGATCAATGAGTATCGTGTCTTAATACACCGTTACTTGTTATGTTCTAATGTTTCCAATTTGTAGCATCGGCTGGGGTCATCAAAATACTCAACCTAGTGTACTTGTGCCGACATTGATGGCCCAGTACAAATACCTCATTGAAAAGTTATACTCGTCTGGCGGACGGAAGTTCCTTTTCCTCAATGTGCCACCCACAGATCGGAGTCCTATGGTCATCAAAGAGGGACCGGAAGCTGTCAAAACATACGCTACGTGGGTGAAGGCTTACAATGACGGTCTTCAATCAATGATCAATGACTTCAAGTCATGTCACAATGATGTACGTTTTCTTCTCTTATATTGTTTTTATAAACCTAACCTGGCCGTAGACTACTATCGTTCTGTACGATACCTGGTCCTTTATGCCCAAGATCCTGGACGATCCTCAGACATATGGATTTCCGAATGCCACTTGTTTCAATGAGAACGGCACCTCCTGTATTTGGTGGAATCATTACCACCCCGGGCAGAACTACCATAAACTACAGGCAGCAGATATGATTCAATACTTGCAACCTCTCGGTGCATGGTGAGTTGACCAAGGCGGAGGGAGATAGATAGATAGAGGCGGGTTACATGAGGTGATTAAAGAGGAGATCATATGTAGAATAAAATGGCATTGTGAGAAATCCTTAACATGGTCGTGGATACATAGATGTTATGTAACTACATAGTAGGACCTCAGTAGCACCCGTGGAAATTAGGTACCTCGTATGGTAGACGGACTTAACGGACTTAGCGTATTGCATTTGATTGGCCCGGTCGAAATATCGCACCACTTCGGTCGAACTTGACGGACGAACATGTATGAGAACTATTCAACGACTGTGGACTTCTTTGTTCTTTTGTTTAAGATTACGTAGGTCAGATTTGAGCTCCAGGGGTGCGTCAAGTCTTCAGAGCTGTTACGCCTCTTTCTCTGTCATCTTGTCTTACTCCTGAGATTGCTCCTCCCCAAAGGACGACGATGCTACACAACCTACAACGGTCACTGACCTGATCAGCTTCTTTAGCAACACAACGTCGACAGATTATCTTATCATTGCTCTTTTGCTGTACAGGCTAAGATGGAAACCTGGACAGATCAAGAGCCGGCGCGAAAGCGGATGAGAAAGGGGACTAGAAGTTGCACAGAGTGTATGCGTCGGAGAATGTCTGATATGGCCGCGCTAATAGCGTTCAATTATAGGTCGGCGGCGCAAGATTCGATGCACATTCCATCCCAACCGCCCAGAAGTCTGCAATGAGTGTCGGTCCAGAGGCATGAAATGTGTTGATCAAGAACATGCGGTCATTACCCCTCCATTATCCGGCTACCATCGGAACTCCCAAATTGGTGAACAACCATATAGCCTTCGCGAGCGAGTCGCGCACCTGGAGAACCTTGTGGAGGGGTTGACCAAGCGCCTAGACCAACGGGACTCTAGCACCCCGCCTTGTGAGCGCCATGGGATAAATAAATGTTGGTATCGTTCAGATGCGTGTGGATTGATATGTGGCTGATATTATTACCTAGCGGACGGTATAAGAGCCCATTCAAGGTCACTAGCTACCGAGCCAGATGAACTAGGCCCATCCAGCGACCAGATTTGCAATGCACCCATACTCCAACTGTTTGACAACTATTTCGTGAGCCGCCAAGAGGACTCGTCGAATAATGATAAATTCGCCGGTGTTCAAGACATGTCGCCAAAGGCCGAAGCAGTGCGTGCAGAACTACTGTCTCTGCTTCCTCCCACAGAGGACATGGACAAGATAATCAACGCGTCCTTCCATTGGTTCGTGTGGCAAGATCATCTCCCAGAGGTGTTCGATCGACATGGCGACAGACTCGTTTTTAATGAAAATTGTTGCGATAATCTAGTGGCTCCCGCCGAAGTCGCCAAGGCACTCCTGTGTCTGTGTATTAGTGCAATTCATGCCCCGTCTGAATTTGACTTTGGTGCTTTAACCGTTCCCTTTGAACCTCAAAAGTTCGCTGATGGATGCATTGAGATGGTGGACCGGTTAATCGTCCGTGATGACAACTTCGCGGCTACCCTCCCCGGTATAGAATGTCAGATGTTGCTCCACAGGGTTCACTTGACTGATGGCCGACTCCGGAAAGCTTGGCTGGTGATGCGCCGGGCGATCGAGTTTGCCCATTTAGCTGGAATGCATCTGTCCACCAAGGTTCCAAGGCCAGGCGACTCTTTTTATGAAAGGCGCTTGAAAATCTGGTGTTCCCTGGCAACATCGGATCGATTCCTGAGTTTGATTCTTGGCCTGCCTTACGGTATCAGCGATCAATTCTTTTTGCCACAGACGCAGCAACGTCTCAATTCAAACATATCTGCCCCCGAGCAATATGTGCTACGCATTGGTATCATCACGGGGCATATGGTTGACCGAAACCAAGACTCTTCCAAGATGACTCTCGCAGCAACATTAAAACTGGACCAAGAGCTGCAAGATTCTTGGGAATCTATGCCAAGTCACTTCCAAGCCGCAGAACCTTGCCAGGGTGAGAAACGGGAACACTATATGGAGAGAATCCCGTTGCAATTCATGCTCAAGCTATTGCGTGCTTTTCTCCATCTACCCCTGATGCTGCAATCTCCCCATGAGCCTCAGTTCCGTCCCTGCCACACGATCGCCATTCAATCGGCAAGAGAAGGACTCGTTCTATACAGCGTCCTTCGATCCAACATCAAGCCCTATTTGTGCAAAATGATCGACTTTATGGCCTTCACGCTATGTCTTCTTTTGATAATCCACCTGCAAGGGTATTCCGATGAGAATCCAGATCAAAATAAAGAGCAAGACGAGCAAGACTGGGATATGGTAAAGAAGGTCGTTGAGATCCTTCGCCAGGCGGCAACAGAACTAGGAGGCTCAGTTGCTGCCGAGTCTGCGAACATCCTCGGCGCCATTCATGACACCAAAAATTTCGAGCGCGATTGGAGCTGCATCTCGAGTTGCAAAATTACAGTGCCCTATTTTGGTACTATTACGGTTGGTGCAGGAGCCAAGTTCTCCACGGGTCCCCCCAAAAGCAAGGAGCAGACATTGGTAGTATCAGGCACAACGGGGACGGAGGCTTCTTGCCCGGGACAATGTCCTAGTCAGCTCTATACGCCGCCAATGTCTGACCCTGAAGGTGCACCAAGTACAAACACTGATGTCTTGAACGGTGCTTCCCTCACACCCACGATGGCGTCTGGATATCCAGACGAGCCATGGGTTTCGAGGAGTGAAACAGTGACAAACCCATATGTTGGCTTAGAACTCAACGCGTTTAGTGGACTATTCGATGATTTTGGGCAGTATATGTGGCCAAACCATAGTGTTGACCTCGGACTTGATCAGGGCTGGAATCTGAACTGGTCAGATGGTGTGCCCCCACCATGAATTTAGATACCCCCTGTCGCTTTACTTAACTGTCTGGGATCTGTATATGCTGTAAGATACAATACTTGACAATATATATATTCGGTCGAAAGAAATGAGATTTTAATATTCTGTTGGTAAAATGAAATAGAATAGAATAGATTAAAACGAAATCAAGAAATGAGAAATCAGGTCCAGAGTGGTCTAGAAGTGACGTTGCTTGGGGTTAAAGGGGTTTATGTAAGACTGTTTTCCCCAGCAATCGACCTCGGGACTGATCATCTATCTCAATGAACCCGTGAAACGACCGTGTGATCCCTTAATCCTTCCTATTTCCCGTTTGATTAGTCTGTTGCTTTTCTTTTTCAGTTGCATGGTACTCTAGATCCTGGTATATCTTTCCTATTTCGACTTGCTCTTGCCACCTCAACACCTCCCTCCCCTCACCCAACATACACAGAGCACAGGAAGATAAATATGGCTGAACGACGCCCCTCGGGGTTGGAAAGGAGTCCAACTGCGCCGTCGATTCTCTCAAATGGCCACTTTGCTTCGATCGGCGCCGAAGGCGATACCGCCTCGTATGAGCACGGCGTGCAGGTGATTGATGGGAATAAGGAGTTCAAGTATGGCCACCTCCCTCTGTTACGGTTCATCTAATTATGAGGCTTAGATGCTAATCGCGTCACTATAGTCCCAACCTGTCCAAATACCTGTCCCTTGAGAATGTCACGACGGCTGGTTTCAATTACCATCTCATCTCCGTGTTTGGTTCGCAATCCACCGGAAAGTCCACACTGCTTAACCACCTGTTCGGTACCGAGTTCTCCGTGATGTCGGAACTAGAGAGAAGGCAAACAACCAAGGGTATCTGGCTGTCGAACAACAAGAAGCAGGGCGAAGCTGGCGCGGCGGAGCGCATGGCTGATAACATCTTGGTCATGGACGTGGAGGGAACCGACGGTCGCGAGAGAGGCGAGGATCAAGACTTCGAGCGCAAGAGTGCGCTCTTTGCGCTTGCGACGAGTGAGGTCCTTATTGTCAACATCTGGGAACACCAGGTGGGATTATACCAAGGAGCCAATATGGGGTTGTTGAAGACCGTATTCGAAGTGAACTTGCAACTGTTCCTAAAGGATAAACAGTATGTATCCTTCTGATCATCGTCTTCTCTATGCGTTTTGGGTGCTCATATCTCTACAGTACCACCCACCGGTCCCTCCTATTCTTTGTCATCCGTGATTTCATCGGTACCACGCCACTCAAGAATCTGCAGAAGACATTACTGGAAGACCTCTCCCGTCTCTGGGACACTATATCAAAACCTGCGGGCTTGGAGAAGTCGACAATTCACGATTACTTTGATTTCCAATTCTACGGACTGCCGCACAAGAGTTATCAACCTGACCAGTTTGTGACGGAAGCAAAGAAGCTTGGCCTGCGTTTCCGGGAAGGTCACCGAGACCCAAAGAGGGATGCCCTGAAGGGCGAGTTCTCCGAAGGAGGAGTTTTCCTCCCCGAGTATCACCGCCGCATCCCGGCCGACGGATTCTCGCACTATGCAGAGGGAATTTGGGATCAGATCGTCAACAATAAGGACTTGGATCTGCCCACACAGCAGGAGCTGCTCGCGCAATTCCGTTGTGACGAAATTTTGCGCGAGGTAATGATCGGCTTCGATGAGGCGATCGTCGCATTTGAAGATAAGCAGGCCGAGTCCGTCCGGGTTGGTGCGCCTGAGGTCCTGGGGGGACTCGGTGTTGCCATGCGTGCTGCGCGCGTCAAGACCCTAAAGAGTTTTGAGACGGAAGCTAGCCGATACCACAAGGGTGTTTACCAACGGAAAAGCGCTGAGCTTCAGGGCAAAGTCGATACCCGCCTCAAGGCACTTTTCCACGGCCAGCTGTCGGCAGCTCACAAGTCTGGAATTCGCGACTTCAGTGATTCCGTTAGTGCTGCTGTGAAAGATGGCCAGAAGAAGGGCGGTAGCTACGACTTCGCCGAAATCGTCACCAAGGAGGCCCAGTCTTCGTTGGAGAAGTTCGAGGAAGTCGCCCGCTCCACATTAGTGGATGGAGCCTCTTGGAGCAACTACAAGCAAGAGCTATCTTTGTATAAGAAAGAATTGGATGAGGTCAGTGCCCGACTGCGCCGTGATGAAATGAGACGTCTGGCCACCCGCGTCGAGCGGTGGGTTCAATCTCGTCTGGGTGAATCTGTGGGCCTTGAATTCAATGCCCTTGGGTCTGGAAGGGCTGGCGGTGGTGCCCCCGAGAACGGGGAGAAGCCTACAGAGAAAGACTTCTGGGATCGGATCTGGAACTTGTTTGAAGAAACTGTTCTGGACGCTGAGCGGAGATTCACGGACCGTGCGAGTAGCTTCGATGCTAGCATTGATGAGGTCGATGTTGGCCTTTGGCGATTGCGCCGTAAGTCTTGGGGTGTTCTCCGGGCCAAGATTGAAGAGGAGATGATTGAGGGCAACTTGCTCCTTAAGCTTCGGGAGAACTTCGAGGACAAGTTCCGCTATGACGAAGCGGGTGTGCCACGCATCTGGCGCCCAACTGATGACATCGAGGGCATCTACACCCGTGCGCGCGAGTCTACCCTGACGGTGATTCCTCTTCTGTCTCGTTTCCGCCTGGAAAGGACTACTGCCCCACCCCCGCTTGACCGATGGATTGGACACACTCCAAGCACCGCGACACCTGCGGACGAGGAAGATCTGGCCCCCATTGGGGGTGTGGACGAACACGAGGGCAAGAGTTTGGAAGAAGAGATGACAATTCTTAGCGACACGAAGCGCCAGGAGCTCACTGTACGATTTAAGAAGGCTGCGGATGGTGTTTATGTCGAGGCCAAGCGGAGCGCCATCGGCGGTATGACACAGGTCCCCTTGTATTTCTACGGTTTGTTGCTGGCTCTAGGCTGGAACGAAATCTGGGCTGGTAAGTTTTCATTGATGAATCCTTCATTTTCGCATCTACTGACTAATGACGTAATCTTTAGTCCTGCGCAACCCGGCTTACTTTATCCTGCTATTTGCGTTTGCCATCGGCGCATACATCACCTATCAGCTCAACCTGTGGGGTCCCATGCTAAAGATGACCGAAGCAGCCTCCCAGCAAGCTCTGGAAGAAGGCAAGCGCCGCCTGCGCGAGTTCCTAGAATCCTCCGACACCGGCCGCCAGGCGATTGCTATGTCGGCTGGGGAGCGTGCTGGATCTTCAGGCCGAAAGGAAGAGTACGAAATGTCGGATATGCAAAAGGGCGGCTCGAACGGTAATGACGACCTGGATGACATGTAACTTTTCTTGCTTGCTGTGCTCTGCTCTTCTGGCGACCACCCTGTACTTTACTTTCTGCTTTCTGTAGCTTCTATATGCATACAACAATGGACTTTTCACTACATAGTACAACCTCTGTAGATAGAACAGGAGATCTGACTTGGATTCTATCTCGATTTGGAATTTGTTCAACTGCAGTAGATACTATGTAGAGTTCAGATACTTCCAGCGGGAGGAGGGGGACGAGGGGGGGGTTATACTCGTAGGTGGAGACGTCGCGCCTTCCACATGGTTTCAGTTACCTCATTAGTCGTCCCAAGATAGTACGCAGGTTAGGAAGGTACGTCAAAAGGGTCTGGATTCCTGGAATACCGACACTAACTGTTACATAGGGCGTGGCACTGGGGGTTAGGACCGTCGTGAGTTGCTTCCATTGCACCAGAACCGAATGTCTACATTTGAGCGGGTCTCCCCAGATAGTATCTCAATGGCGACTTTGAGTTACTCATGCATCCATTGGATTGAGTCCTGGTCTGCAGGAAATAGTCAAATTCTGCAGAGCTCACGGGTTTGGGCTTTGTTCTGTTTGAATCGACTAAATTGGCAATGAGCTCTCATTGCGGGGGTCATACCCACGTCAAGGGACCGGACTTCCTCCGAAATGAGGGGTATCGTCAACCGGTCCAGCGTGTGTAGTCGATTTCACTACGAAGATTGGCTTATGCTATTTGAATTTCTGAAGTCGTTCACTTAATCTGCTTCCCCGATCCCCTCTTCCTCCTTCCACCCCAAACCAAACCATGTCCGGCATTCCCAATCTCCCAGAGACATTTGATGATCTCCCCGACAAACGTCGGTTCTGGCCTGGAGCTGCAGAGTCAGAAGAAGAAGGACTGGGAATGCTCCGTCTTCTAACGCCCGAGGTAGTTGCTCAAGCTGCGCGAACACAAATCCAGACCGGCGAGCGAGTATGCTTAAACTGGAACATGGAGAATTTGAGTCCACCAGGTAAAACAAGGGCACCTGACCGTCGAATAAGATAAAAATACAAAGACCATAAGACTCACGACTTGAAAAAACAGGGTTCGGGCGCAAACCATTCGAGCACCGCGTCAAATGGGTCGCCGAGGGCGTCGCTTTCGATGACGAGTACCACTTCAACCCACAGCAATCCTCCCAGTGGGATGGCCTCCGGCACCATAATGCGCCAGCACCGACACCAGAAGACCAAGACCGACGTCTTTTCTATGGCGGCACGACCGCAAAGGAAATTTTAGACGAGAACTCATCGCGGATTGGCATCGGATTTTGGGCAAAGAAGGGTATTGCTGGGCGCGGCGTGCTAATCGACTACGTCTCCTATGCGGAGAAGAAGGGTATCAGCATAAATGCGCTAAGCCGGCAGATGATCTCACTTGATGAGGTGCAGGAGATCGCGCGCGAATGCAATATCAAATTCCAGAAGGGCGATATCTTTTTCTTACGGGTTGGCTTGCCTGGGACGTGGGAGCGTATGTCGGCCGAAAATCGAGTGACTTACAGTCAACAGGGTATACCGCAACATTCTGGAATCGAACAGAGTGAGCGGGTGCTGCGCTTTATTTGGGATAATCATTTTGCGGCTGTTGCATCCGATGCTGTTAGCTTTGAGGTTTACCCGGCTCTGAAACCAGAGTTTGATTTGCATCATCATCTTCTGGCTGGTTGGGGCATTCCTATTGGGGAGATGTTTGATTTGGAGGAGTTGGCTGCGACGTGCAAGCGTTTGGGTCGTTGGAGTTTCTTTATCTCGAGTAGTCCGTTGAACTGCACACGGGGAGTGTCTAGTCCACCTAACTGCATGGCTATTTTCTAGTCACATAATAAGTAGTGTTAATCCAAGGGAATTTTAAATTACGGGCGGCAGCTCTTTTGCCCTGCATCCTCCTAGTGCTAGGGCTTTATGTTTACTATCAACCTCAACCTCAACCATCACGACCACTCACCTACAATGGAGTAGCTGACAAATTTCCTGCTAAGAAGCCAAACCAAGAGCATTTATTTGATGGCCCCTGGAATTATTAACACTATGTAGATAACCTGATGCTCACACAAGACCAATACAATCAGGCATTGCATTTCCGTGGAGGGTTTCTTGTTGATGGGAGAGGTGGAGTATGATTCTCGGTGATGGTACTCTAGATCTAGAAATATATATACATGTAATAGCTTTGATTTGACGATCATAATTCGGGTTTGTTCTCTTATTGCTCAAAATTCCTCGCATTTGATGCTTGTACTAAATACTTGAGTTGGGAATTATATAACTGGTTTGCTGGATAGACCACCCCCGGTCAAGCCCAATTGACAATCATATACTCCGTACAATCAGGCGAGGATTGCTAGAATTAAAGCTACAAGTAAACTGGAGAGATGGTAAAACCTGTGCTTCATTCTTTGTGAGAGATCAACATTTATCCGCCAAGACTGGTTTGATCTTCCCATACGCATTCCAACCCCTTTCCCCTTCCCTCCAGTGCCTTTGCTCCTTTGCTGCAAAATACTGAATGCTCAATTAAATTCCTACATTCCACATGCTCGAAAAGGTCGTGTTGAGACAATGTTTACCCAACCACGATCGTCGCGTGTTATTGCTTCTTGGGAGCCACTACTTAAATGCCATGAGACGTAGTTCCCTGTCAGATTCCTCAAACTAACTATTCTCACACCATCGGCACTCTCTTTAACGCCTTTCCTAACCGGATAATTACTTTCCTTACTAAACAACCACACTCCCTGACCAATATGCACTTCTCTAAGGTAATTCCACCCTTCTTATGATATACACCCCGATGTATGACAACATGCTAACACAACACAGACCCTTGCCACCGCGGCCACCTTTGCTATGACTGTCTACGCCGGCTTCCCTGTCGCCAGTGTCAGCTTCCAGTCCTGGGAGAAGTGCGACGTTGGCTATCCCGCACTTGGCGAGCCCAAGTTCTCTGCCGATGTGAGCGTTACTCCCGCGACTTGTGACAAGACCACCGTCAACCGTGACTGGAGCATCAACAACTATTCCTTCCGTGCACGCATGGACACCAAGGACACCATCTTCTGCCACGGCGTGACCATCTGGAACAACGATGGCTGCTCTGGCGAGCCTGTGCACTTCCTGCCTTTCCAACACGGCCCCTTCTCCGAGGGCCAGTGCCTCCCTGATATCCTCGAGCCTGGCTTTGTCTCCTTCAAGCTGGCTTGTGCGGGTTTCCCCTAGAAGATGGAAATCTCATTTTTATGCAATGATGACTGTCGGGATTGCCAAATTGGATTATATGGAGTCCTTAGATTGGCGATGGATACCTACATTCTTTTATCGTCTATTTTCTCTTATGTATTCTTAGTTGGTTTTGATTCACGGATATCTCCGTGGTATTACCGAGTACTTCCTGGGCTATATTTCCCATGATAGTATACCTGATAGCATAATGTTTCCTAATGCCCAGAAACATCAGTCATTGGCTGCTCTGTTACACAGAAACTCATCTATGATCCATCTCCAAAACAGACACTGTATTTCTAACTTTGTCTCCGATCTAGAGGTAATGGAAGGAAAGCAGAAGAAGAAGAACTGGAGGGAGCTTCTTAGCAGTATATAGTCTAACAAACAATCAGGGAATGAACGTAACCTTCACCTCCTTGAGGCAAAATTTGGCGTTGCTTTCATCTACTATCTACCACCCGGGCTATACTAGGTCAATATCTGCAGTGGTGATGTTGGTCTCGAACAAATCATACATTCATTCCCTGGCCTTTGCTACTGCGGATGCTACTTTCATATTCTTGGGCTTCATCATGTGCATCGCTGTCATTTTTGCCTCTTTAGTCTTCCGGAACAGACGCTGAGAATAAGTCGTGCTTGGATGAAATGCCACTCGGTTGCTTGCCATGAATATAATGTGGAGGATGTGCAAACTGAACCTGCCTGAGAGTAATATTATGAGGTTTTCGTTTTGGTACTTACGTGCTACTGCACATTCGTGAGTGAAATACCCCGAACATTGATTTTTGAACTTGGAAGCATCTATTGGCTATGAAGCAAACGTTCCTAATATACAGGGGTATCCCGTAATACAGCTGAACAGACCAGACACCGGCCATCGAAATTGAAGAGATCATGCACGCTCAATCGTGAATTGCAAAGATACCTCCCATCTTTGACCCCCGGCGCCATACCCGCCACCCAGCCTGTTGCGAATCAAGCTGGTTATCTTCTCCCGTAACCGGATAAGATTATCCTCAGAGCCATTGACTCGGAGCTTCAGGTTTGCCATACATAGCCCATAATGGGCCTGCCAAAATCGAGCGTCATCAATCCCGAACACAGCAGCATCGGCTTCAATATCCTTGATGACATCAGAAACTCCTTGACCGGAGTAGGACATGAGAAGCATAGAACCTAGAGTCTTCACCAAGCGAGTTCCTAGGAAGCACATTGAGAAGGCAATGGTGCCAGACAAAAGCTTATCGAGCCAATCATAGATCCGAATTGAGACCAGAGGTAGAAGCAGCAGCAGGGTTGAACAAGAGAGGGTGAGGAAGTGGGAGGGGTTGCTCAAGACCGATGGAAGAGATTGGATATACCCAAATCGCATAGCCTTCCCAATTCGAGCATGGTTCTTGAGACCAATTGCCGACACAAGCGTCGATGAAATGGCTAGAACTGCAGTCACATCCACACTACCTAGAGAAACCCGATCATGGTCATGCGGGTGATGAGGCTCATGGCCAGCCTTTTCGAGGAAATGTTGTATATTGTGGGAGGTAAGATCCATTCCCATAAACAAAAGAAGTACTGCCATCGCGAATCCAGCTAGAACTTCTGCACGTTCAAGACCGAACGGGTGGCGGATAGTCGATCTTTTCCAAACTTCAAAATTACCCAGAACATCAACCGCAACACACAAGAGAGCCCCGAGTGAATCAAACAGAATCAGATGTGACAATGCTGTCATGGCCAGGGACCCATGTGCGGTCCAGAGTGTGTACGCCGCAACGAACATATGGCATAGACTCCACCAGAAGCGAGTCTTTTGATCCTTCGACATGCTAGATCGGCACTCTTTTAGTGTTGGCATGGGTAGAGAGTTCGGAAGGGCTAGGGGTGCGCGAGGAGGAGGCTCGAGGAAGATCTGGTGCGAGATGCTACTGTGTTTGTACTTGTGGCCACGGCGTTGTCCCATGTTCTGAAACACGAGAGAATAAGTTAGCACCACCGCCATCACAGGTCATCAGCGAGATTCAACCCACCGATTTGATCACTGGGCTCTTCGCCATAACAGTAGTGTTGAAATTGAATGGCCCGGCGGGGGATGTGTCGCCCGAGCCATTCTCGATCGGTGTCTCTGCATATTCAGGCGAGGTTGCCAGATTAAAAGAGGACTTCGTGGGGCTCAAAGTATCTCTGCTTTCAGAATCCATGATACCTTTCGGAAAGGATGCCTTAAGCGGCGATAGGGAATTGCGATCGATGGGTATCCCTGAGTTGATCTGGGAGGCATGTTCGTCGTCCGCTGGCGGAGTGGGAGTGCGCGGCGGGAGAGGGAGAGGAAGGTTCGAAGCCATCGCGCTGGCTTTGCGAACAGAATGCCTTTATAAATTGATGGTTGCTATGTACATACACATGAGTACATATGGAGGTCCAGTCTGTGGCTATCAACCCCCCGAACGAGCCCCCCGGTGTTTCTGCCGATCATCACGTGGGCGGCCTAAAGGCACCCGGAAACCTAAAAGCCTTAGCGCATTCTTGCATCTTAGCCTCTGAATAAGAGCTTGAATGCATTGTATGTTCATGGGGATTATTTAAGCGAAAAGAGGCGACAGATTAGTCTTAGTAGTTCTCGATGTGTTTAAATCTTATTCGATATAAGCCTATTACCTGCAGAAACATGCACAAGTACGAAAGACTTCATTGGTTGTAGTACCATAAGCGGGCGTGGGGACCCCGGGGCCTAGTTTCATACATTTTTTTCGACTTGTACCTCAACCACAGGTATATACATATATCTATATCTATACAGAGAGAAGTAGTTGCTATACGGCGCATCATATGGAGGGGTTTAGGTAGATGAGATATTTATCGGGAGAGGACCCATATATATATGGCAATTGTCCAAACTGGTTCACCATCGACTATAGAGACCTCATGTCTCCTCCTTGTTTAATAAACTAACACATTTGATTTGTTCGAAATTTGAGGATACAGATCTGCTATATAAATGAATACCTGGTCATAAAATCAATTTGCTTTGCAACGCTCAGCAATAATTTACAAAATTTATACTATTTCAATATATCGCTTCAACTCCCTATAATCGAGTTAGTATTGCATTCATCGGTAGCACAACATTTCCGACTTACCAATCAGTCACAGCCTCTCTCCAAAGACCCAATTCATGCTGTCTTGTGGCTGTGAAGAAATCTACAAACTCCGAACTCAGAATCTCCCGCGCAATGCTTTCTGGAGCAGAGAAACGGTCCAAAGCCTTGTCCAGAGTATTGGGCAGAAGCTCTGGACGGTCGCCTGGGGCGCGTGCAGACATCGGTGGGACCTTGATCTCGAGTTTCTTCTGTACACCCCTCCAGCCCGCTGCAAGGATGACACTCAGCGCGTAATGGGGATGCAGATCAGCTCCAGGAATGCGGACTTCAAAGCGAGTGGCACCTGGCTTGCATACTGGTGGTGTAATAAGGCGGATTGAGGCAATCCGGTCCTCGAGCCCCCAGCTAATGTGCACTGGTGCCCAATAGTTTTCAACGAGGCGCTTATATGAGTTCACAGTCGGTGCAAGCAATGGCATAATGTCTGGTAGAGCTTCCAGAAGCCCAGCGAGGAAATGACGTCCTGTTTCGGAGAGGTGTGCGATGTCTGACCATTGAGGGTTTACCTCAGGTGTCTCTCTTGCAAACAGGTTCTTCCCATCATTGTCAGCAAGTGAAATATGGATGTGTCCGGAGCTGCCTGGCATGCCTTGCATGGGCTTGGCCATGAAGCATGGTGTAACACCGTGGTCAACTCCCAGGGATTTGGTTAAGAGCCTGTTGACTTGTTAGCTCTGGAAGCAACTGATGATTTGCGGTATTCGGGGCACTTACTTGAACAATGCCACTTTGTCTGCCATTTCGCTAATTTCAGAAACCTTCAAGGCCTATGTAAAGTATCAGAGGGGCTCATGGAATGACTTGGATGGATGACATACTGCTTCATACACACCGGGCCCGCCCTCAGTGTGCCATCCTTCAATTCCGCAGTTTATCTCCGCACTGGTATTGAAAATATCGTAGAAGTACTTCTTGTTGGCAACCGGTCGCGTTGAGCTATAGCAGAACATGCCAGCTGTAATTGGTCGCAGAGCACTAGGGGCATTTTTCTCTAGGAAAGTAGCGAGATTGGGATGCTGGGAGCCTGCACTGCCATATCCGTCTTCGGAGGGGGTCTGGAAATTCATGAATTCAAGTTCGACTGTCTAGTGTCAGCCCTTCAGATCCCTTCGCCAGGTTTCCTTGTAACTTACCTCCAGCTAAAGCATGAAGCCCCTCTCCTGCGAGTTTATCACACAGACTCCTCAACATACTCCTCCCATCTGCAGAAACTGGGCGTGCATCATCAAGAAATCGTACTAGAAAGAAGGGGATGTTTTCTTCCCACGGCAGACGGCGGAACGAGTTCAGATCTGGAACAGCCAGGAAGTCTGCGTACCCTGATTCTGGGGGCGCGACCCGTGCATCGGTCGTCCATAGCATATCGTGCATATCCCAACCGAAAAGAGCCGAGCTGAAGCCAAACCCCTTTTCCGCAATCCCAAGGAACTTCTCCTTGGCCATAACCTTACCACGAAGCACTCCATCGCTGTCGATACCGGCGACTTTGACTTTAATGTCGTCGGCGAGAAGGGTAGGGAGTGATTCGACAGTGATCATGGTGGGCGTGGTCATTCTGAAAAAAGTTCAACAATTGCAGCAGGACTAACTAACAAAGTCCAACAGTTGGGGTTTGAATTGAAAGAGACATATTTTGCCGCCCCCTGTGGCTTTATACAATTGCGCGAATAGTGGATTGTGAGGTTGCGGGTCCAACATGTGGTCACAATTAATGCCGCGCATCTCTCAGGTCGAAAATAATCGCGCGCGGTGCAGACGATTGTAATTTCTTTACGGAGTACTCCGTACACGCAACAACAGATGTCATGAAGCTATGATAACCACGGAGATGCTCCGCGGTCCGCGCTGTGGGGTTGTAGATAGCGCGCTTATCCTGTCGAAGTGATTGTGATACAAAACTGGAGAGTCGAACTTGAGATTAAATCACATTAAATGGGTCCATTACATATGTATTCATTGTGAATCTAAATTGGAAGCACACGTATCCAGTATGACACCCTCCATTCGCATTCACGTCGCCATTCTCGTGTGTGACACGCCTATCCAACCTGTTCTCAGAAAGTATGGCGACTACTTCACAATATTCCAAGCTCTTTTGAGGCAAGCCTTTAAGGACTTGGAAATATCCGAGAAGTTCAAAGACATCACAGTGGAATTTAGTGAACATCAGATGGTGGACAATAACCGATTTCTGGATCTAGACAAGGTCGACGCCGTTCTTCTGACTGGAAGCAGTACGTTGCCATCAATTTCAATACCCATATGGAGTAACTAATAATACTTGGTAGAACACGATGCCTGGGCTGAAGACCAGTGGATCCGTAACCTCACAAGCAACATTCGTGAGACTGTTTTGACACACAAGAAGCCCGTGGTTGGGATTTGCTTCGGACATCAGATTCTTGCTCGGGCGCTGGGAGCTCGAGTTGGCAGAAGCGAAGCGGGATGGGAGATTTCTGTTGAGAAGCTTACCCTGACCGAGGCAGGGAAGAAACTGTTTGGAAAGGATACACTGGTAAGTAAAGAAAGACCCGAACAAGCCCAGTCGAGCGGGATTCTGATTAAATACAGAGTATTCAACAAATGCACCGGGATATTGTCTTTGATACTCCGATCGATTGCGCGAATCTCGCTACAAGTCCAAAATGTGAAGTTCAGGGTCTTTACTTGCCCAAACAAGTGCTGTCGGTACAAGGACATCCGGAATACAATGAAGGTATCATGTCATGTCTGCTTGAAGCCAGACATGATAATGGGATATTTGGCGATGAACTGTATAAGGATGGGTTATCCCGTATGGGTGAATCCCATGATGGGTGGTTGATAGCGAAGACAATTGCAAGATTCATAGTTGATGCGAAGACCAAATAGTTTGAGCAGATACAAAATAAAGTGCTATTGTTATAAGATTGAGATGCAAAGAATAATAATGTACAACAGGTATGTAGAATAAAAAAAAATTAATAAAAAAGGAAGATAAGGTGTCAGATCTGCAACCGCGCCACCAACTCCGCGCTATAAAGTCCCTCCTCTCCCACCTTCGGGATTCCACTCTTTTTCCCAGACCAGATACACAACCTACACTATGTCAAACCAAATTCGTACCATCTGCCCCTCGACCCACGAGGTCATTTTTGACCAGCCTGGCACTTCACTCGAAGAAGCTATCAAAGTTGCTGCTGCCTCAAAGCAAGCCTTTGAGTCTTACAAAACAACCTCTCTGGAGGACCGAAAAAGCATTGTGAAACAAGCATTGAACATTATTGAACAACGCCGCGATGATCTGGCCAGAGAACTGACTGCGCAAATGGGGCGACCCATCCGGTACTGTGCATCAGAGATCAACACTATGCGTCTGCGCGCCGAGTACTTGATGGATATTGCTGAAGAGAGCCTGTCCGATCTCCCTGGTCGGCCAGAAGCCGGCTTCCGGCGAACGGTCAAGCGTGTTCCCGTAGGACCAGTGCTTATTGCGGGTGCTTGGAATGTGAGTAAACACTCTTATCGAAGTATTCACAGACTTGCTCATTAATATGATAGTATCCTTACCTGACTACTGTCAATGCTCTTGTCCCGGCACTTCTTGCTGGGAACAGCGTTATATTGCGCCCTTCGCCGCAGACCCCACTGTTTGGAAACAGACTACTCGAGATATTTACCGAGGCAGGACTGGCCCCTCAGGTCCTTCAGGTCATTCATATCGGAAACCTGGATGTTTTGGATCAGGTGGCACAGATTCCTGAGATCCAGTCTATCTCATTTACTGGATCAACCGCAGGTGGGATCAGACTCAGGGAGGCAACCGCCCAACACATCAAGCCCGTCAACCTCGAGCTTGGTGGAAATGATCCCGCATATGTTCGTCCAGATGTCGACGTGAAGCACGTTGCAGAGCAGCTCGTGGATGGAGCTGTTTTCAATTCCGGACAGAGTTGCTGTTCCATTGAACGGGTATACGTGCATGAGAAAATTTACGAAGACTTTGTTTGCGCTGTGCAGGAGGAGCTGAAATCGTGAGTTTGATCACATTCAAAAGTGTATATCTCTCTGACATTCAAATCAGGTATAAACTTGGTGATCCGCAGGATTCAAGCACAACCACAGGCCCTGTCATCTCAACACAGGCCGTGGAGAAGATCACTGCTCATGTCCAGGATGCAATTGCTAAAGGAGCTGTCAACTCTACTCCCCAGAACCTAAGCTTTGATGTGGCGAGCAATCCTCAGATCCAAAAGGGTAACTTTGTCTCTCCGGTTCTTTTGACCAATGTCAACCATACCATGGCTACAATGAAGGAGGAGACTTTCGGTCCTGTGATGCCAATCATGAAGGTCTCCAGTGATGATGAAGCTATTTCATTGATGAATGACAGCGATTATGGTCTGACGGCGAGCGTCTGGACGAAAGATATCACCCGCGGAGAGGAGTTGATCGACTGCATTGAGGCCGGTACGGTGTTTATTAATCGCTGTGACTATCCAAGCCCGGTAAGACATCTTTCCAACATCTTAACCGACTTGTTATTGGTTCAATAATGCTAATATTGGACATTAGGACCTTGCTTGGACGGGATGGAAGACCTCGGGTTTGGGATGCACCCTTGGCCCGCGTGGATACGATGGATTCGTGAAGCTGAAGAGTTACCACATCAAGGATGGCTCGGCATGAGTAGACATTTTTGAAGATGAATAAATAGGGTTATAAACTGGAACAATTCAAGAAATTTCAATATCATTGGTTTTATTCAACTATTCCTCAATCTGAGCTTGTCTCCTACAACTTTAACTCGGAGCCATTAAGGCAAGAATCAACCATAGCCCCATCAAATTTGTAATTGAGGGCAATAAATATGAGTTCTTGAATATCTACGGATATCTGAACTACTCAACATATTGTATGAAGCTCATCCAAATAGCCCCACTATAGCGCGGTCCCGGACCGCGCTGCCTTAAGTCCGATACCCCACCAAAGATAGTCAACGACATGGTCGGACTCTGCCTCATGCACCTGAATGGTTGAAGATCTACCTAACAGCTACCCCTCATGCCCCGCGTGTTGAGCTCACCGCGCCAGCGGGGTAGTAGAAGCGCGATAGAGCTTTGAACTCACACCCCATTTTTTGTGGATCGAGATGACTTGAAAAAGGGAAAGGGGGATTATAGCGCGGTGAGTCGCGTGGTTGGGTCTAATTTAGTGGGTTGGATGTCGGTAGGAGCTGCTCCGGTACGGAGATTGTACAGTGTAGATTGGAGATTGGAGATTACATATGGAGATTGGAAATCGTATAAATTTAGGCCTTTACCAAGGACCTACCCTCTGCAGTCTTTTTTTTAATTCATTCTTGTCAACCGCCCAAACCGTTTCAGCACACTGTTCCCTTCTCCCCAGCCCCTCTTATCATATAATATCACACATACACAATATCAAAATGGTCGGACGTCTTGAAGGCAAGAATGCCATCGTCACCGGTGCAGCTGGGTATGTACCTCTATCCAGCTATGATAAACAAAACAATAAAAGACAGAACTAACAAGAAGTAGAGGTATCGGCCTCGAAACCACAATCCTCATGCTCCGCGAAGGAGCCTCCGTCCTAATGGCCGACATTAGTGACGCAGGCCTCAACAAAGCCCTGTCCAAGGTGGAAAGCGTCGTGCCCGCCTCAACCCGCACCGGAAAGGTTGAAACCAAAGTCGTCGATGTCTCAAACGAATCTCAAATCGAAGCAGCAGTCGCTCATCTCGATGCGTGGGGTGGACTGGATATCATCTTCAATAATGCTGGAATCATGCACCCCAAGGACGGAGATTCGGAAGAGTGTCCCGAGGATATCTGGGACCGCACAATGAATATCAATGTGAAGGGCGTGTGGTACGGCTCAAAGCATGCTGTGCGCGCATTCCGGAGGCATGGCAAGAAGCGCGCTAGCGTGATCAATACTGCTAGTATGGTTGCTCTTGTTGGGGCTGCGACGCCGCAGTTAGCGTATACCGCTAGCAAGGGTGCTGTATTGGCAATGACCCGGGAGCTGGCTATTGTTCATGCCCGTGAAGGGTTCCGTTTCAACTCGCTGTGTCCTGCACCTCTCAAGTATGTCGATGTTTTGCCCTTTCCCCATTTAAACCTTTGATGGAACTGACATTTAGATAGCACTCCTCTGTTGCAGGATTGGCTTGGTGATGATAAGGAAAAGCGCTTCCGTCGTGAGGTGCATTTCCCTACCGGTCGGTTCGGCGAGGCAGTTGAACAGGCTCATGCAGTTATCTTCCTTGCTAGCGATGAGAGCAGTTTCGTGAATGCCACTGACTTCGTCGTTGATGGTGGCTTGACAAAGGCATATGTTACGCCTGAGGGTCCGGCGACTGAAGCACCGAAGAACTTGGCTGCATGAACGGGTGGCGTATTTTTTAGTTTGTACATAATATGAGTAACAGAATGACGATCAACATCACGCAAATGAGATCCATATTTGGTTTTCCTGCATCGCTCGACAAATATTCCATGGCCCGGCCTCGGATGCAGGTGATCGCCACATAGCTTCAAGGAGTAGAAGTGTTCGGTGCATATTCCCAAGACCAAATTTCTCGGTCATGGCATTCAGCCGTCCTCGTAGGCAGTCCTGCTGGTCGGGGTTGAGAAGGCATGAGCCCACCAGAGCGATCGGCCAACAGAGGCCAGAGTTGATGCGCGCACTAGGCGACAGCTCGTCCAGGTATGACATGGCTTCTGTCACTGCGTTTTCCACCATGCCTTTATACATTCCATCCATGGTGTATTGGAAACCACCTAGGGAGGTGTATAGATAGATGAGTATGGCTTCTTGGAAGATTAACCCAGCCAGACGGACCTCCGTCCCGACATTAGGATAGGGCGACCAGCGTATAATCTGGGCTTGTATGGATGCGAACATAGCAATATCATCAGCCGTTGGAACGGCTGCCTGGGTATCGTCCATGATCCACTGTCGGCCGAGATCGAAAATGCAGGGGATCAGCAACAATAATTCCAGCCAGCAACCGCACAAATTGCCCACGTACTGGGTCCGGAGTAATTCGCGTGACCGTTGCTCGAGATCCAAGTTTAAGAAAAGCTGCCCACTAAAGCGAGCATCGATTGAGATCATGCTAACGGTCGCAGTATAGGTGTAGTATTCGATGACGAAATCTTTCAGGTCTCGTGGAACTGCCGAGTCGCTCTGGGCAAGCAATTTGACTAACAGAGAGTTCGCGGCGGACAAATGGTCAAATATTGTCCCATTCATATCACCCTTTGCTGTCTGCTTTTGTTAGATTATCGAACACATTATTCCTGAATCAGGGATCTCCTACCTCAGTAAAACACATGAGAAGCGCCCCCACTAGGAGCATGAGAGGGTTCGATTCTTTCCCGTCAATAAAGTCTGTTACTCCACGGCGGAAATGCTGGAGGGCTTTTGTGTAGTGACTGTGGGCAATTGTGTCTGATTCGTCCCGTGATCGAAATGCGCGGTGAGCGGCGCTTTGAGTGATTACCAGCTGCAACAACAAGTCACTAGAAAATGCCAGGGGTACAATCTGTACCAGAAAGGGGTTGACAGGTGTAGAGCCATTTGCCATACAGTCGGCTGTTGTGGCCAGGTAATGACTGAGAAGCTGATAAGACTCGGCATCATAGCCAGGCAGCAGGGATAGGCTGCGCGGTAGCGCATTTCCTACTGGGATAGAGGTGACAAGGGCGTCACTGGTAGGGGAAGCCCCGGTAGCTGTTGATAGTCGACGTTGATTATGGATCTCCTCATGCAGCATCGCGTCTTCAGGCTGGTCTCCAGTAGTCACCGAGTGCCCTGCACTCGATGAAACAGATGGCGCTCGTTGCGATGAGGGACTCCTAGGCATCGACATTTGATCGAGCCCCTCAATGGCATCGAATATATTCGGTCGGCACTCATCTATCGCAGGTACTTGAGCTTCGTCCTCAAGGCTGACTCTCTTGCCAGGTACATCTGGGGGCCACTGGCAACTCAGGTCATTCCGCTGACAGCCAGCACAGGTTGGACGTGTCTCGTCACATTTCTTCTTGCGACGCCTGCAGGTCAAACAACCAGTTCTTACTCGGACGATTCGCTGCACTCGTCGATCTGGCGGCATCTTTGTTTCCAGGGGGTCAAAAGAAGGCAGGACATTAGGGGATATCGGCACCAATCGTATCTCTGGGCAGAGATAAGAAAGTGTGGGGTAATCTTGGCTCGGCCAATGTACTTTAAAATGTTTAGAGAGGCGGCAAAACACTAGCTTGATGATCTTTATGTCTTTTTAATACCTTGAAAAGTCCTTTGATTTTGTACCTCAGAGTTTATTCGGCAACAAATCATCTATCACCATAGTATCGTATTTATCTAGAAAGCCCCTGGACTTTCAGCTTCATCATGCCACACATCGTTATCTGCAGCACTCAAGCACTGACTTGCACAGAATATTTCTGGGAAAATACCGAGCTAGTTCCGAGTTCAACCTTAGTAGTCCATGTGCCATCCAACTTGAAATAGCCATGCGTTGACGAAAGGATGTTGTCAACTAACGTTACATCGTGCAACAATAGGAAGGAGACTAATTGATACACGATCAGACCCGCCATGTGAGCGAGATCCTCATAGTTGGAACTGGACGTGCCCATCTTTGAAGTTGCAGTTTGACGGCCAGACAGAAAATTTGATGCTCGATGGATACTTCACTGCATAATGCGCTGTGCCGGCATATCAGACTGACACTATTCAAGCTGTCATTGATCGCCATCATTTCGATGTGTAGGTGAACACAATCGGTCATTGTAACAAGTCAAATGGAGTATCACGTAGATCAGAGCTGTTGGGTACTACTACAGCTCTTTTGGTTTTGGTTTGTACATTTATTCCTCTCACAAAAATAGATACCAAAACAAGAAAGAATTGGGCATCAGCCACTATAAACTGGCGGTCTAGACTAAACTCAACGTAAACCGGACCCCCGAAAATGATCGGACATCCGATGAAACCACACTGTGGACTTTAGATATCAGAGAATGTCAGCAAATCCCCGAGTTAAGGCTGCATAATTCCGGGATACTATTCATATCCATGGATGGATGCAACATAAACCAAAGTGTTAGCCAATCAAAAGCATCCCGGAACCGGGAGAACCGACCAACCGGTCTCTCAATATGGTATCTCGTATTGGCGATCAGCCACTACACGTGACCTCTGTGCCGAAGACCCGAAAACTGACACCTGAGGATGCAAATGAAGCCACAAACATGGCGGTTCAGGCTTCTCTCCGCATGGACACTACCCTAATAACAACTGAAGACGGCTCAAGCCGCCGGTACCCAAGAAAATTTGTGATAAATAGAGGGGCAAATGGGGTCTGGCCAGGTCACCCTGTCAAGCTTTAATTACTACCCAATCACTATGCTCATCATTGCAAATTGGAGAGACTGTGGGTTTCCTTCTGGCGGTGTTAAGCTCCTTTTTGCTTTATCGCCGTTCGAACGGTTGGGAATATGCCGACTGCCTGAAGTTTTTATTTTATTTTATTCATGGCTATTGATATGATATAAAAACGTTCCCCGTTGTTGCAGTCTGGTTCGTTCTTTCCTAGTGACTCAGGTGTCGTGCGCACATTTAGTTGGCTTTGCAGGTATAATTTTATATTCTTTCCCCAATTATTGTCGATTGGTTCTACGAATGAGCATAATGTCAGATCTTAAAGAATCTGGCTCGACCAGATCACGGTCGACATCAATATCCAGTACCGATTCCGAGTTTCAGGCCTCAAGAACACAGTCACGGTCTCAGAGCTTGGCTGGTTCTCTAAGGACTAGGCTACGGTCTTTGTCAAATTCAGGAATGACTCAGGTGGATCGGATTTATTCGGGACGACATCTCAATGACCAGTCTGTATATCACAGTGACGATGAGTCTAACTTTGGTGAATCGGGCATTGAAAACGAGCAGAAGCCCGATACTGTCCAGGAAGTGCGAAACGGAATTGTGAATGAGCGCGATCTGGATCTAGAAAAGGCCGATGCTGCACAGCCCGACCTTGAAAAATCGAGGACGGCAAAGTCGAACCGATCTCGTCACGACCCAAAACTGGTAGGTTGGTCCAGGTTCCCAATTCTGTACTAGGTACTAAATTGTATAGGTAACATGGGACGGTCCTGAAGACCCCGAAAACCCGAAAAACTGGAGCAACAAGAAGAAATGGGCTGCTACCATCACTGTATCACTATTCACATTTATCTCGCCGGTCTCTTCATCAATGGTTGCACCGGCACTGCCGTCACTGGCAGCGGACCTGAAAGTCACGGATGAGGTAGTCTCACAACTTATGCTCTCAATCTTCGTTCTGGCGTATGCTGTTGGCCCTTTATTCCTCGGACCACTTTCAGAGATCTACGGTCGAACCATCGTTCTGCAGCTCGCGAACCTCTTCTTCCTGGTTTTTAACATCGGGTGTGCAGTATCGCAAACAAAAGTCCAAATGATCGTCTGCCGATTCTTCGCTGGACTAGGTGGCAGTGCCCCGCTAGCAGTAAGCCAAGCCCCAAGACTCCTCCCAAGAAAAGCTTATATCTAACGACATCTA
Source organism: Penicillium fuscoglaucum FM041 (assembly GCA_000576735.1). Taxonomy (NCBI): domain Eukaryota; kingdom Fungi; phylum Ascomycota; class Eurotiomycetes; order Eurotiales; family Aspergillaceae; genus Penicillium; species Penicillium fuscoglaucum. The sequence goes on from HG814199.1 coordinate 81,664, forward strand.
GATCGGCGGCGGGGTCCTCTCAGATTGTTTTCGGGCCGAAGAGCGCGGAAAGGGAATCGCCATCTATAGTCTTGCACCACTCCTGGGCCCAGCCCTCGGCCCTATCGCAGGAGGCTTCATCGCCGAAAACACAACCTGGCGATGGGTGTTCTATGCGACCTCAATAACCGACGGTCTAATCCAGCTCATGGGTCTCTTCTTCCTACGCGAGAGCTACGGCCCGAAAATCCTCCTCGACCGCGCCGTCCGCCTGCGCAAAGAAACGGGCGACGATTCCTACCAAACAGAAGCAGAGCGCCAAAATAAGACCCTACTCGAAGTTCTGCGCAGCTCGCTCATCCGTCCCTTCCGCCTCCTCTTCACCCAGCCAATCGTTCAAGTCCTCGCCCTATTCATGGCCTACATCTATGGAATCATGTACCTCGTCCTCTCCACATTCCCCACCCTCTGGACAAGCCCAAACTACTACAACGAATCGACCGGTATCGGCGGTCTGAACTACATCTCTCTCGGACTGGGCTTTTGGCTCGGCTCGCAAATCTGCGCCCCGCTCAACGACCGCATCTATCGCCGTCTCAAGGCCCGCAATGGCGGTGTCGGAAAACCGGAGTTCCGCGTCCCACTGCTCTTCGTCGGCGCCTTCTTTATCCCAGTTGGCTTGTTCATCTATGGCTGGACCGCTCAGTACCACTGCCATTGGATCGCGCCAAACATCGGTGCTGTACTGTTTGGTACTGGCAATATTATTGCCTTCCAATGTATTCAGACTTATATGGTTGATACATATACTCGGTTTGCGGCTAGTGCGCTTGCTGCTGGTGCATTCCTGCGCTCGTTAGCTGGGTTTGGGTTTCCGCTTTTCGCACCGTACATGTATAGTGCTTTGAACTATGGGTGGGGGAACAGTTTGCTGGCGTTCGTGGCTATTGTTATTGGGGTACCGGCGCCAGTGTTTTTGTGGAAGTTTGGGGAGGCGTTGAGAAAAAAGAGTACGTTTGCGGCTGGCTAGGCCATTGACGAATTACTTTAAGTTTTCGTGTGTTAAGATTAGATTGTTGCTAAATTAATATTTAATTTTACGATCAAACTAAGAAGTTATGGCGAGTATGGCTTTTTTTTTGGCATGTGTCCGAGGGTGTCGTCGGAATGCCTCGGCTCCCCGGGTTCGGGTTCCCAATACCATCTTATCTACTCCACACGGAGTACAACATCGGATTTGGACTTTATGCCGAAGCACATGTAGATTTCAAATGTTGTCTTAGTTTGAGATACGGATACGCACACCCCTACCTAGATTTTTCCTCCAATCGACATTCGATCTGCAGTGGACTCCCAAGGTCATCGGCAATTATGAGTTACAACACAGACAAACACGGTGTGCACCGTACACAATGTTGAATCCAAAGGGCATTCAATGCCCTTCCTTAATTTGTCCAAGCACCGAAATCTCAGTATGCGAACGAATTACAGATCTATATGATATTACCAAGCATTCTGTACTTCTATCCCCAGCAAGATATTACTGTCTGATCTGATCTGGACTAAGAGGGAGCACCAGTAGAGATGCATCATACATTGAGGTCCATTACAAGAATGTTTAGATAGGAAGATTGATACAGGTAAAAAGTATGTATTTAGATCAAATGGAATATAGAGAAAATAAAAAAAGATCGCAAAGCAGACTATCCACATACTAGTCTGCCCGCTTTCCTGTTAGACAGGGGGGGTATAGAGATTCTATGGTCACATGATAATATGAGATCCGAAACAAATGATTAATTCAGTTCGCACCGCGAACCGTCACTCGGCCGACATCAACCGAGGTCAACCAATGGTTGGAGCATTTACAGGTCCTGCTTGGTCTCACTGCTGCTGCTCATGGCAGTCTCAGCCTTCTCGGCTTCGGAGATGACCTGGTGCTCGGAGCTGTCGAGACCCAGATCATTCTGCATCTGGGTAATCTCGGCAATGGAGAGCTTGGGCATCTGCTGAGCGATCTGGTAGGGCCACTTGCCTTCAACGTGGGCCTTGGCGAAGATGATGTCAACCTCCTCGAGATCACGACCGGCGGTTTCACAGTAGAAGAACCAGGCGAAGGGGATAGCGATGAAGTTGACAAGCGCGAAGAAGAGGTAGATACCCCAGTCAGACTGGTTGGAGAACACAGGAGTGAACATAACGACGGCGAAGTTGGTGATCCAGTTCACACAGGTAGAGGCGGAGGCGGCCTTGGTACGGGTGCGGAGGGGGTTGATCTCCGGGGGGTAGATCCAGGGCAGAGGTAGCGTAGTAAATGCGAAGAAGCAGATGAATAGGAAGATTCCGACAATAGCACCCTTAGCATTCTGCGCGTTCGAGTCGATGAGACAGCCCATAGTAATGACGAAGCTGAGACCCTGGCCAAGGAAACCAATCAAGAACAGGTTACGGCGACCGACCCTCTCAATCATAAAGAAAGAGGGAATAGTGGCAAGGGCGTAGACAGTAGCGAAGACACCTCCCAGAACCAAGGGAAGCTTACCCTCCATATGCAAGTTCTGCTGGAATAGTAGGGTTGAGTAGTAGATAGCGGCGTTACAACCAGTGAATTGCTGGAAGAACTGGCCAGAGCAACCGATCATCATACGCTGGAAGTTCTGACTCTTACCACCAGTGAAGAGGATGCCCCAGCTACTACCAGCCTCGATACTCTCCATAGCCTTGAGATCGGCCTTCATAAGGTTGAAATCGGCAAGCACATCATCTGCATCGACAGAACTATCGTTGAGCTGGGCGAGAACCTGAAGGGCTTCTTGGTCATGACCCTGCATAACGAACCAACGAGGTGACTCGGGGAGCATGAGAGCACCGGCAGTGACAAGGATGGCGAATAGGATCTGGAAGGCAACAGGGAACCGCCATTGAACGGAAGTGTTGACATAAGAGAGACCAAAGTCAAGCCAGTAGGCGATGAAGGTACCGACGGCAATGATAGCACCCTCGAAGCAAACGAGGAAACCACGGTTGTGAGCGCGTGAACACTCAGACTGCCAAACGGGGATAGTAGCGGTGTCCATGCCGTTGCCAAGGCCGGAAATGACACGTCCAAGAACGAACTGGCCCAGTCCCCAGTGAGGGCCGAACGCAGCAGTAGAGATAACAGTACCGAGGATCATGAGAAGGCCACCGGCTACGAGAAGAGGAGTGCGGCCAATACGTTGGCCGTACATCATCGTGAAGATGGCACCGAAGAAACAACCAAGCTCGTAACAGGAAGTGACCGCACCACGCAGGACGGCGACGTGCTCAGAGTCACCAGCGAGAGGGGGGAACTCCTTGGTGAATTGGTCACCAGAGATGATACCGGACATCAAACCCTGATCATAACCGAAAAGTGAGAATCCAACGACGGATGTAAAAGTAATGGCAATATGGAGCTTCTTGCCCCGTAAGCCGGAGGTTGTGGTCCACATGATGAACGTCCTCTATTAGATGAAGAGAGGAAAAGGCCAAAGGGACATGGGGAAAAGAAAAGCAAGCTCAGACACCGGGGGGGAGATTTCCGTCCCTTATATGCATTCCTCATTGTCGATTGGCTTAATGCCAAGAGGAGAAAGGTTTTGGAGTGACATCGGCGGCGCTACAGCATTGGATAGGCAAGTCTCGCGACCCGCCGTGGGGACCAAGGAGGGTCAAGGAGGGTCAAGGACCATATTAGTGGGGTTGCGGGGATTCGACGAGAAAGTTGTTGTTGTAGAGACTACTACTGAGAAAGAGAGAAAGCAAAGGAAGAACTACGATCTATTCAATGCTAACAAACCAGGGTATATATACTCCATGGAATATACCCTGCGAAAATCATATTAAAAACGCTCAGTCTTCCAACAGGGATGGCAGGGCCCAACACACGTCTCGCAGGTTTGCCAAGTGTACTAAGCGGCTTAGGTTTACTGTTTTGGGTTGTTCGTAATATATCAAACCGCGCTAGTTCAAACAACGTTGTATGTACTTCAAAGTCGCGTATATTCGCTACGAGCCTTCACTTTTTCTTTTGTTTTTTTTCTCTCGTGGCTTTTGTGGGGGGTGGATCACATTAATTCCTGGGGGCGTTTGGAGGCGTCTGGAGGTTGCGGGTGCGGGCGACGTATAGCCGGAAAAGGAATCTTATCCGGTCCTCTCTTCACGCCTTGTCCGGAGTACGGAGTCACCCTACAACCATGGGGAATTGGAAATTGGGGGTGGAGTCAGGGGTCGAGATTCTGTATGGTCGTTCCAAGGTTCATCTGCAATTGGTAATTGGTTTTTCTTTTTTTCTTATTTTTTTTTTCTTTTTTTTCCTCCCTTCTTTTTATCCTTTTTGATCAAGCCTTAGTTCCGATTGGTGTTCAAACGTAGAAAGGATCTCGTGAAAGTTGCCTTTTTCCTTCCGAACTTCGCCATGCCCGATACCCCGGCCGGTTACGGCGACGGTTCAGCCGTACAAAGTACATTAATTTCCTCGGGGGGTTTTGTGTGGGATGCCGTCTTGAGCAATGATCATCGGGATCACGAGCCATAGCGACATCCATGAATGAGATCTGTGGGATATGAACTAACGGCTTGTGTCAGGTCTACCCCGGAAGGTCAACCTCGATATTGTCTTGATCTTTGAGGGTTTCTTATATAGAACCTATCATCTAGTACATCTTTTTCTTTTCTCGGAATATGGCCGAAGAAGCCCTTCCCGAAGTACGGAGTAACCCGGGAATTATTCGGGATACTGACATATGTGTTTTTAATGTCAAAAAGAAATCAAAAAAGGTCAAGAGTACCTCCGTACTTTGTATGGAGTACGGAGTACGGAGTACCCTAAAAGTAAAAGTGGATCGATTTACTAAGGTATATCCGCATTAGGAAAGGATAATCCTTTCCAAGAGAGTTGATCCCAAAGATTTTCACAGGTAAGCACTCTTCCAAGGTGGGGATATTTGCTTACCACTACTTGGCTCATCAATCAAGCCTTCCAAGAATTTTGTTTCCAGAATTCCAAGAAAATACCAAGAAAATACCAAGAAAGTTTATGAAGGCGAAGCATTTGACACACATAGCTTGGCCATATATATCTTGGCGGGAGTATCGAGTACATATATGGAAAGAAAATTGAGGGGGAAAAAATATTCACACGGGCCCACACAGGATCCCGGGTAAAACATTGAAAAAGGCAATTTCCTGGACTCAAGCGGGCATTGTCGGACAATTCACCTCCGATTTAACATTTGGCTTACGCTTACTCTGCTTACGGGGGAAAAAAAAAAAAAAATCCAAAACTAGGTTGATAGACATGGTACGGAGTACAAACCTTAGAATATCAAATTTCCTAAACCAAGGAAATAATCCCTTGAGTTGTGCGTATGGCCACCACGACAATCCTCGATGCCTTCCCGAATAAGAATATGCGCTCTGTCTGTGATGATGCCCTATTCGATATGAGTATGTACTTTGCACCCGTTCGGGCATCCGTTTGTGGTCGTCGCTTAAGAGGTTTCCCGACTTATCATACGAGGTGAACGGGAGCCGATACTTCGCGGGATACGGCTTGCAGATCACGGCAAAGCCATCAAAAGTCAAAACAAAACTCTCAAAGCGTCATACAGCCTCCATCCGCCTCCAGTATGTGGCGCTTCTAGGGTCTTGGCGTCCCCTCGAGTTCTTTGTGTTCCTTGTATGAGCCTTGGAAAACAGGATGTTGCCATGTGGTGTGGCTGAACTCTCCGCAAAACTTCTTTATATGATCTGAGTGACTTCCAAGGTTGGAAATCAATCCCACACTCGCTGATTGGTTTGGGGAATATCGATCTCCGTTGACGTCTAGAAGTCACACCTATTAATCGGAATATTTCGAGCTATATCGGTAATGTTTACAAGCGGGGCTGTGAGTGAACAGAAATGGATGCCAGCATTCAATTCTAGGCAATAGGGGGAATATCTCAATGTACAAAATTTCAGGTAAGCTACATGCGTACACCCGTGGACTACTCCAATCATCAGAAAGGCAAAGTTGCGTTTTAGCATAGCTAAGCAAATATCCCGCCGGCTCTACGTAAATCTCAGTTTGCAAATATCTCTCTCAAAGCTGGAGAAAACAAGAATAAAATGAGGGATCCTCAGCACAACATCATCTGTAGAGTGTCTGCCCAGGTGAGGTGCCCGAACTGCAGATGCTTGACGGATTCGCAACCAAAATGATATTTGAAAGGGAGAAGGGCAAAACGGAGCTCATATAGGACGTTTCTTCTACACAAACGTACTCGTTCTATTGGCGATTTATCTATCTCAGATTTCTTCCAAAAGTCTGAGCATTGTCGTCGAGCAATATACACTTTGATTGCGGGGATATACATTTGGTGGGGTATATATAAACTGGGGACCCCAATACTCATTAGTACGTATATGTAGTCTGTGTGGATAAAGTCAAATCATCCGGAATATCCGCAATGGTTGCAGTAAAACCGGAGAACCTTTTTTTAATGTGGTGGAACAACGTATCATTCAATTAACTAACTTTTTATAGACAAGCACACCTGCCGTAGTGCATCGTATTTACATATATGGATTGCTGGTTTACCCGGTGATACCAGACTCGGTCTTACCGTCCTTCTATAAATCATTAGCATCAAATCGTCAAAGGGAAGGAGAAAGGGGCCATACCAGAGTACGGTGGTACTTGATGCCGACGTTGTTGCCACTGGCCGCGTCGTACGGCACAGGGCTGGTGTAGTCGTAGGTAGGCTGAAGACCGTGGTAGGTCTTCTTCACAACCTCAGCGATACCATGACCAGCAGAGCACTTGCCCTTGGTGGCAGGAACGGCCCACTTGGAGGAATAGTTCTCGGTAGACAGAGGACCAGGGTAAGTCTGGTTGATGTAGGCATTGCTGGTATCAACTTCCCAGTTGACATAGCCGGTCTTCTCAGCGACTATATTTAGCAGGTTGGCGCCACAATCCCAGCGGCCAAGGGAAGGCAGACCCCAGTTAGCAGACAGGGAGGCGATGATTGAGTAGTGGGTGTAGAAAGTGTCGTCGGTGGTGCCCTTCAGGTGCGTTGGGATAGCACCTCCAACCAGGAAGCTGAAGACCCGGTTAGGGTGGGAGTAGTTACCACCCTCATCAAACGTGAGCAGCACTAGGCTATCCTTGTTGAAGTGCTCGTTCTTCAGCAGGGGAGGCAGGAAGCGATCGACCCAGTCACCGGCCACAGTGATGTCGGTGTCGTGGGCATCGTTGGTCATGTTCGGTGTGATGAACATGTGTTGGGGAAGGCTGTGGTGTTTCAGGTCCTCGTAGAAAGTGGTGAAATTCTTGATTTGGCGCGGGCGCACGGCATCGTCGGTGACCGAATCATACAGAACTAGCGGGTTGTGCTTGCGCACGTACTGGTTCGGGCCGCTGAGGGGGTACCGCATGCCCTGGTAGCCGGCATAGGGCATGTCCTCTTGGTACTCACCCCAAGCGATGTGCTTGGTGTCAAACAGATCGGCAATAGTTGAGACATTGGCGGGGATCTGCAGGAAGTCATCATTGTCCATGCCGAAAGTGTCACCCCCGGCTGAAGCACAGTAGTTGGGCTCCGAAGGGTGAGTGACGGCAAAGTAGTTGGTCAGGAGGATGCCCTCCTTAGCCAGTTTAGACAAGTTCTCATCTGAAGCAGCGGTTTCATAGTCCTGCAAAGGAGTGAGCATGTGGCCATTATTATTCATGCAAGGGGTAAACCCACTGTGTTCTCTAGCCAGATGTTGACGAAACGATCGAAAGCCAGCCCTTTGACGTTTGACACAGGGGAGTAAGGAAGGACCGTATCACGGGCTGCATCGATCTCAGCCTGAGTTGGGGTCTTTTCAGTGGTCGTCTTGGCCGCGGCCAGGGCCAGGGCCCCGACGAACGCGAGAAGAGTTTGTTTGGTTAACATGTCTGGGATCGCGGTAACTAGTAGCAGCTGCGACGAGAAAGGTAACGGAGGAGTAGATTGGTCGGGCGACACGCGATCTTATACCCGAGCCAGCCTTGGGAGGCATGACATTCTCCTCATCGGCTGGAAGAATGCGCTATGTTACACGGCACTTCTAACCGATACCACGTTGTGGTCGATGCAGGGCTAACTGGCTGCATTTTCAAAGTTTTCAAGCTTCCAGGGCTTTTATCCCGAGGAGTCCAGGCTTGAACCGAAATGACCTGAATTGGATGAAAGTCAGTAGGTGGTTTAATTGGGTGAATAGCAGATAGTGGACCGAGTACCTTCCCGCAGGTGGTCCTTGCGTTGCACGTTGTTATTGTCCGTGCCCTAACTGGCTAACCACGGGGCTCACTGGGGTCAGGTACAACACTCGGCTGACCATACATTGGGCTGCTTTTAACAATGTGTTCATAGCTATAGATTAATTCATATGTTATTTCGTATAAAAGCTTCAAGTGCCGAGATGGACATATGCTTACCTTTTCTTGGCTTCTCGTTTGGAAACTTAACCCTTAATCTCCACCATCCACTTCTATGTAGTATCATTTAGAACAACTACATAGATTCAAAGTATTCCGGTCGACTATCTACGTACACACATATATATGGACGGAGTACTTCGTATACTACGTAGATTAAAGTTTGTGTTATGCCTGTTTAACTCAAGCCTAGCTAAACTCAAGCCTAGCTAAAATCAGACCTTTTTTTAGTTCATCAATGGCAACTGCAGCCCTTCTTCTATTCCTTCTATTATGTACCTTCTTAGTTGCCAATTTAGGTACGATCAAACAAAGGAGGAAGGAAAACAAACCGAAGCTCCTTCCCGAATCACGCGACCGTTATTTGGGGGTTGAGATATATATTTTCAACGATGCTGTCTAGAATATAAGTAGAATAAATGAAAGTAGACATATAGCGTGGGCCAATGGTTATGAGCATACTACGCTATGGAAGTGTCGGTTTTATCGGTCTATTCGCGAAGCATCAACCGGGCCGGACACGGTTACTTCTGTAGACACTACAGGTTTTATTAGCTGCCGGTAAAGCTATCGTCAGAGTCGCCTAAATTGGGGTTCGTGGCAAAGCTGCAGTCGCTACGACGGTTATAGATATTGCCGACAGAGAGGGCGGCTAGTAGCAGCGGGAGGAGCACGAGGGCTAGGGCAGACTTGGTATACATTTTATGGTAGACAACCAAGAGGTGAATTAATATGAAGAGGGCTGATCAACTAGATTGAGTCCTTGTGTCGGTCCCTCTGTTGTATTCTCTATCTCGTCTGGCATAAGTGCCTTGGCCATATCCCGGTTCCTACCTTTAGTTTTACCTATTTATAAAGCATCCCGAGCGTGCTGGATGGCGGCTAAGTTGAATTCGTGGGGGCAAAGTGAAAGGGAAAATAACGTGGGTTAGGCTTTACTAAATTATCATCGAGTTCCCTGTGCGTGATAGGACAACAGAAGACAGAGAAATGCGCGCATGTGCTTGGACCACGCGAAATTGTACCCGATATAACCCATAACGTTCATAGGCCGTTATAGGATAAAGAACCTGTTGAAATGAAAAGGCATACACCGTAGACCTAGTAGGGCTAGATCATGGGTTTTGAGGCTTGGCGATCAAAGTTGGGGGCGGGTCGGGCCTTTCCTTTTCGATCCTATCACCGGGACCAGTCTGCGCCTGGAATGGGGAAACTGAGTGACAATTCGAGGGAAGGATCGGAATAGTAAAGATATCCCTGATCCTGAACTGTGTGGGTAAAACTGCCTCAGATGCAGTCTTTGCCCATAAGTTCTGCTAAGTCATGTAGCCTGCCAGGTGCCTTCCACAAACTGCCATCCGACTACCCCGACTCCCCCCTCCCCCCACCCCTCCTTTGGCATCTGATCATGTTACCCTTCATTTTCACAAGTTTCTACACAGCTCCCAATTTATACCCAGATACTCGATACTCTAGGGCCCCAGGATGTGATATCACATTAGGTAAGGATCGGCTACCCAGGGCCATGGGTGCCCGAGCTGCAGCCCCAGCCAGTTCAACTCCCCCGAAAGTGTTCAGTCGGTTAACACCTTAGAGTTCTTGTGTGCCCGACACACAAGAATTCTCATACTAGATCATATACATCTATCCACTTTACAATATGACTTCGCTCCTAGATCTACCTGTTGAGATCGTGCTGCTTATAATCAACTCCCTGTTCTCCCAATTCGCCGCAACGGAATCGAGCAACAATGACGCTTCTATCGCAACCCAAAAAGACTTAAATTCACTTTCACAAACAAACACATGGCTATATGAACAGTTGGAAACCCGCTTGTACAAGTTCAATGCACAACATTGTGGCCAAACATCATTGGCATTCGGCGCCTTCCGCGGCTATGACACTGTCGTTCAAAGGTCTCTGGCAGTAGACTCGTCAAATATAATGAGAGATTTGAGGTTTCCAACCCGAGACTGTCAAATCTTCCATTCTCCACTTTGCTGGGCAGTTCAGGGGGGTCATGTCTCTATGATCAATACACTTCTTCAATCTGGCGCTGATATTCATGGGGAATGTGCCCACCATCGCTGTGATGCGCAGCTTCTTGGTCAGGCCGCAAGAAATGGCCATTTGGATATGATGAAAGACCTTGTGCGAAGAGGTCTCCGTCCAGAGATTATGTGGGAAACCACTTTCGCAAATTTGATGAATGACGAGCCAGCGCGCAAAGCCACTCTCCGTCTGGCGGCTGAAGGTGGCCATATCCCATGCGTGGATTACACTCTTGCTACGGGAGAGTATGAGAATCTCAGTTGCAAACAATACATGCACAGAATAGCGCTTATTGTGCCTGCCACAGTGGCAAACGGTCATATAGAGTGTGCCCTGTTTTTGCTGAGTCGCAGCGGTATTCTTGAGAGAACTGGTTTCTGTAACTGTGGCGGCAAGCCTGCTAGGTCTCTAGCTTCCGATCTTCCCAAACTGACCATGGCACTGGAGGATCCACACACCATGGAGAAGTATGGCCCTATGCTTCTTTACCTAGGAGCCGCTACTGGTTGTTCACCCTTGGTTGAAGAGATGGTTCGATTAGGTGTCCATGTTGATACAAGATTTCGCGGGGGCAACACGCCGCTCTGTCTTGCAGTAATAGAAGCTCGAGCACCCGAAGAGGTAAAGGAGCTGTTGGAGCTAGGCGCCGGAATCAACGTGGGGAACTCGCAGAACCAGACACCGCTCTATCTTGCAACTCTACTCCGGCTCAAGGGAGTTATGAAGATACTCCTGGATGAAGGTGCCGATACTGAAGCACGCGGGACTCGATCCAGGATTGCTCAAACACCGCTTTGCCTCGCTGTTGCCGACTTTGGGGTTCCCGTGTTGAATACAAACTACTTGAGACGCCCTAGCCGCTCTCCCAGCAACGAGATTGTGTCATTGCTGCTGGAGAATGGTGCCAACCCCAACTATGCCGATCCAGAGTTTGGAATCACTCCTCTCTGGCTTGCTGTTCGGCGAAACAGTACTCTTCGGCCGTTTAGTAGGGATGATCTTGTGCGGTTACTTCTTGAGAAGGGCGCAGATCCGAAACTAGCATCGCGAAATCAGTCGATCTTGTTCTGGGCTATATCGCACTGCCACTACGATACTATCAAGATACTTCTTGACTGCGGCGCCAATCCTAATGACTATGCGCGCAATTTCGATGGTTCAAAAACCCACCACTCAGGAAAGCCGCTCTCGCCCCTAGCGAAGGCTATGAAGCTGAAACATTATGGAATGGCTGAGCTTTTACTTGATCACGGGGCAGATCCTCTTGCTTCGCATTGGAAGAAGGAGACGTCAATGCTTCATGCGACCAGATCAATGAACTGTTCATTCATTGAAAAGATGCTTGCCACGGGCCTAGATGTGAATGTGTCTGTGATGGGCCAGACACCTCTCCATATGGCTGTCTGGCAAGGCAACGTTGAAGTGGCGGAACTACTGCTTCGTCGGGGAGCAGATCCCAATCTCACTGTTGGGGGAACCTCATGCTATTCATCAAAGTCAATTTTGTGGTGGGCTTTCTATGGCTCCTATTCCTATCCAAGTGCAGCTATGGTAGAGCTGCTATGTGCGTATGGTGCCAGGGAGCTATATGATACTAATGTTTACACGGATGGGCTCCCACAGAGATTTGTTCCTCCAGTCTCTGGATACCTATAATATGACAAAGAGGGTGGATTCCAAGGTTGAATCTAATGGTTTCCCTTGCGGATCATAATAGTCCATAAGATAGCTCTGCCACTGCCCGGCAGCCGATTCGGCAGTGGTCCGAACAAATCAACCAAAGACATGTACACATAGTTATCTGGTTCTCACAGTAGGTGGGTGCGCTGCGAATACGTAGGGACAAAACAAACATAAAACAATACCAATCCTTTGCTCGTTATTCTTGGCTCAATGACTATTACATTGTTATCTTGACAGGTAAAAGAAACAAGAGAAAGAAAAAAAAAATTAATGAAACCATGAATTAGGAGAAAGCGGCACGCGGCTCGTTCTCTGCCGACACTGGGTCAGGTTTGAGCCAAGAAAAGCCCCCTGGTGACATGCGGAGGGTAACGTAAAGAACATGAAATGGAATAAGATGAGCACCAGGGGAGAACGTGCACGCCAGGGGTAATATTTTTTTACACAGAAAGACCGCAAACACCGTTGTTGCTCAAGATTTACTCAGGCTTCTTGCCGACCATGAGGTACATGGGGGTGAAGAGGTTCTTCTGAGCACCTTCGACCAGACAGTCAGCAGCCAAGGCCAGGCTGTCGGCGGTCTTCTGGGAACCCTTGGGGAAGAGACCGATGGACTCGCCGGCACCGACGAAGCGGTGGGCAAGGCCACGGCCCCACCAGGTCATGCGGGCAATGGTGAAGAAGTCCCAGGGCGAACCCATGTGCTTGAAGGAGCCCGCCAGCGGGTAGTACCAGGGAATAGGGTCAGGGCGAGCGGCGAGATCCTCGTGGTGCTTTAGGTCAAATCCAGCGTTCTTCATAGCTTCGAGACCCTCGGAGATACGGACCATATTAGAGATACCGTCACCCTGCTCGATACCGAGACGAATACGACGGTGCTCAGCATCATCGTTGTTGTATTCGTCGGTCATAAGCCACTCGTACACAGCGAAGGTACCACCGGGCTTCAGGACACGGAAAATCTCGCTATAAACACCAACAAGCTCGGGGGCGTGGACAGTGGCTTCAATAGCGTACACGGCATCGAAGCTGTTGTCGGGGAAGCTCATCTGCATGAAGTCGCCCTTAACGAAGGCCATCTTGTCCGAGAGACCCTGCTTATGCGCGTAGTGGGTAGCGCGATCGATCTGGTAGTCGTTGTTGTTCAGACCGGTGACGTGAGCACCGGTGAACTTAACCATCTCGCGGGCAGGACCACCGACACCACAGCCAACATCCAGAACCTTCATATCCTCCGTGATACCAGCCTGGAGAGCAAGGTAGTGCTCGTGGCGGGCAATGGCCTGGTGGAAAGGCTCACCGTAGGCGAAGCGGCAGAAGTGGAAGGAAGAACCCCATCCGTACTCGTAGAAGTCGGTGGCCAGGTTGTAGTAGCTGTAAAGAATCATCAGTATAAGGAGCGTCGATCAATGGGGTTTGTTTCCGAACATACTGTCGGGTCAAGGTAGCATATTCAGCCTTGCGGGCCTATCACGCAGGAATTGTTAGTGATAAGAATCAATTGTGTTGGATGCACAGTGCCATACCTCACGGATCTCGGGTGTCTCATCAACGGCATTTTGGTTGTCCCAGTGCTTGAAGTACTCATCGACGGCAGCCTTCTGGGCGGCAGAGTCCTTTCCGCGCATGGCAGCGAGACCACCTTGGGCCTTGGCAGACTTGCCGTGCAGAGCCTTGTTGAAGGCGGCATCACGCGCCTTATCCTCACGTTCCAATGCAGAGGGAGCCATGGTGAAGAAGCGAGTCGCAAAGATTAAAAGGGGTAGATTGTAAAAGGCAAACAAGCGTCAATTTCCAAGATTTTCCAAGAAAGAAAGACAAGGTGAACCAAGACTGGAAATATCAGAAGAGAAGCGAAGCAAGAGAGTACAATTGAAGGGAATGGATAACGACTTGGAGAAGTAGAAGAAAGGGGAAATAAATAAGAGTCGAATCCCAAGCAACTTTTTGGCAATCCAAAGTGGAGAGCCAATCAGGGGGTTCCTCCGAACGACTAGACCGAGCTTTGTCCCCTGGGGGGTGCAGTTTGGGGAGTGGCCACACTCTTTTTTTCTCGCGGGACACCACCTTCCGGTCTGTGGCTGAGTCGGACACTGGGCCACCCGGTGGGAAAAAAGGTGACCTGAGAATTGGGTGCACGTGATTCACTAGCCACATTATGCCACACGCCACTTCCATCGATCTTGATAATCCAACCTTGGAATCTTGGAAGCTCTCACTTCTCGGATCAACTAACTCCATACTATCCGAGATGCCTCCTCAAATTAAACATGACTTGAACCGATCCGGTTGGGAGTCGACAGACTTCCCTTCTGTCTGTGAGAACTGCCTTCCCGAAAATCCCTACGTGCAGATGATCAAGGAAGATCATGGCGCAGAATGCAAGATTGTAAGTCTTTTTTTTTTGGCTCTCTCGAAGCTAGTTTATAACCACATACTAACTAACTAACTACTTAGTGTACGCGCCCTTTCACTATCTTCCGATGGAAGGCCGATCGGACCTCCCGCCAAAAGCGATCCATTATCTGCCTCACATGCGCGCGCCTGAAGAACTGCTGTCAATGCTGCATGCTGGATTTGTCTTTCGGTCTTCCCCTTGCCGTCCGTGATGCTGCTCTCAAAATGGTCGCCCCAGGACCGGAAAGCTCCATCAATCGCGAGTATTACGCGCAGAACAACGAGAAGGAAATCGAAGAGGGACGCGGTGCCATCGAAGAATACGAGAAGACAGACGACAAGGCCCGGGAACTGTTGCGACGCCTTGCAAACAGCGAACCATATTACCGCAAGCCCCGGCGAATCGAAGCACCTGCCGAGGGAGAGAAAGTAGAGGAAGATACAGCGACAGATCAACCACGAACAAACAGCCGCTATGGAAACGGGCCTGGTCCGGTTCGCACCAGTGAAAGCCGTGTCGGAAACCGCCTTCCAGGCCGTGGAGGACGAGGCGGTGGTCGTGGTGGTCGCCCATTCCCCAGTACCACTCAGTTGCCGCCTTCGGCTGCGGACATTCTTCCCCCTGCGGATCCCAACGTCACTTCCTTGTTCATTACAGGCGTGGAAGATGATCTCCCCGAACATGCACTCCGCACATTTTTCAGCCAATTTGGCCAGCTCCGGTCGCTTATCTGCTCCCATCGCTCTCACTGTGCTTTCATCAACTACGTCAACCGCGCGGACGCCGAAACCGCCGCAAACCACTGCCAAGGCAAGGCCATCATTCAGGGTTGCCCTCTTCGTGTTCGTTGGGGAAAGCCGAAGCCACTGGATAACCTGGACCGTGAGGAGAGAATGCAAAATGCTCGCGAGGGCCGCCAGACTGTGGCATCCGTTGGCAAAGGCAAGCAAGCAGACCGACGAACCGTAACCTCTGCAGGCGAGGGTGCTGGCCAGGAGGCTCAGCCTCATGTTGTTGCACCGCCGCCCGGATCGGGTGAGGTCCAGTACGCCAGCATGAATGGCGATTGAACAAAATTTGTACGAAGATACCATTAAATCAAATCGAGGTTGTATGTAACTTAGGGTTCGGAGCGGGCGTTATCAAGGATTGGGTTATTCTATGCAGATCTATGTACTTCAATCGAAAATACCCCGAAGACGCCAATTAATAAAAGAGTCGGGTATCTTATAATACATGTCCGGTCACTGTCGTGGCTTATTTTACTGCCATGTGCCGTAAGTTTGACATATTTTCACAGACTGGCTTCGACGTTGTCAACGTCGTTTTTGGACTTGAAGTGGACTCGGAGAGTGCGCCCAGATTCAACTGAGCATCGTAGTAGGGAAAATGTATCCCATCATGACGAGCAAGCCTTGTGAATCTTCACATCCTGATCGCCAACTTTGATAGAGTCGTTATCACCGCGTTCGATCTGGTCGTGGATATTGAGTTCTGTGGAAACAATCAGTCGTTAGTAAACAGATTGTACGAGCACTATGACTACCAAGCCATGAAGTGGAATCGCGAGATTCATGAAACACATACCCCATTTAGCAGCTTCATCTCCCTGCTCCCTCGAACCTTGGACAATGTTGTGGCGTAGGATGTTCGCAACCTCGATCGCATGGTTGATTTGCATTCCGGTATCGACGGCTGGGCGACGGTTCTTTTCAAAGTTCTGGCGCGCTTCTTGGCGTGCAGCAAGGAGAACTGGGAGATCGTCTAACGGACGTCAGTATGAATGAAACAGATGCCTCAGTGGCGGGTGTGTTTGTCAAACGAACTGTGGAAGACAACCCGGGTGGACCGGAGGAGTTGCCGATAGGCACTCTTAGCGGCAGCAGCAGTGGAGGTGGCCATAGTGAAAAAAGCGGAGTGTGAATGTCACAGAGAAGTATAGACGTGTGTATGAAGGAACAGGTCGAGAAGCACAGGTTGCAAATTGTCGCTGCGGATGATCGGCACGGACAAGGAGATGGGATGAGGTTATAGGTAGTGCTGCAGATGCAATGTCGGAGTTACAATTGCCTGAACAAGAATGCAGATCGACCAGACCAGAAAATTTGAATGTACAAGTCAACAGAAGAAGCAAGGCCTGGCGCCATCGCCAATCTCGATACTCCAAAACATATGACCTGTGATTGGCTGGAGGGGCGGATATTGGGGGCAGAAAAAAAGGTATGCAAAAAATTCCATCGCGGGACCCAACGCTCTCCACACACAACTTGGTACCATCACCAATACCATTATACAATGGCTGCTGCTCAAGTTGTTGACATTTCCCTCCCTACCTTGCCTCAGGGCTGGGCTGGTGAGAAGGATTTCAAGATCGTCGGTGCTCTGTCCGGTGCCACCAAGCGCAACGTGGAGCCCGTTGGCCCGCACTTCCTGGCTCACGCTCGCCGAGTATGTTCTCCAAATTCACTAAATTTTCAGCTCGGTCAAAATTAACCATCTTTCAGTCCCGTCACAACCGTACTTTCTCCGAGGATGAGCGCCTCCAGGCCCAGAACAACGTCAAGAAGACTGAGACTGAGGAGGATGATGATATCTCTGAAGATGAGGACCCCATGATGCTTGCCCGTGAGGCCAAGGACTGGAAGGTCAGTAATGTCACATTTATCTTGGTTGGACAATTTCTAACTCCTAGCAGGGCCAGGATCACTACGCCGTTTTGGGCTTGAAGAAGTACCGCTGGCGCGCAACCCCCGAGCAGATCAAGCGGGCTCACCGCAAGAAGGTCCTGCGTCACCACCCTGACAAGAAGGCCGCCCAGGGTAACACCGACGAGAACGACAGCTTCTTCAAGTGTATCCAGAAGGCCACCGATCTGCTTCTCGACCCCACTCGTCGTCGCCAGTTCGATTCCGTCGATGAGAACGCCGACGTTGAGGCCCCCACTAAGAAGGTCACTGGTAGCAAGTTCTACAAGGCCTGGGGCCCTGTTTTCGTTGCCGAGGGTCGCTTCTCCAACAAGCAGCCTGTGCCCACACTCGGAGACGAGAACAGCACCCAGGAGCACGTCGAGACTTTCTACAACTTCTGGTACAACGTTGACAGCTGGAGGACTTTCGAGTACCTTGATGAGGATGTGCCTGATGATGGAGAGAGCCGTGACCAGAAGCGTCATGTCGAGAAGAAGAACGCCAACGCCCGTCGCAAGCGCAAGACTGAGGACACCGTCCGTCTGCGTGAGCTCGTTGACGAGTGTCTCGCTTCCGATGAGCGTATTAAGAAGTTCCGCCAGCAGGCTCGTGCCGGCAAGGACGCTAAGCGCCTCGCCAAGGAGGAGGAGATCCGCCGTCTCAAGGAGGAGAAGGAGAATGCCAAGGCCGCCGAGGAGCAGCGCAAGAAGGACGCTGAGGAGGCCGCCAAGGCTGACCGTGAGAAGAACAAGAAGGCCAAGGAGGCTGCTAAGAACGCTTCTAAGAAGAACAAGCGTATCCTCAAGGGTTCCGTCAAGGAGGTCAACTACTTCGCCGCCGGTGAGCCCACTGCCGCTGATATCGACGGTGTCCTCACCGATGTCGACCTCATCATGGGCAAGATTGATGTTGATGAGCTCGCCGTTCTGGCTGAGAAGCTCACCATCGCCGGCACTGATGGTGCTGCCGTCAAGACTGCTTGGTCTGGTGAGGCTAAGCGCCTTGTTGATGCTGGTAAGCTGAAGGCCGGCGAGGCCAAGGTCTTCGTTTAAATATTCTTGTCTACCAGATAGATGAGGGGTAGCCTATATACCTAGGCTTTCCTGATCATGACTATTCACGCCACATAGAGTAGAAAAATACAAGGTGCTCTTATCTCAACGCAGTGTAGCATCCATCATTCGTAATTATTGTCTTCCTCCACACGGTCCTCCTCGATCCCGCACTCTGCACCTGGCAGAACCGGTGGCTTTGAGAGTACGGACTGTGTCCAAATTCCAAAGTTACTACATTCAGCCAACTGCATATCCGACCACTCCCAGACACGTGATTGGTCGTGGATCGAATATCGCCTCGCTTTCTGATCATCTGTTTCTAGGCTCATGTTCCCAGTGGCGGGTCTCAAACAGGCCGTCTACGTGGACGCGATGGACGTCTCTGGCGAGGGTTAGTATGTTTAAAAGTGAACCCAGATGATTTCATCATATTAATCAGTGGAGGCACTTAGAGCGACAAGAGCCCAGTCTTCGGAAAATTATACGAGTCGCCGACAACAGATTGCTTAAATATGGACGCTCCCAAAATATAGAGCTTGAAGCCGAGAATATGCGCCACATTGCTGAGAACACGACCATCCCGATTCCCCACGTTCACGAGATCCAAATCCACGATGGCGGCGTTAAATCTATCTTAATGGACTATATCGAAGGTCAAACGCTACAGGATGCCTGGTCCAGCATGATCCCGTCACAAAAATTGTCCGTCGCGCAGGAACTGCACGGATATATACAGCAACTACGAGGGCTCAAGTACGAACAGTCGAGACCTTTCAGTCATAAAAGTATATATACCCAACACTCAATCCACCTCGATGAGTACCTATTTTCGAGATTGACGACTACAGTCTCAGATTTCGTGCGAAATACTACAGCCACTAATCAGCCGGAGGATAATATGGTCTTCACGCACGGTGATCTGGCACCGAGAAATATACTGGTTGACGCTCATGGTCATGTCACTGCAGTGTTGGATTGGGAGCTTGCAGGCTGGCAGCCTGAATGGTGTGAAACTGTGAGAGCGTATACGTTTTGCAACGATATTCCTGGCTGGACTGCCTATCTATCAGCTGTTTTTCCGCCAGATCATGCCACAGAGTATATGGCGGTGGCATTTGCTAGACATATGAAACGATGAATTGGATGCGATATATGTATATAAGCAAAGTCCATTTTGGAAGCCATCATATCATTCCCCTCTCTCATGAGTTCATGTCCGGCATTCTATACTCCCGCTGGAAACAGGCCTATTCTGGAAACAGACGCGAAGAACGACCGAGAACAGACCCAAAATGAAGACAAGGCTGAAGTAACCCGAAGATGGCTCAGGCATCCTTCTGTGATAAAGAAGAGCTAGGAGTTATTATGAAAACCGCCGATTGCAATCATACTACTACGGCCTGTATGTACATCGGGGACGAGTCCAGTGATCAGTCCTTAACCCTCCAGGACACATGTTACTCTCAGGTTCCAAAATGTTCCGAGATAATGTAATCCCAATAATACCAACCTCCCGCAAAGAATATGCCAACCGCGGCCCAATTTCCGTAAGTTTCATGATTATTCCCTAGACTTCATGATTAGTGATCGAGCCTGCATGCCCAGGTGAAAAGCCGAGGCGTGGACGACATATAAGTCATCAACATATCTCAGCAAATAACGAAGTAAACTGCAATCTAGTTCATCCCTAGCGACCACAATGATTTTCGACCCAGACACTATCGACATTCCCAAGTCTTACGAGACTCTTCCATTGACCGATGTCAAAATTTCCCACCACCCGGCCGGGGCGGCTGAAGCTACCCCTGTTGTTGTGGTGACACTGAACCGACCGGAAAAGCACAATTCATTCACTCTAGAGATGATGCATGTGTTTGAGAAGATATACCCTATGTTTGATGTTGATGAACGCGTCAAAGTTGTGGTGCTTACCGGTGCTGGCAAAATGTTCTGTGCTGGTGCGGATCTTGAGCGAGGATTCAGTGGAATGGAGAAGGAGAGAAACAAGGACCACCGCGATAGGTAAGATAACGAAGGTTCAGCCGAGAGCTTATGTACCAGCTCCGCTAATGCCGATATCAATAGCGGTGGCCGTCTCGCCTTAGCTATTCACCGCTGTCGCAAGCCTACTATAGCGGCTATGCAGGGCTCCGCTGTTGGTTTGGGTATGACGATGTCTCTGCCGGCTGCCATACGTATTGGCTGTCAGAAATCTAAGTACGGATTTGTCTTCCCACGACGGGGTCTGACGATGGAATCAAGCTCTTCATTCTTTCTCCCGCGCTTGATTGGGTACTCCAATGCTCTTTACTTGCTCACAACTGGCGGCATCTTCCCGCCTACATCGCCGCATTTTGGGACGTTGTTCCAGGAGACATATCCTGATCCAAACCAGGTAGTCGCACGTGCATTGGAGCTTGCCACGGAAATTGCGGAGAATGTTAGCCCCATGGCCTCATATCTTTCGCGAGAACTCATGTGGCGGAACCCAGGGAGCGCCGAGGAGACTCACCTAGTTGATTCGGCGGTGTTATACCATATGTTTAGTGGGAGGTATGCTTTCTCCAACTCGTTTTATCAAGCATTCTTCGAAAAATTCGCAAGACAAGAAGCAATACTGACCATGTTACAGGGACTCAAAGGAAGGCATCAAAGCATTCTTCGAGAAACGAAGACCAAATTTCAATGCAACTCTTGAGGGTGATGCACCGCCCAGCTTTCCTTGGTGGTCTGATATTGATATCGGGAGACGTCCGAAGGCAAGCAAGGCGAAATTGTAGGCAAGGGCGACTGCCGTTCACCAGCCCAGAATGTGCACGCATAGGTACGGGAGACAAAGAGGAATAAGATAGTATAACTAGCCTGGAATATGATACTGAGGATCCTTGGTGCAGCCATGGAAGAAACGAAGAGATCTCCACATAATAGTAAACCGAAGTGAGTATTTGTCCTGATGTTCCTTTGGAAATACCCTCTTCTTGAATCTCATCGATACAGAGCGAATGTATCCCGAGAAAGCTAGCGGGTCCGGGATGCGGCGGGACTATTTTTAGCTGCATTCCCTGTGAGATAAAGTTGAAACTGAATCTATGCAACAGCCCCTCCTTTATGGTCTCCATAATTTCTAGCTCCATCAAGCACCACTTGTGTAACTCAACCTTATCTCCTACTTCGAGTTCTACAAAACTATACAAGTTCGTAGCCGTCGAACTGTTTGGGACCACATCAAACGAAGGTGGTGGCCATCACGACAGCATCAACAAAATAAACATGACCGTTTGATGTATAAATAAGTAGTCGTAATTTGATATCAAAGTATAAATGACAAATAGCTGATTCTTCATGAACTCTGCCACGGCCTCCTTCCCATAACTTCCGATCCGGATGCGGTCCTAAACACAGAAGTCGACGATGGCATTGGATGTAGAGACACCGGGTCCTGGAGATTACCATCTCGCTGCTCAGTGCGCTCTTTAATCCAGGGACGGAGGTTGAACACACCGCCGCAGATAAATATGCCCACCCAAAGGGTCAGTTCAGTTCCATAGATAATTATCCCAAGAACATCAATAGTCGATCCAAATACTGCTTGCATATTAGCCATTGACCATCTCTACCTGATGATCAAGTTGACTTACAGACAGAGACGAGCGAAAACAAGTCACCAGCGGCATCAATCCCAACAAATATGAAGCTGATTCCTCGAACAGTCCGGTGGACATAAATATCCCAGTAATGTCTCAGTACACCTGCTGCAAGTAAACACGCACTTAAAACTGCCATCACTACAAGAGGCCATTCCAGTCCACGGACTTTTGCAGCCCGCAAGGCAAATATGAGTCCAGCTTCAATGCCGCCCAACAGCAGCAGAAGCGAAGTGACGGCGACACAGCACTTCATGATTCGGTATTTCTGAGTTTGCGTGAGTATTATAAGGATCATGTTGGATAGGAAGAGAGATGTTTACCTTTCCATAGTAGAGACACTGGGCCCAAGTAAGGAGACTGAGTGTTGTCAGAATTTGGGGCTGAATCCTTAGGGCAATGTTGAATTCTTCTACAATGTTGTACACCCCGAGGGGAACCCCCGCGACGGCCCATAAGAGCATCATTGACCCTTGTAGCCCTTCAGTGTCATGTCTCCTGTAATTGATGATTATCTGGGGCAGGAGCTATACAAGGGGATTAGCGCGGGTCCAAGAATAGCTGGTATATAGCAACCGCATACTTGGATAGACCAGCAAACCTAGAAAGAATAGTTAGTTTGGTCTCCCAATCGGGAAAATGGAACTCACTGCGCCCAGAGTACCGAGAACATTCTCCGCGACTCTATTGTCCATTTATAAGGGGCTCCGTGATTGCAGGGAAAGACAAACCTTGGGAGGAGCCTCCAAACGACATCTGATAAGAATATATTTGTGACACGTGAAGGTGGGTCAGTTTCCTCAAATTCTCATTGGATCAACATCATGAACTGCCCTGCTACGACGATCAAAGTCGCATCTCTCCCTAGTTCAAGTAAGATTGCTTATATAATTAACGGGCAAGACCTCGGGATCCATTGTTATCCAGTAGTATTTCCTTTGTTAATATAGGGGGTTATCCAGTGTTCTGCGAACATGACCGATTCCATATTTCACCCCCAGATTCTGCATATCCCCAATCCCCCGGAGAAATTTAGCGCCATGTGTGATTAGTAAAAGTAGTAACAAAGACTCAAGTAAAAAGAATAAATATTCCATTGAGAAACTTTCCCTATCTGTTTGATTTGACAGAGGGTCGTGAGTAAAATAGATTGCGACATGAAGAGTGGAGGCGTTGGTGATCAGACCCTGAAAGCCAAACGAGTCTAAACAGTTAAAGACCAAGCTGAAGGATGCCGATCGGACTTCGAATCCGGTCACTAATAGTGAAAAGCCAACCAAAAGTTGTGGGTTAGTAAATTTACGTTTGGAGTATACAACATTTCTGATGTGCAACTATGTTTCACTTGAAACATTCTACAAGTTACCTAATAGTAGATATGTGAAAGGTGAGATTAAACGATACAGGACCATGGACATGTCAAAAAGAACCTTGGAAGATTCGAAGGTTTCTTTGCCGATCCGATAAGAAATTTCTTTTTTTATTATTATTGTTTTACCCTGTTTTGGTCGGCTTAGTACAATGGTCGGCTGAAAGGTCCGCATGGTTGCCACCTGTGCCACCTTATTTTTGGATCTCCAGCCATGTTTATATCAAGTTGCAGTTTGACCAAAATAGAACGAATATCCAGAGTAGAGAAAAAACTGGTATGCAGTAAGATTGTCTGAATCCTTGGAGAAGAGTACGTACGCATCTGCGTAAGATGGGAGTCCCAGCCCCCCACAGTTACCCAAATAGGACTAAATGATAATCGACTCGGGATGATATCATCAGGAATGAAAACCCGTTGTCGGGGGTTTCCACATTGTATATGGAGTACGTGAGGTACATGTACGCGGACGGAGTATGAATTCCTGATTTATTAATATGCATGGCTGGGTTCAGCCTAAGTCAAAGTATCTACTACTCCGTAATCCGTGTGTGGGATGTCTTGAACGTAATGCTTGGCATTTTGAAACATCCATGGATATTTCTTCTCCTTAAAAAAAATTAAAAAAAAGGAAATTCGTAATTAAATCTTGGTGGGTCCATAATAAATTGTGGACATCTCCCCTGTCAGTGTAGACCCTTAAGAACAAGATCACCCTCCTCTCTTCTACTTGCGCTTCTACAATTGTCTCGCCTTCTCACTCAAACACACAATCTACATTCGTTCCCAAGGCACCATGGTCTCTACTCTTCGCCTCTGCCTCCTGGCCGTCACTTTACTCTTCAACTTCTCCTCCGCATTCCCCCTCATCAGTCGCGAGGTTCAATGGTCCTTCACCCTGTTCCCGTCACCCTCGTGTAACGGAACTATCGGTGACCCTCACGTCGGATCTGGAAGCACAGGCTGTCGCGCCGATCTCCCCAGCGTTGCCTCTGCCTACACACTGAACTCTGTCGCCGAAGGCTGCCGCATCGAGTTGTTCGATAACACCATGTGCGATCAGAACGAACTCTCCGACATCGCCAGCCAGGCCAATGCCACTCAAACTTGCCGCATAGCTGGAACAAGACGCCGCTACGGTTCATACCAGGTCACCTGCGCCTGAGCATCTTCAACCCATTTTCTTTTTCCGAATGTCACTGTTTGAGACAGTGAAGGATCTCGGGCGGGCTCCTAGATCTCATGCGCAATTTATTCTGAAGCCCACTGAACGATCGATTGGGATCCCTCGGTGGAACAGGATATGTATAGACTTTTTAATGATACCCTTAGATTAAATGAAATGAGTTTACGATCATCAATATTTCCAACCTTGCACTATTCTTTTGCTATTTACTCGCCGATGGGGTTCCAATCCACGGCAATCGTTGGTCTGTGTGTGCTTTGGTATGTGCGATCAGGCGGGTTGTGTCGATGGCCGATACAACACAAATATTACGAAATTTGAGAAATTTGAGCTGTGACAAAGTCGGTGCACTATCTCACCCACTTTACAGAGATGGACATTTTGCATACGTTGCCCCGCGAGCAGAGTACATGGATCAGCTGATGAAACGAGGACGCGCAATGGCGGGTAGCCTGATACACCAGGGATCAATTTCCGCGCGACGCGCCAGGTTAATTAAACCAATGATGAAACGCTTCCTTGGGAAGATTGCTCACAATATTAGAATACGATGCACCCGGGTCGTGACTGATCCGGCTCCATGGTTAACGTCGAGGATATCGTGTTTACGAGGGACTAAATTCCTGCAGCACTCTTGTGCTGTATATTTAGAGCACGGCTACAAGTTTATCTTGCTGACAATACCCTGCAGACTTACCTTATTATATACCTAAGTATATGGCTTTCATTTGCCAGAAGTCATTAGATCATCGCATTTTCGGAGTTAAGGTACTTTCCAAGAATGGATAAACCCCGAGGAAATCTACAACGCCGCAAGCGGATGAGCACCTGGGCAGCATTCTTCGTGTAGTTGTTAAACTTTTAATATGACCCAATCGCAATTTCTCATAGTCACACATTCTCTACATACTGTTCAATTATGACAGTAAAAGTCGAGTTATTGGACGATGGCACCAACCCAACCGCGCCTGTATCGTTCTTTGATCCCTCTCTCAAGGAGGTTCGACAACGGGTATTCTACCAATGGGCTCGCACTTGTAAGCAAAGATCCAAAATTTGGGAACTCGTGGAATGCAAGGGAAACTAACAGAGATCATCAGTGTTAATTTTATGTGTCTTCGTGTTCGGCGTGCTATCTCTCTTCTGGGGAGCCCAATACGGCACCGAGGCCAAGTACCCAGCGTTGAAGGTATGGGTTGTCGATTTCGATGGCCAAGTTGATCCATACCGCTCCAATGACACCATCGTTGGTTCAGCAGCTACGGATGCCACCAACAGAATCCTGCAGTCTGACGGCCTCCACCTCGGCTACACCATCAAATCCCCCGCCGACTTCAACTATGATCCTTCGGCCGTGCGCCAGGCCATATACGATGAACATGCCTATGCTGCCGTGATAATCAAGCCCAACGCAACAGCGCTGCTTCGGGATGCAGTCTCCAAGGGCAATACGACCTACGATCCGAGCGGTGCCATCGAGACAATCATCATCTCCGCGCGGGATGAAGCAACTTACTTCACCTATATCCTACCCGACCTGGCCATACTACAAGGCATGGTGCTAGCAGAGTTTGGCACGCAATGGGTCCGGTCTCTGACCTCATCCGTCAGCAACCTGTCATCTGTGCCCCCACAGGCGATCAACCCGGGCATTGGGTTCACGACCGTCGATCTACGTCCTTTTGCCCCAGCTGTCGCTTCACCTGCCGTGACCATCGGTTTGATCTATCTGATTATTATTGCGTTCTTCAACTTCCCATTTATGATGCCTATCCATGCCCACTTCATGAAACCAGATGGTCATCCGCCGCTGAAGATGCCGCATTGGCTCATTTGGCGCATTCTCTCGAGCATCGTGGCCTACTTTTTCCTCTCGCTGTGTTACTCACTCGTGTCTCTGGCTTTCAAGATCCCATTCAGCAACGACTCTGCGTCAGATATCCTGCCCGCAAATAATCCCGATGCCTATGGTCGTGGCTCATTTGTCGTGTTTTGGATGCTGAACTGGGTTGGCATGGCTGCTTTGGGATTCCCCTGTGAGAACATGGCCATGATTCTTGGGTTCCCTTGGAGTGCTTTATTCCTTATCTTTTGGGTTATTACGAATGTTGCGACAGGGTTCTATGCCATTGATTTGGCTCCGAAATTCTATAGATGGGGATACGCATGGCCGTTACATCGAAGTAAGTTTCCCCCTCATCATGGTCACGGTGCTCTGTTGCTGATGATAAGCTCACTTTTCTAGTTGTTGACGCTCTGCGAACCATCATTTTCGATGTCCATTCGCGAATTGGATTGGACTTTGCTATTCTGTTCATTTGGATTGCAGTATCCTTGGCCTTTTATCCTTTCGCCGCCTTCATCATGCGGTGGAAGGTGAAGCGGGGGATATAAAGCAGGGATCAAATCAAAGTTATTGGACAGCGAATAGGCAGGGACACCCCATGACAGTCTTAACCGCCAGTGCACCACCTCGGACTTTTCCTGCAGTATAGTTTTTTAATATCAGTATGTTTTGCAATTGAGTACCCCCACCTAATCACATACATTGACATTGTTATTCATGCTTATGTACATAACTTGTTTGATTTGACCGTAAATGTTACTTAATCACACATAGAGGTGCAAGATCCGCTCAGGTGTGGTGTATATGCCCCGTACTACGGCAGTCTTGGAAGTGATACACTATAGCAAAAGCTAAGGTATCTGCCTATAGCCTAGGGAGGGCACTTTCAGGCGAAAGGGTCTAAGTGCACGTGGTTGTGCAAGTTCAGCCCTAAGATGCTTGTGCTTAAGAGGTACCTCCTCCACCCGCAAAGCTTCCCGCTAACAGCATGTCACTCAGGAGCATCCTTAATTCTCTAGTACGCGTTTGTCGCAGTACCTCCATTGACCTATTGAGGTGCACGTGCTATCTCAAAGGTACCTATGAGCCCTATCAATATGGCGCATAGCCCAAGTACCTTTGCTCCTATAGACAGAGCTGGTGAATAGATCAATGTACTTGTCGCCTAACCGTGTGAGATGCTTCGCTCTCTGGTCCACTACCTATTTATTGAATTCTTTTGTTTTCTTTTTTCTTTTTTTCTCTTCCTGTCTCCTCTTTCTCTTCCTTTCTCTCAAACCGAGCCGCTCGCATTCGCAGATTACAGTTCCCTTGTGTTGTCCTTCTCTCTTTTTGTTTCTCATCGTTCGTCTTCTGCCATCGACCTAGTCCAATGGCTCCTCTTAACCCTCATCGGCAGGCTTTATTGGCCACAAGAGAGCGCGCCGCAAGGGATCTCGATTTCCGTACCCGTCACGACCCACACGAGCGTCGTCGTCGCGCCCTTGCTAAGCTAGACGAAGCTCCCTTTAGCTGGGCACACATTCACACCGTTATCATCGCCGGCCTTGGGCTCTTCACCAGTGCTTATGAAATTTTCGCCATTAATCTGGCGGTCACCATGCTCAGCATTGTCTATTGGCAGGGAGAAGACTCTGGTTCTGGTAAAGTTCCTTTCAGTATCGAGGCTGCTCTCAAGATCGCCACTCTTGCTGGTGCTATGATCGGAGAGCTCATCTTCGGTTGGCTCGCAGACCGCATTGGCCGCAGACGCATGTACGGCTATGGACTGTTGGTCATTATTTTCACTACTCTGGGTCAAGTTGTATCCTCTCCCTCTAGTTCCCTTACTATGACTGGTCTTTTGATCTTCTGGCGAGTGGCCATGGGCGTTGGAATTGGCGGCAACTATCCTGTTATTTCTGTGATTACTTCTGAGTAAGTCTTTTCGTTTCCATTTCCACAAAGAGACAGCAGCTGACTTGACAGATTTGCTACTACCAAGTGGCGTGGTGCCATGATGAGTGCCGTCTTGGCTATACAGGGTTTCGGCCAATTCGCAGCCGCCATAGTCGCCCTGGTTGTCGCGGCTGGTTTCAAACAATCCCTTGAGAGTGCCAAGGATATTTCTCACTGCACCGGGGCTTGCCAGCTCGCTGTAGACAAGATGTGGCGTTTTACCCTCGGAATAGGGGCCATTCCCGCCTGCTTTGCACTCTTTTACCGCCTGGCGATTCCGGAGACACCGCGGTTTACCTTTGATGTCACTCGCGACATAGTTAAGGCCGATAAGGACGTTCGAACCTACCTGAGAAAACGGGAGGAGACCGGCACAAGGGTGCCACTTTACACCCCTCCCATACAGGTTGGTACTCCCGACTTTGGTCCCAAGGCTAGCTGGTCCGATTTCTACAGTCACTACTCCCAGTGGAAGCATGGGAAGGTTCTCCTTGGTACAACAACCTCTTGGCTTTTCCTTGGCATTGGTAAGTTCTCAGAAGTAAATGGAAGTCCTCAATCCTGCACAAAAGCTAACATTGAATCAGTATTTTACGGTCTTGAGCTGAATAACACGATTATCCTTGGCGCTATTAACTGGACTAATGCCAACAATGTTTACGAAATATTGTACCGCAATGCTGTCGAAAACCTCATCTTGATCTGTGGTGGCGCAATCCCCGGATACTTGGTTACCATCGCCACTGTTGACAAAATCGGACGCAAGCGTATTCAGCTTCTGGGATTCCTCATGCTCTCTGTCCTTTTCGCCGTGATTGGGCTTGCTAACCTGGACCAAAATGACAGTGGCCTACTAGCCCTTTACGTTTTGACACACTTCTGTTTCAACTTCGGGCCCTACGCAACCACCTTCATCCTGCCCGGCGAGTGCTTCCCAACCCGCTACCGTGCTACCGCCCATGGAATCAGTGCAGCCGTCGGTAAGATTGGAGCCCTTATTGCGCAGTGTATCTTTGTTCCTCTTGTTTACCGAGGCGCAAAGACACCTGGTGATGCGCCCTGGCTCAATCATGTTATGGTAATCTTCTCCGGGTTTATGCTTTGCGGTTTCGCAACCTCCTTCTTCATCCCGGAGACCAGGCGTCAGAGTCTGGAGGTGCTTTGTGGGGAGGTAGACCAGCCCCCCCAAACCCAGTATGCATACGCCGGGGATGAAATCTCACTTCAAGAAATGGGCCCTTAGGTCTTTCACGGGCGTTTTGCTGGGTTTTGGGGGGCTGTTAGCTATCTTTTGATGGCTCTTAGCTCTCTCTCAGATAACCATGAAATTCTTCTCACATTTAACTAGGAATTCTAACGTAGTTCTCTCAGTAGTCATCTTTTGTCAGGTTCCAAGCTCTCGTTTGCACTCTTCATTGATATCCTCTAATCCCATTTACCCTTTATTAGATTCTTTACCTTCCAGCAGCTTGCTGTCCCATAACCACCATTTACCACCTATATGTCACATCTCAATAGATCCCGCTTCAATACGAATCCGTCAATCAAGGCTTTACCTAGCCAATTCCGTATTGGCCACTCGTCCTCTCCCTCATCTAGATCGACCCGGCTCTGCACAACCACCTCTGTAAGACAGATTACTACACGGCTTTCTATCCACCAAATTACTTCTCAGTGTCTTCCGGTGACAGCTTGGCTTATGCTAGGCTCCGCGAGGCCGTTCCAGTCCTTACTGGTGAGGCTAAATTCACATCATGGTGCACCACTCTTAAATACAGTCTCGATAACGGCGACCTCAGCTCTCTGAGCTTCTTACCGACAAATACGCTGAGCTAGATGCCCAGAATCCGTCTCCTCCCGAGTGGACTGAAGAGTATCGTATTCCCTTTTCCTATCTTCACCCCACCATCCATGCATCAATCAAGTCATACATCAACACTGCACCTAACGCTTACGGTCCCCCCTAAAGTTTTCACAAGGCCTTCACGGTTCACAATTATAACACTGGCTTTAAAAACTTCCATAATCGAGTCTCACTTAGGTACAACGGTCCCTACCACTCCACAAGATCACATTATCAGGTGGCGTATCAGGTACACGGAATTCGCCGAGGTTCTAATCCACAGCATCCTCCAATGAGAGGAATGTCTGCTTTTGCTCTTTACTCTAATTTGTGTCAATCTCCCTCGGGTGGTGTATGGTCTTTATCTCAACATCATTTGTTTTGTGGACCAGAACATGTGGCATCATTGTGTAGAAAGAATAATACAATAAGATTGCCGGTGTCTTTCTACGTGATTGCCAGGCTGTAGTTGTATGGTAATACATACGGTGTAGGTTATATATGTAGATGCTGTGGCTATGGTTATACACGACTGGGACGCAGTGAGACAGTCTTCGAGGTAAGGCTCATTATTTGCCCCTTGGATTGGTTTATGCAGGTACAGGCCATAACTAAAGAGCCTTGGCAGTATTCTTAATTATATGAGAGGATCGTACTGAGTAGAAATTACTCTATAGATAGCAATTAATCTTCCAGTACTTTCAAGGTTATTATGGAATTCTGTATTATACAGCAGCCTTGGTAAAACTACCTCTCGATGAATGCTGTTTGCTTCCCTGTGAAACATTGTCACTGCAAACACGTCCATCCCGCCTTGTCCTCACAAACCTTCTAGGCTCTACTCATCACTTACCCTTATCCGGGACAGTTCACCATGGCGCGCATGGTCACCTCCCCATGTCCAAGAGACTATGCTAATACTACGAACCCAAACGACGCCGTTAATGAGAAAAAGGCCCGCCATACGAGCCTAGGTACCAGCCAGGACACCTTCAAACCCATCGCGTCTCCGGGACAATCGACAGATGTAGCGACTGAAGACTTCGAAATCGCGTCCGTACTGAAGATCATAGCCATCTCAGTGACCGAGCAGCGCCGCCTCGCCGCCAAATCCCTCATTCTCCACCCCGTCACCCTAATCCTGGTAGCGGCGAGCTTCGCCTACAGCGTCGGCACCGTTTACCATGACCCATCTGGCTGGCCCTACGTTGTTGTTATCTATGTAACAGCGGTATCGGCTACTTTGGGCATTGTCACACGCTTGGCTGGGGAATATGACAACGAGGCTGAGAAGGTTGGAACACTGAACTGGTTGTACGGTCACGACCCTAGCAAGGAAGTCAACCCTACCACAACCCAGGAAGACCCCGTATTTAACTCGGATAACGGAGTTACGTTTGTACTCGTTCATCGATTTGGGGGCTGCATTGTCGGCACGCTTGTTGTGAGCATCGTATACATCGGCATCCAGCCCCATCCGACAACCAACGGGACGACTCTGCCAACGGGTGAAAACTACGAGTCCTTTATCCGTGCATGGACAGTACAAAAAGGTTTCCGTGGCTACGGCGTTGGCGCTGCGCTCCTCAACGAAGCTGTCATGATCTGCCATGAGCATAAATGGAAAGGGCTCCGATTCGCGAATTCTCATGCCAACTCGCTTCGCATCTTCCCCTGCATCTTTCATTGGGACATGGATCAGGCATCCGATATGTGGAGATCATATCTGCGCAAACGGACTGAGGTTCATCGTCAATCCCGTGCTGTTCTGGAGACTCGACTCCTCGATGCAGCGCTAAATACGAGTGATAGCCAGGGTCCGATGATTAATACCCAGATGCGGTTGGTTTGTATCCAGGCGAAGCTAGAGGAGTTGATCCGAAGTTACTTCAATGTGCGCCTTGAAAAAGCAGTCGAAGCTCAGGCTCGGTGGAGGAAAATATCGTGATCAGTCACCTTTGGAGGTTGGCTTGCTGTTTCTGGGTGTATGTTCGGTCGAGCTCAAGTATATCAATGTTGGGATTCATCATCTGCCACTTATAGACAAGACGTTCGCTAACTCGATACTCAGGTCATCTGCATGGCCCATATCATCATCCTTCGGATCGAATGAGCTTTCCAATTTGTGACTTTTCAACCAAATTAACGAGGCACCTTTCCGTTTCTTTGGAAACCAATACAATACCACCTGAAATTTCAGAATATCATTAGATTATATGGCAATTCATTGTTCCTGTACAGCCCAATGAAAGGGATACAAGTATTCCTACATTTTGCTATCTAGCCACGGATCCTTAAGCAGTTGCTTGGCCGTCTTTCTGTCTTCTGGTCGCCATTGAAGCATTCCCCTCATGAATTTTAGGAACATCTCCTTGTTTCTTCCACTCAGACGCTCCTCGGAGTTTTCCAATGACATCCCCCCGGGAATCTTGATTTGAGGATTCCATTTTCCTGTCAAGTATGTCTCTCCGTCAGAACGATACAAATTGGAATCAGTTTCACCCATCAAGCGTGGCATACCGTCTTTAGTAAAGAATTCATGACTTCGCTCTCCACGCTTGAGCAAATCCAAAGGAGGAGAGCCCAGTATTCCGATTACTTCAGCAATGTGCATACGGGTGGAGTAACCCTTGCCATCGGGGTCAATTCCAATGAACATGTGTTTACCTTCAAACAAATCCCATATCTAGTATTTTCATAGGTTTAGTGACGTAAAAAATAGACGTGGTATCAGAGGGAACAAACCATAGCGCCAACATTCCAAATATCAACAGGGTAGCTCCACTCGGTTTTTAGCATCACTTCTGGTGATCTGTAAATGGTAGGCTGAGCATCATGGTTCCTCTTTTCGTCGCCCCGTACGGCTGAACCAAAGTCGCTAAGGACTGCCCTACCAAACCTTTGAGGCAACTCAAATCGTCGAGAGGCATAGACTGGCATATTATTAACTGATTTCCGCGCCGAGGGATGCTTTATCTCGGTGTCAGTAAACCTGTCAAGTATTGACATCTCTTCAAGCTCCTGGAGGATATTGTCGCCTTTGATATCTAGAACTCTTTGTCAGTTGCCTGCTTATCAAAAATAGAAAATATGCCTGGTGAAAATAAAACATATATACTCACCGGTATGAACGAGCTGGCATTCGGTGTGAAGATAATCAAGAGCAAGGAAAATCTGCTTAAGTCCGCTCTTAAGAAGATCCTCGCTAAGCCGATGTGACGGATTGCGATACATCAAATGTCGAAAGCTCCCCCACATAGGCTTTTGCACAAGACCGTGATGCCTGCTACCTTGATGAGATATCGTGAACGTATCTAATGCAGTCCTCACATGGGCATAGCCTGGGTGTGATCTGTCTCCTTGACTGAGAGCTTTGTAAGTCTGAACCTCCCCTTGGCCCGTTCCACCCCTTGTATACACCTTCAATGTGACGTATTGACGACCTCTGATCGAATCAGCATATTTTCGCTTCAAAAAGTCCTAATAGAACTCGGCTTACTCGAGCTCACGAGCAAGCCATACTGTGGAAGTGGTTCCGAAGCCCAGCTTGCCGACAACCTGGTATTTGGATTCTAAGATGCCACCAATATTGACGGGATAGTAGTTCCCTTTCTTGAACTCTTCAAATCGCTCTTCTTCTAGAATTTGTGAGGGCTTGATTACTTCGAACCCACTTGTTGGAAACTGAAGCACTGGCGAGGAACCTCTTTTTATAGCTGTCCTAGCCCACCTGAGGAGTGAAGTCATAGTTACCAGTCGTCGATAGTCTGAAGAAATAGACAGAAATGGAGGGTGAGGTCGGCCGTTGCTCCGAGGCTCTCGATTGATACGGTTATTTGGTATTTGGGATTATTGGTAAAACGTACAATGGAAGACCAGAACTGTCTCTAGGAAGAGGACGATATATTAACGGAGAGAAACAAAATGGTCAGGTGACTGTTGCTCCGAATAGACCCTGAGTTTAACAGTACCCAGAAGATTGGAATATCATCTCTTCCCGTTCCTTCCAGCATGATATCGATTTGATCTTCCTTTCTTAAATCTTGGGTTGATCTCCAGTAGAGCAATATACAGGACGGCCTAAACTATAGCGAGTCGAAAGCCGAAATTGATATAGTGGGCAAGGTGATATCACTACTATGTATGTACTATGAGTTTGATGAAGTATCACCGTGTGCTAGGGACGATGGCATCTTGGCAACTTTTGATCAGTAGTATTGTTTTCATGAAGCTATATAGATGGCTTCGTGGCAGTAAATTATATCCATCTCCAGTAATATATCACACCAATAGCATAGGCTCTTCTATTTTAATATTTATTCAGGCTAGTGGTATTCCTTTAACCCCGGCGTTTTACAAAACCCCATTTTCTTTTTTTTTTTTTCCGTTAACCGCACGGCCTGGCCTGCCTGGCTAAAGGGGAGCTGGGTTTACCTCTGGGCCGCCACCGAACATGGCGCCCGTATGACCAGCTTGAACTCTCTGTGGTTGTTGATAAACCATTCACTAATTCACCTGTACGCTTAGGTAAATTTCTAATATGAACCACGAGAATCGTAACACTCCTCAATTCTAAGGCAGTATGTTGACAAAATATATATATGCAAGTATTTGTCGAACCCAGACTTTTTCGGAATGACCAACCCGCCGAATGTGTGTTTCCCTCAGATATAGGCTAATTTTGAATTAACATTTAAAGTCTAGAAAATTGCCTAGAAAAGTTTTCACAAGCCACTTAACCTACCACATGGCATGGCAACAGGTTGAGTCAAGGAGAAGTTCAGCCGGAGGAAACCGGAGAGCGAAACGTAAAATCTCTCCACTCCCAACGCCCAAGATAATTTTGGTTTGGAAGAGAATTTACCCAAACCAAAAAATAACAAGGATTATGGCAATGCAAAATATCGGTCTCCGCACACCTGGCGTGTTAAGCATCGTATTCGGCGTTCAAGGCGCCTTTCTCCTGGCCAATGCCGTCTACACCTTGGCATATCCTTCCGCCGCGTCGGACCTTCCGGACTCTCCTCTGGCTGGAGTTCCTAGTCATACAGTTCGATGCATTGGGTGAGCCATGAATATCTTACTTGACTTGATGTTAAATGCTTACCGCAAAATATCGCAGCGTGACGTCTCTTTCGACGGGGACAATTTACGCCATTGCGAGCTACCAGCGCAATATTCCGATTATGGTTGCTTCGCTGCCTGGTCGTCTTTTCGCCGGTTTTGTATTTTATCGGAATGGCGGTGCTTGGACTCGGGTTGCGATATTTGAAGTTTGTATGGGACTGGTGAATGCCGCAGCACTTGTTTGGGATTTATACATATAAACTAGGAAGTATGCGCGCTAGCAATCGCTAGCAATTCTTTTGTGAAGAGTCCAGCATAGAGGAAAAGATTTGGAGATTGTGTACGATAATTGAGAACCAAAAGATACTATTCCACTTTAATGACCTGCAAGAACAGTCCACGGGTAGGCCTCTTATATGACGTGTTTTTAGGTATCTTTTTAGATGTCATTTTTAGAGATATTTCCTGCTTATTGGTGTTATAGCTAGAATATCGGCGAAAACGTTTGGGAATCTACAAAACGACCTTCCGTATATAACCTTTGATATAAACCTACATCGGGGAACCAAAGGGAGCCGGGATTTCTAGACTGTACGGGCCGAGGCCAAACGCTTAATATCACCGGAGTTAGCTATAAGACCGAAGTGGAGACCATGGAAAAGCCGTCAGTCCAAGCATCTAGACAACCTTGAATACACAGCTAGCCTTCGGGTGTTATTGAGCCAAGACCTAGGCCTCTCACGGTTCACAAGCGACCGATCTATCTCCGGCAAGAAGCCGAGACATTTCCTAACATGGTATTTTGGATCAATTCCGGGGAACTGGAGAAAGGCATAATACATAAACTTCCCTTTTATCCACGTGCCGGTATGCATCGATGTATATACCATTGCAGGCTAATTATGGAGTTCGACGTTCGGTAGTTGGTGATCGGCAGCACAACCATCCGCCCGAAGCTGATTCATACAGGAATCAAACAGTAGGGTGCAGTCAATGGGAATGAAGACAGGGGTTGAACCGGCTAAATCAAAGTAATTCAACCGGTTCGGGAACGGGTTCGGATGTGGGGAAGTTGACTTCAGCTGAAATGATACAGCCTTTGCCTCGGGAATTATGCGGAAATTTCGGCTTTGCGGTATCACGATATGAGGAAGTACATTGTATAAAGCTTCCAGTAGAATAAAAATAAGAGTCGTATGGTGAGAGCTTTGATGAATCTCCGGATTTTGAAATGCGCGGGGTCCCCGGAATGTCTCCATCTGGTGGAGCTGGACCGAATTCCTTCGCGGCAGATGCCGACTCAGAAACTCACTGGATTAGACCATAGAATTCTAGTGGGGAATGTCCACGGGTGTTAGGCTGCTATACCGTGGACTTCCGCTTCCATTTTATCCAGCCAGTTCGGGGTCTTTGGCTAAGAGCACCGGCTAAATTCTGCTCGAAACCACGCACGGCCTAATGTTATTGCAGCCACTGACGGTCTTGCAGAGCCACGCTAGTCGACCCTTTCCCGTCTCGCGGCCGATGAGACTTGCCCACACGGCTTGAAGAGAAGGGGAGACCACGCGCCACGAAGCTTGGTCACAATGGGCTGATTGGGCCGATTACCTCATGTTTTCAAGTTTCAAACTTGATCACGTACCCCATGCACCCCCATGGGGCTAAGTTCCCGGGGAAAACTGGTCGTTTTGAGCTCATTATCCGTACCCCAGGGAATAAATACTCGCAGATCCCCTGGCGAGACGTAAGGAGCATGCAGGCATTTCTTCCAACATTTGCCGTTCTCTCTTTATTTTCGTTCACACTGGAACCTAAGCTTTTCTGTATCATTTGTCCTTGTCCGTCTTTGTCATAATACACAATGGTGGCTCCTCTCGCGGGGGAGACGGCCATTTCGGCCAAACGTGCTGAGCTTTCAGGCAAAAATGGGTTCAAGGGCCTGCTCAGTAACAAAAAGACAACATGTATCGGACTTTTCGCGTCACTAGGAGGTCTGGTCTATGGATGTAAGTCAACGATGCTATGGTAATGCCCCGTGAATATAATCTGACAGCGATTATCCAGACAACCAGGGAATGTTTGCTCAGGTTCTGACAATGCCGGCGTTCCAGGCAGCGGTATGTCTCTCGCCCGTTGAACCCACCACTTTGCACTGCTAACGGACTTTGTCACATAGACTCAAGATTATGCGAAAGAAACGGGTATTAAGCAAGGAATGCTCACGTCCATCCTCGAACTTGGCGCTTGGGTGGGGACATTGGCAAACGGATATCTTGCCGATGCGCTCGGCCGTCGCCTGACTGTTTTGGTTGCCGTGGCGGTGTTCTGCGTTGGTGTGATTGTTCAAGCTTGTACGGAGAACAAAGACTTTGTCTTTGGAGGTCGATTCGTGACTGGTCTGGGTGTTGGTAGTCTGAGTATGGTTGTGCCGCTGTATAATGCAGAGTTGGTGAGTGAACGCAACGGGGATGACTTCTAAAAAGGAAAGGGCTAACGAAGTCGGAAGGCACCACCGGAGATTCGTGGCTCGCTTGTTGCTGTGCAGCAACTTGCCATCACCTTTGGAATTATGGTCAGCTTCTGGGTACGTCGCGTCCATTCTCGTGAAATCTCTCAACCCTGACGTTTGCAGATTGGCTATGGAACAAATTATATTGGCGGAACTGGGGCAACACAATCGGATGCTGCATGGCTGGTCCCAGTCTGTATTCAAATCCTGCCCGCTGTGATCCTGGCTGTAGGCATGATGATGTTCATGCCACAGTCCCCTCGTCATCTGATGAATACCGGCCGCGAGGAAGAATGCCTACAAACACTGGCCCGCTTGCGTAACGCACCTCCGGATGATTTGCTTGTTCGAATTGAGTTCCTTGAAATTAAGAGTTTGTACCTCTTCGAACGAGAGACGGCTGCCGAGAAGTATCCCGACTGGCAGGATGACTCGTTTTCCAGCCGCTTCAAGATCGGACTACATGATTACATGTCATTGATCACCGACAAGTCTCTATTTAAGCGCACTGCGACGGCGGTACGTTTGAAATATGCGATACCCCATGAATATTGCTAACGTATAATAGTGCATGGTTATGGTGTTCCAACAATGGAATGGTAGGATATGTGAAATTTTAAAAATTCAATTCATCACTAACATTATTACTTAGGCATCAACGCAATTAACTACTATGCGTAAGTTCCCGCAGATGCAGCCTTGTAACGGCTGACATGGAAGATCCACGATTTAATCCCATGTGTTTCTTGATGAGTTCACCTGCTGACACTTCGACAGACCATTCATCTTCAAGGAGATGCACCTAGGCGGCAACACAATCTCACTACTCGCCACCGGTGTTGTTGGAATTTTCGAGTTTGTCTTCACCATTCCCGCCGTCCTGTGGGTTGACAAGATTGGACGAAAGAAGATCTTGATTGCTGGGGCTATTGGAATGGCATCCTGTCATTTCATTGTCGCGGGTATCATTGGCGCGTATCAGGGTAGCTTCGAAGAGCACACCGCCGCCGGCTGGGTGGCTATTGTCTTTGTTTGGATTTTCATCATCAACTTCGCCTACTCATGGGGTACGTGCAAATTCCTTGCGGGGAGAGACTCTGCTGACCATCGTTCCACTGCAGGACCTGTTGCGTGGATTGTTACTTCCGAGGTATTCCCGCTCAGCATGCGTGCCAAGGGTGTCAGTATTGGTGGTAGCAGTAACTGGGTAAGTGGCGAGATAGACTGTTAAGTTTGTTGAAAATCCTCTAACTGTGTACTCTGCAGTTGAACAACTTCGCCGTCGGTACTGCTACATCTCCTTTCCTCCAAAAAAGCAACTTTGGTGCATTCATCTTCTTCGGATGCATCACGACCGTTGCTGTGTTCTATGTCATCTTCCTTGTGCCCGAAACCAAAGGTCGCACTCTTGAGGAGATGGACGAATTGTTCGGATCAGTCGGGTTGGCAGCTGCCGATAGTGGACGCAAGCAACGAATCGAGCGTGAAATCGGCCTTCTTGCCCTCGTTGGCGCGGAGCCCGCCGACGAGAAGCACACTGAGGCTGGTATGGATGACAGCAAGGTCGAGGTGTCAAAACACGAGGATGTCGTGTCTAGCCCGAGGGATTAGATAGAGGTAAGCTGCCTTGAACATGGAGGAAATGACGGTCAACAGACTGAACAGTTCTGTCAGGATAAGATCGACAATAGGTCGACATATTCGATATATGCATCACCTATGTTTAGTTCTTGTACTCCGTACGGAGTACTATAATATAACCCTTGACTTTTTCTTCACTCCTTACCTGTATGCGAACTTTGGACATGCATAACACTTATCACATGCACCAGATCGCATATATATATACCTATGTTGTAAAACGAGACTAATGCCAAGTAAAAAGAGCCCAAATCAAAGTTTTCACCCCCATTTCTATGTATAGAAACCGGGGGCCAAGGCTGACGGTGCACCAGTCACATTCAAGGGAAGGCACCCCATGTTTTGGATATACTGACCCTTCTCACTCGTTTGTTTTTCATTTTTCTCATTTTCTTTCTTCCCCTTATTCAAACTATTTTCATCTCTCAAATCCATTCACGAACTCCCACAATTCAAAATGTCTACCACTACTTCCTCCACCACCTCGTCCGTGAGCGCAACCAGCACTGCCTGCGGTGGCAGTGTTTGGGAAATCCCTACAACAGATGCAGCCTGTGCGGCTGTTATTAGTGGGAACATTACCGATGTGATGGATGATTGCTGCAAGGATGCGAAAGTCTCCAAGTACGACAACGACTGCGGCATCTACTGTCTCGCCCAGGGCCAGGATGTCAACAAGCTTCAGTCCTGCCTCACGAGCAAGAGCGGCAACTACAACAACGTCTTCTGCAACGCCGCTCTCAATGCGACCGCCACTGCCACGGCCACTGGATCCAAGTCCACTTCCTCAGGCACCGGTACTAGCACACAATCGTCTACTACCTCGACTTCCACAAACGCCGCTATTGCGAACCAGCCAATCTCCAAGTCTGGCGTTGGACTGATTGCGCTCCTTTTCGGATCTGCTTTGATGGCTGTTGTTGCTTAACTCCATCCACAGATGGCTTGATATTTCGTTCGGGGAGGATTCAAAATGGCTGTTTTTGATCATATTTCTTTTCTTCTAGCGGAAGAGCGACCGTGTTTTCTTACTTTGCATCCTTTGAACATAATATTTTCTTAATGCACACCCATGATTTGATATGCTTAATGGATTCCCCCTACTACAGTGGTCATTTATTGTACAGTCGAGAGTAGAAAATGATAGTCCCCAGTGACGTCATCGGGTTGCACTAGGTCAATCGGCTTCTGTTGTTCTGCCCCTCCACTGACCCCATGGCTGTTACTTTGTAGGACAAATATCACCAGATACAGCATCTGAAAATGTCCTCAATTGCAAAAACTGTCATCGCGACAGGCACCTCGTCAGGCTTGGTGAAGCCACATTCCCTTGGAACATCCAGACTCCAGCTAACATGGTTATAGGGATTCGAAGCAATCAAGCAGTTACTCCAGCAGACACAGCCGTACAGCTTCATCCTGGGTGTCCGTGATACAGAAACGACCCGTGTTGCGTACGATGATCTGAAATTCGACACTTCAAAACACAGCGTCTCTGTCTTGCCCCTGGATCTTTTGAATCTTAAGAGCGTCCAGTCCTTTGCCAAGCAAGCACTCTCTGAATTGGGCCAACGGCCGTTGGACTATCTTTT
Source organism: Penicillium fuscoglaucum FM041 (assembly GCA_000576735.1). NCBI lineage: Eukaryota > Fungi > Ascomycota > Eurotiomycetes > Eurotiales > Aspergillaceae > Penicillium > Penicillium fuscoglaucum. The sequence goes on from HG814199.1 coordinate 122,624, forward strand.
CCTCATTGCGGGTCTTGTTGCTAGCGCCGATGGACCAGGACCTCATGGCTCGCAATGGTGCGAATCGTACGTGGTAAATCACCTAGGTATGTCAAATTTTGATCCATCGGCCACTAAAGAGAAGAGGCTAGGAGGCTGGAGCTAACAATTCATGAATACTAACTCAGCCCAGCATTATCTGACCCATCATTTTGCTGAGACCCTGTCTGCCTCGCAATCGCGTGTTGTCATTGTATCTTCGGGTGCAATTCGTAATGTGAGAGGAGGCGACCCAAGTAAGTTCAGTTCTGCCTTTTCAATCGCATCGCTAAAAGCGAAGTTGTTCACAACGCTAACCTCATATTAGGGACCCTTGATGTTGACCTAAAGGCAAACTCCGGCGCGAACGCAAGAGTAGTGTACAGTGCATCGAAATTTACCCAACTTCTGGGCGCACACTACTGGCGTCGTAGCCTCCCAAACTGCAAAGTCGTGGCTGTCTCACCAGGTCTCATCCCCAACACCAAGCTTGCCCGGCATTCGAGCTTAGGATTGACCATGGATATGCCCGATGCCAAGACGGTGCCAGAGGGTGAGGATCTTTGGAATTTGAACTTTGGATCGAAGACGATATCTAATGATCAATAGGTGCCCAGAACATCCTCCGCGCGGTCACGGCCGATAATCTGCCTGCTGATCCAGAACAGATCTTCTTGACTAGTTGGGGCGAATGGTGGCCCAAGGATGTCTATGCTTCGAGTCTTGATCGTGCGTTGCAAGATAAGTGGTGTTTGAGTAAGGAGGATATTGAGAAGTCCGAGCCTGTGTTCAAGGAATAAGGAGCACATCTAAGAGGTCTGCAAATAGTGTATTTCATTAAACCTTTTTTTGCTATGCCCAAGATCCTGTTTTAGGGCCAATGCTATCCATTGGTTCGCGAATCGGAGAAAATGCGTAGATAGACATAAATTAGTCAAATGTATTCTTTATAAACAACAGTAAATCATGATAAGAGAAAAAGAAACATATTGCACAAGCGCCAACAAATCGAACCAGTCACAAGATTATTATATTTGCAAATATAGGAAAGAATCTATGTGTATGTGACTAGCATGAACGCGTACCGGAAGTTTCCAACCGGTCGGAATCAATCATAATCTGAAACAGACTGCATCATATCAACAAGAAAAGACTTGCAACCTACTCAGCATTCGCAAGCTTGCGCAGGGCACCAAAGTTGGGCGAACCAAGACCAGAGACAGGGTCCCAGCCCTTGGTAGCGTTCCAGCTGGCACCTGGAACCGACGGACCACCGTTGTCGGGGCCGCTGAAGCGGCCATTGCCATCGCAACCAGTGCTGCCACCGTGAACAATGTCGTTGAGGCCGGCGCGGCCTGTGGAGTACAGCCAGGGGTTGAGGAAGCCCAGAGGTGCCTTCTTGGCCTTGTGGCGGGCGTCGTTGAGGAGAGCGATAACTCCGGCGAAGGCAGGGGCTGAGCAGGATGTGCCGTCGACGCTGGACAACGAGCCCTTGTCGTAGATGGCGAAGTTCTGACCTTGGGCTGTGACGTCGGGGAAGGCACGGCCGTTGGGGTTGAAAAGGCCGGACCAGCGGTCGCCCAGGGTCTCGAGGTACTCACTCACGGCATCCTCTTGCCATTTCGGGCGATCCCAGAGATCGGAGAAGCCGCCGGACGAGAAGTACACGGCCCTCTCGGGCGCGGTGTGGGTTGTGGCACCGACAGATGTCACCCACGGGCAGGCGGCGGGGAACTGGGGTGGGAAGCGGGTCGCGTTCCTTCCATCGTTCGTCTGGCATGCGGCGCCAACGCCGGAATCGCCAGATGAGAAGATAACGGACACACCACGGCTGCCAAGCTGTGAGTACAGGTTGCAAACGGTGCGGGCGTACTTCTCGGGAACGCTCTGGAGATTGATATTAGAGACTGACGAAAACCACGGGGGAAAAAAGGGGTAGGTATCATACCTGCTCGTCCTCGCCGTAAGAGGTGGAAATCACATGGGGAAGGTCCTTCTTGTTCATCTTGAGCACGTTCTGGAGGAATTCAAGGTATGGCTCGTTGTTGTTATCATTGGGATCAGGCTGGTCGAGATCTGGAACAAGTTCACCGCGGCCGCCAGTGCTGAACTCTGTAACGGGAACGGGAGAGCTAACTCCAACAATGTACTGCAGGTCGAGGTTCGCCTCGCTGCTGCTACCGCTGGAGTGTTGATCATTACCACCGCCGTTATACTGAACGACGGAGAAGTTCTGGCCCTTGGCAAAGGGCGCAACATTCTTCTCAAAGAGTTCCAGATCGGAGTATCGCGCATACTCCTCTAGGTAACTGGCAAACCCGACCTTGTTTCCATTGGTGGCAGAAGCCTTGTAGTCACCGACATTGTACAGATCCTTGAGACACTGGGGAGTGATGACACTATTGCAGTCCGGCTTAGCGGCCATGGCATTCAAGCGGAAAGCCTCGTCGTTTTCCTTGACCTGGGTGTGCAATATGGCCCGTTGGGCGCGCAGCTGGCCAAAACGGGTGGTTGGCTGAATCATGTTGATGTGCGACACCAGAGCCTCCGGGACGGAATACTCGAGTGTGCGAAGACGCTCAATTTGCTTGACACTGTTGGCGTAGAACTGGAAATTGGCTGCCAGCAGCTCATTTGCCGTCTCCACGGTAGTGTAGAAGGTCACCCAGTCGGCATCCTGTTCGATCTTGGTAATACCGGCACCTTCGAGCCAGTCACGGATCGAGTCTGCAGACTCCGCGCTGGGCTGCAGCATCCGCTTCATTTCCTCGTGGGTGTTGAAGTGGTTTCCGTAGCTGGGGTGATCGGGGGTTGACATCTCCATCACAGCCTCCTCGAATCCGGCAGCATCGCCCTGTGCCAGAGCAATCTGTAGCTTCAGGGGCTGGTCAGCACGCGGTGTGCGAGAATATCTCCATCCTATGGTAGGTCAGCGTCTCAATTCTGTCGGTTTAGTTTAGAACGCAAATTACTCACCCTGAGGCACAGCAGACAAACTCTCAAATGCATCAGCTGCAGCAGAGGATGCAAGAAGCGACAAGACCGCGAGCGACAAAGCTCCACGGTTAAATAGAGATGCAATCATGATAGAAACGAGCGATATGAAGACACCCTGTCAGACACTGGTCGGGGCCTCTGCACAGCGAATGCAGGAAGTATAAATAGTTCGACAGAAGGCTATCAGATATAAAGGAGGGGTAAATATCGTGAATAATTGGTATTTATTATGGTTGCATTGGTGGGGGGAATGATAGGGCCCCAAAGAATGTGTATTGAAGAAGTCCAGGATTAACCAGAATAAGACAACAGGGACGGAGTGCTTTAATCGAAGTTTCACGTCATTCCCTTGGCATCGCTATAATTTCCACTGTTCCAGTGGGCCCTTGGTGGATGTCCGTTTGGTAAGACTGTTCTAAATCAATAATAATAATAACAATAACAACGGCTGGGATTGCGTCTTCGGGGTCTGGCTGCATAGCCCCATACTCGCGTCGCGATTAACGACCTTTCCCAAGCCGAGGAACAGCGAATTGTTAGTGATGTGATCGGTATGGAGATAAACTCTCTATCCCATTGTGATATGTATTGGGCGCGTCCGTCGGGGGTCCGTTTATGATCGGCAGGGGCTGACCCACTTGGTTCGAAGGAAACAATGTGAGGGGCGTCAGGGGGCTTGTGTTGCCGGGTGGCTGGATGACTGGACCCTAAAATCAGATCAGCTCCAGTTCTGATTTATATGAAGCCCACAGTTCATGTGCGACCAGATCTGACCGATGGGAATCGGCTGGATGAGTTGTTCAATGATCGAAATCATTCTTCCCCTGCCAAGCCTCGAGGGGGGGAGTTGGTATGGTGATCATGCACTGTTGCACCAGCTGACAGCCAATTAGGCTATCTCATAAAAAATTAAGACAACCTTGTAAGGATGAATGAGCGCTAGGCTTCTGTGGCGCTGAAATGAACTGCAGCACTGTTGCAACCCGAATGACTATCGGTTCTGTTTGCATTGATATGCGCCGGAGTGCGCCGGAGTGCGTCGGAGGCTGGGGCCAATACAAAATTCCAGTGTGCCAAAGTCATAAGTTACATAGGCACGGGAGACAGTTGTGGCTGGTGATCTTGAACTTCCTTCATCATTAGATGTGACATCTCAACCTTGGGTTAAAAAGGGCTGGACATGAATGCGAAGTGCGCAGGTGACGAGATGTACGGAGTCGTCGGTACGCTTGCGTTTGTGACACCTATCAGGTCGAAATGATAGTTCCCGTTGGCAATTATTATTGTCTCGCGAATTTGTGTGTAGTCCGGGCGATATTAAAATGTTGCCTTCTTAGCTTCTTGGCTTCTTGGCAGGTTCTCCCAGGTTGCAATGTTGGGAACAATCTGGATCATGTTCCGCCGGTACTCCGTTCTAGCTATCCCGTGACTCTACCAGATTTACGTCTTCCTAATTTTTTTTTAATGAAAATAAAGAACCAAAAGAAGATAGATTCTATCTAGAATCTCCTCGGAGTATCTATAAGTTTCTATGAGGAAGCACGTCAACCTGGGTCCAGATATACAAAATCCAACCAGGTTATGGTTATGCATTAGTCCATATGTGTATATACTACCGAGGTATGTACATCTCTGTTTTATACACACCCGCCCCAAAATAGTAGGGCTTTATAAACAAAAGATGAAATCTCAAGATATCACTTATTTGTCAACAATGACCGGAGCTTGAACAGCCGGGACAGGGTCATCAACACCGAGCTGATTCATCTCCAGATGATGGGCGTAGACCATTGAGGCGATGGCATCTTCAGTTTGGAGATATGTTCGGTTGCCTTGGATGAACCAGAATGCAACAGCGATGACCAACATAACACCAAAGACGGCAATAGCGAAGTTCATATCGCTGGGCGCCGGGTTAGGGGCCCCAGGGAACAGGAAGAAAATGGTAGTGATGATACAATAGATGATGCTGACCCAGTTCAACCACGGACCAATGCGACCGAGCTTGAATGGACCCGGGGGCAATTTCTCACGACCGGTGATGAGCAAGGCAAGAATGGGCATGGCGTACGAGACAGTCAGGGCGATGGTGCTGACGCTGAGAATCGCCTCGAGCACGGTATTGGCGAATAGGTATAGGATGCCAACAATACCAATGACGATACCCTGACCCCAGAGAGCGCGGGCAGGGACTTGCCACACAGGGTCGACGTGACTGAAGTACTTGCTGAAAGGCACGCCACCGTCACGGGCAAAGCCCCAGGTCAAACGGGAGGCAGTAGTAAGGATACTGATTCCCTGGCCTACACCGTTGAAAATGAACAGTGCAATCAGGACTGCCGCTCCTTTCACTCCAACAGTCTCGATCATAAGCTCCATAAAGGGGAGGTCGGCGTTGACGACACGGTCCACATTCTGGATGCAGAACAGACAGACCACCATGAAAATGAATCCAGTCACGGCACCGAACAAAACGGCCATCCAAATAACTCGTGGAGCATTCTTCCGAGGTGCAGGGATTTCCTCCACCATATGAATGACCGAATCGAACGCGGTCAACCCGTACGCTGCTTGTACTAACCCGGTGAACCAAACCACACCGTCGCCCCAACCGGTCTCATTCTTCCAAGCACCAAACGCGAACGAAGCGGGCTGGAACGATAGGTCACTCTTGGTTCCGACCGAGATAAGTAGCACAAGAGAGAGAACAATAAACAGGCCGAAGAACCACACTCCAACAAAGTTGTTAAGCCAGGGCAGGATCTTCTCCTTACGGCAGCTGACGACGTTGATCAGGGTCAGCACGAAGACCACCCCGATATACACAACAAAATTGAGCCAGCCCTTGTTGACTCCATCCCACTCGGGATCAAACATAGTCTTCATGCCTAGCAGGAATTCAGTCATAAAGGCAACCTGCGATGCAGTCAAAGTCCACCATCCAAATGTGTTGATCCATGCACACATGTATGAGACGAATCGACCCAATGGTGTATTCCACAGTCGATATACCCAGTATGCCTGACCTAAGGCGGTGGGCATGCTGCTAGTCAACTCGCCCAGCGAGAGCGCAACACAGAGGTTACATGCTGTGACCAGCACCAGACCCCAGAGGATAGTGATAGCACCACCGTTGGTCAGACCACTGCTGAGATCCTGAGCGAAGGTCGAGTAGGTTCCTTGGCCATGTCAGCACACTTTCGGGTTTCATCAGGTGGCAAAAAGCGCAAACATACCAAGTACACAAAAGGCGAGCGCCAGCATGCTCCAAATATCGAATTTTCGCGTCAGGGCCTGGGAATGGCCCAGGGCAGCGAGATCCTGCGCATCTTGCACATCTTGCACGTTCTGATCCGTCAGCGGTGGCTTGAGGGGTAGCGAATTGGACTCCAAATCCATGCCGTGGTAATTCAGCCGGAGGCAATGTATATCAACTCAGTGGGCAGACAGGGGGGAAATGCGCCCATTTTCTGACTGAAGGTGAACAAGAAACTTAGGAGGGAGAAACGATGATTTCTATATAGCTTAGATCTGGCGTCTGGCGTTTTCGGACCGCGTTGAGACCCCTCACGGATTAACTCTGTTCAGGGAAACTACTTAGAAAAAGCTCGAGACCAATTGAGAGTAGCCAATGACGTGGTGGGCCTGATACTAAGTTTTGGTTGAATCAAAAGGATTGGTCATGGACTGAAGAGATGTTGATAATAGAAATCCGAATTTTTTAGGATTTTTGCGGGGAGGTCACCTTCGGGAGGACCTCCCTCCAGTGGGCCGTCATAGCCTTTATAGATGTATCCACAACTGCACTCCACAGATAAGAACTGGGGTACAATTGGTATTGAATTCATGTTGTCTAAAGTAAATATAGTAAATATAGTAAATATAGTAAATATCGTATATATTTTGCAGCCTGTTCGCATGTACATACCATAAATTGTCAGGTATGTTTCATAGCCCCATGAAAAGGTCCGACCAGTGTAACTCAACAGCTTTCTTTCTTCAAGGGTATCTATCCTTTGTAGTTCAATAGAACTGCCAATCTCAGCAATAAATATACAAAGATGGCCTCTTAATTATCATCCCGATATAAAAATCAATGGCATTGTATATCAACATCACAGTGCAATAACCAGTGGCGACAGCTGACCCAAAACGGCAAGTCCATGCGTGGCCGATAAGAATCAACGATTAGAGGTTTAGAGCGCGGCTCAACTCCGAGATTAAACATGCTTTGGTGTGTAAATAGACACCATAATAGTAACGGTAGAGCTGCATATCTGTATTACATATGAGATATTAAACAGTATCAATGTGGAGTCAATTCCACATATGCCCGATAGCCATGGCTTATTCAACGGAAGCCATTCCGACCTTGAAGGTTTTGATATGAATGTAGACTCGAGAGAACCGTTTTTGAATCATCGGGAGATGATCAGCAGCTGGGGTCAGATGGGAGGACCAAGTCCGATTCATAACAGTAGTCCCGTCGAAAAGGGAAATTCGACACGACGGATTCGGGTTGCACTTTACACCACTGAAGCAGGAACTTTGAGCTTCATCCCGGGAACTGTACCCGGGAACTGTACCATCGAGGTCCACTTCTTCAGTGGTTGATTCGTAATGAGAACCAAGAACCTTGGCTAAGATTGTCGAATCTCCTCAGTTGGGCACCGCCGTACAACTAGGGTCCTCGCCATCCATCTGACCGCAAAGCTAGACTCGCCCAGCTCAACCCCACAAAAGGAAGGATAAGGAGATGCAATCACCGAGACACGGCGATGTAGGCCAATGAAGGACAGACCGTAGGACGCACGGTTGAGAAACAGCCCCGTGAACCCCGAAACGGTTCAGTTTGATTATCGCCATGGTGTGTCCATAATCAATTGCATATCCCCAAAATCAGTTCATCAGAAGTGTATAGTCGTCTGCTGGCAGCTCTGAAGGCGAGGGATTGCAGCTACATTCAGTCACGACACAGCAGCCTAGTCCCAACACGGGGGTATTGAACCTGGACACACTCCCCATAGGGTCACATGGTCGGATGGGTGGCTTCTAGAATCATTCTGGTCCCTGCCTAGGTACCTGCCGTGATCAGCGCAGTCAGCTCTTTGACCAACCAAATAGACAACGTCAGCTGTGTCCCTCCATAATCCCTACTCGGAATTATGGGCAATCCCCGATGCTAATTTCGCTTATTCCATCCGCTCCTCCTGATCAAGGGCTGGGGGCCGTGCGTCTCTCGAGGAGCTACTCGCTGTATTCAACTTGCTTTTTCGACTGATCATGTCCGTTGATTATAAACCCAGAAGTTGAAGAGGGTTGGTTATCATTCAAGGCGCTGCTTTCACCCGGTCGAGGCCGTGTCGAAGGCGATATGAAAGCCGAACCAAGGTTATGATACGAAACGCATTCAGCATTGAGTTTGAAGGAATTCATCTTGCTAACCGAGAGTGACCAGTCAGTCCAGCAAAGAGATGACAGACAAAGGAACAACACTTACAGAGTACATTGCAGGTATATATACCAGGATGGGCCCACCAAATCGCAACTATTTCCATATTGGGAACCATCAGGCCATACCGCACACAATCAAGAAACGAGAACGTTTTGAGCAAAATGAATCATCCGGGTCTTGGCAATTATATTAATGTTTTAGGATACTATCCATGAAGTATTCCCGTTCATGTAGGGAAATCACAAGTCACAAAACACTTTTGTGGTCGCCACGACCGGAAAATCAAATCATATCTGAGATGAGAGAGGGCCCCATTCGAGCCCAAATAACACTTGATCCGAACGCCTCCACCAGTCCACAAAAAAATAAATGAAAAACAAAGCAAAAGGACAAACGCCGACCGGGACCACGTTGTCCGGCTACTCTAAGAATACAACGCTGGTCGTGGTCATGAGGACAAGAAAGATACTTGAAGCGGCAGCATCACTGTGGCATGATCGGCATGCACCTGATCATAGTCGAGGGTTCTTGCTGTGTCGCCAGATTCCGCCCGGTAGCAAGTTTTGCTTGAGCAGTGCGAGCTCCTTGTGCAAGGCCTGGTTTTCTTGCTGAATGCCATCGATGTAGGTAAGGGCATTAGTCAGAATCTCGGACTTTTTGAGAGACCCCGCGCCAACCTTGGCATGTTTTTGAACACCCGAGGGCGAGATTGCCTGCTCGAGGGAAACAAATTTGGCGTTCATGTTGGTGCGGTAGCGCTTCTCGATGATGTTGTGGGCGGCACGCTTAGCAGCATTCCGCATTTGAGGGTCTTGGCCGCCCGTTGAGGAGCGGTTGGAATCTCGGGAAAAACTGCGGGTCTTGCGGGATGTGGAGGTTGTGGGTTTGGAGGGTTGAGGGGTAGCAATCTCTTCTTCCTTCATCTCTGGACTCGATGACCATCTTGTCGAAGATGCGCGAGTCTTGCTCTGTGGTTGAGGTTGAGAAGAGGTGTAGTTTGAAGGTTGGTTTGTCGGCTGGGTCTCGAACACGTTCGAGTCGATGGATTGCCGGGTAGGAGCGGTTGGCCATGTTTGATCGTCACTTTCGAATTCCTTTGGGCAGATTAGCTTTTGTGTCAAGATGATGGGAGATGGAGGGTCGTACCGATGATAGTGAAGCTGCATCCTCGGGCATGCTGAACCCACTGATCCCAGAGCTAGCAAACGGGTCATTGAAGAGGTCCTTGGACTCGAGATTCGTGAGACTGTCGGCAAAATCGAATGAGACGGGCTCCATATCGGTGGGGTTGATGGAGAAGAGGTCAATGGCGTTGTCATAGCTCCAGTTGGCAGCGAGAGGGTCGGGCCGTTCGAAGAAGTCGGCGGGTCGAGACTGGGGACTCAGGTGTTGGCTGAGGTAGGTCCCCTGGTCTATAGAGAGATTGGGGATCTCATTGGATCGGTTGCAAGCCATGATACACATCTTGAATCATACGTTGGCCTCGAAGGCAGAGGCAGTGGCAGAATTGGGATATATAGTAAGTTGGAAGAATTACTATAAGGAAAGGGTGGCGAAGGGAAGATTTATAAATAAATCAGAACTGAAGATCTTATGGAACAACATATGGATTTCGGCCGCGGGGCATTTATATAAACCCAGAGCGTGCCCCGAAAAAAAAAAAACAGGGGTACGAAGGTGATCCGGAACAAAACGATTACACCTGTGTACCGAAATTGACCTGTGATGTCAGGTCTTGAACAGACGCTATCGAAAATGGTCTAGCCTCCGCCTACTAGTCATTCGCTTGCACTGCTGTTCGGTGAAATCAACCCGACTTAACCCCCCCAAGGTGTTTAACGGCCGGCTCCGACGAGTCAGTAACGTGTGAAACCGTTGAAGTTAAAAGTGGATGTCGCGGGAACCAGTGGGCTGGCCCTTGTCCAATGTTCCGCCGGCCGAGCCTCGGAGCCGGTTTTTTATGTAATTTCTGTAATTTCTGATTAATGTATTTTATATATATTTAATGTAATTTATGTACCTTTGTACCTCCTTTTTCTGTCTTTTCTCTTGCTGCTTTGATTTATGAACACATGTCCAGGTTGTAGAATTGAGGCCTGACTACTCTGTACGGAGTATTTACTACCCATGTAGTTAGTAGGTTTACGGGTGAAGCCAATCATGTCTTGCCGAGTCAACTCTCTTCAACACCTGTTGTACACGTGGTATGCTTGTCAATATATATAGATCATCCTTCATGCCAGATTTCTATAACTAGTCGCAATTAATAGGTGCTTTCATATATGAATGGAATCATTATTTCGTCATAGACACTTGACTGAATGAGGTTCCTCTATTAGTGACGAACTAGACGATCAGAAAGTAAACCCGAATGTAGCTACACTGCGGACACAGCCCTGTCTCTGTAAAAGCGGCATCGTCAACAATATCAATGTAGGCCACCAAACCCGATATACGTTAACTGTACGGAGTACTAAAATCGTCTTTACATTCTGTACCCCCTGTAAAAGTCATACCCTGTTTCTTCATGGAATATACTGCTGATTGCTTGCCTCACCACTTATACTTTGACGATCACCTGTCGCTCACCCTGTCAGGCAATCCGTTTCTTGAAGATGGATCTCTTGGCATATGCGACAAAACTGTACGTCATTCCTCGGTGCAGAGAGTCCTATAAGAGCTAAGGAAATGTCGAGATATCATATCCAACGCCGAAGTAACTTGATATGATAGTAATAATGATGATGAACATTAACACATCAAAGCTGGTTACAATCACCCAATTGAACCATTGTGATACATCTAAACTAAAGAGTACAATGTACTCGATACTTTTATACTTTCATAATTTTCCTTGGAAAGGTCATGTATACTCGGCAATTCTGTCAAATTCTGCCCTGCCGCTTGGGGGAATGTCTACGAGGTGGATTCCGGTATCAGCCTAGTACTTTTGTCAGTCTCACTGAAAACCAGCGCTAAATTTTTGCCGATTTTCCCACCTAATGAAAGCACATCTAAAACAAACATGTCAGATCCAGATGTATCAAACGAGTTGGCCTTAGATTGGTAGGTTAAAAAAGAAAGTACTCCGTATGTTGTATGAGAATTAGACGTGGAGTTACTCCGTAATGCCGCCTCGGGCCTCCGTGTCGTCCAGTAGCGAAGCAGGTAAATCCCGCTTATTCGGATTTTTTCCCAAAACGACTCCACTTGCACTTTGGATCAGTGGGGTGACTCGGATACTCTCCTTCCTGTGCCCTTCGCCCTACCCTCGAACCCGAAGTCCACCGAGTCCATACGAGAAAACTCGCTCCTGTGACAAACCGAGATTTCATACCTAGGTGATTGCATACGGAGTCCGTTTCTCCAGTTTGGACTCCGGTCAACAGTCCCGCATTCATGGCATGAGGGTTCGTCTCCTGATACTCCCCGATGCTCTGAGCGATCCGATTGTACATTTTGTTCTTTCGAGATTTAAAGGGGAAGTCTTTGACAACACACGGTTCTCGACAATTGCAAAGAATCATATGCATTGTTAGACTTTGTGGCTAATGACCAGCATCTCCCCTTGACATCTCAGATCTATCACAACCTTAAAAATTTGTACCATTTAATACCTGTACCGAGCCATCTAGACCAACGCTAGCTCAGTGCCTACCTACCTAGGTAGGTACCCTGCAGATGACCCGTTACCCCTGTGTCACGGCCTGTTCCAAGATGAGGAAGATGAGGGTCAGTCCACCCGGCGCCTTGACCCAGTGGAACATTAACGGGCGCTAGACCTGTCATCTGCACAGAATACACGGATCTTGGCTCGATTCCGGTCCCGATCATCGTTTCTGGATCTTGATTCCCTGTGGCTAGATCTTCATCAGTGGCTAAGATGGCTTTTGACTAGAATAAGGCTGTTCGGGCCCGAAGAGTGCATATGAGGATAAAAGCTTTGCCGTCTTTGTATAGGTGATGCTACGCTTCACGCTCATCGAACCGAAGGCAGCTTCTCCGCGCCAAGAAGTCCGTTTTGTCCACTTTCGCTTCGAGACTAAACTAGGTTGATTACACTTTGAAATCGCTGGATTGGGGGTGAGATTTTGGGATATAGCACCAGGTATTTGAGATATGACTTCTCGGCCCTGAAAATAGACAACCATAGCAGTAACGTGATTCTCGCTTGTTTTTCCAACTGTGAAGTATACCCAGTTAGTTTATGCGGTTCTCGCGCTAGGCCACACAATTACTTTACCATGGCGTTGTTGCTCGGTTGCGTTCATCGGAAGACAATATAGCCCTTAGATAATCTTGCATATTACTAGCAATTACGGAGTAAAATTGCATCCGATTAATGAAACTTGCTCCCGCTGAACTACGCACAGCTTATGATCGGGTGTAGCTCCCAACCTTGGAAATCAGATCCACACATCATACGGTTGACAAGCCCTCCACTTGCGGGTCCCATCGAAGTGGGTGATCCACTTTGAAATTTGCGATTCACAATACGTATGAGTGTACGGAGTACAATGTGTTGTCCTTTCCACCCTCTCTTTTGTAAATTATCAACCCCATTAAGCGACGTACCGCTCGACCGAGAGGGATAGGATGGACCGAGGTTGAGGAGATAATTGGTATTCTCGATGACGCACATTGTGCGATTGAGGCGTCGCACTAGGATCTGATATATATCTGGAATGAGATTTAACGATTATCTTGGACAAATTGAATTGTCTTGTTGCAAGGTGGGTGTATAACAAGCGCATATTTGACCAAACCCGCGCGGTTGATCAAAAGGGCAATGAAATTGTGACTGCAAGTCTCCAGAACAACAATATGAGGGGCTGGTGGTTTGTTGCTGCTGACGTCCATGGGTAAGCCCCGCCCCATCAAGCTCGAGTACTTCTATGGAAAAATCGAATGTGAACACTTAATTATCCGACCACGAGAAACCCCATTAGCACGAAGTAGCCAGGTGAAGACATTCAGATCAACTAGGGATGTCAATCCTATTATGGCGTACGGAGTATATATAGGGAGAATGGGGAGCGCGTCTGGAATGCAACCTGGGGTCGTGCTCGGCTAAATTCGCAGTTGATACTCCGTACAGACGTTACTTTTGTAGCTGTGTCTACGTGCAAAATTTCACATATTAATTCAAGATAAAGATGCGCCTCTGTGAACCATTTCCAGGTTAAGTGACAGGGGACGATAATTTCCCTGGTATCGACTTGATTGTGAAGCGTAAGCGAAGCAATGCGAAAAACCGAAGGGATAGATTTAGTACGGGTCACATGGTCAGGCCAGGTCAGCTTCTCGTAGATTGACTTGTGCAAATATCCATGGATATAACTATGTATGATCTAAACTTATCACGTTATCCATGTTACATCCATCCATGGATGGATCGGATCATATTTTCAACTAGAGTCAGGTGACGTCCGCCGTTTGACTTCTGGGAGGTGGACACGTGACTTAGCTTCATATGAACATATGGTGCCTTAGGCATTATGCCACACTAATAGCTATAGGGCTGGCTCTATGGAGTAAAGCCCCTTTAGTCGCCCATAACCGAGCCATTTAGGCTGGCTGTAAACCAGTTTAACTTTTCGAATGGCACTTTGTACATAAACATAAATTGCGTTACTTACACTCCGCAGAAACGCAACTGGTTGCCCTCCAGCAGTTGCCGATAGCTAATATTTCAAGAGGAACTGATTGCTAGGGTGCTAGATATAAAGTCCGCCCTTGATGGCTCGAATAACTTCTGCCTTCGTAAGTGAGTTCTGGTGTGTGAATTCGCTACCATAATGCCAGATTAACTTGCGGATGAAGGCTTTGTTGTGCTAGGTTTCATATTCATTGTGATCAGCCGTTCGATTTAAGATTGTAGCATTATCTGTTCAGTGTACTCCGTACATACCTTAGCTGGTGAAATAGGTACAGATGATGTTCCCCGTATGATTAGAGTTTGAATCAGAAAAGGCTTCCATGTGGGGTCCGGCCCGATATACGGAGTAGGTGTCAATAGCTTCCAATAAGCATCTGAAGAAAAGGAAATTACTTAGGGCATGGTGGCTACGTCAAGCAACGCTACTTTCTAGGCTACTCTTATATCATTCACGCTTTTCTCCGAGCTACCTTCGGGTCGATACTCTACAGCTAGGATTGGACCTGATGAATGAGAAACAAGCAACAACCGAAGCCAAAAAATAGTCGGTCTGAGAATTGGGAAATTAGGACTACTACCGTACAGAACTACCGTGCGGAGTGAATACGGAGTAGGATGAAATGGAATGGAAAAAGGAGGTAATAATGACCCGACCTGTCACCACCAGACCGGAAGATCGACAGGGGCTTGGTGGACTCGGTTTCACCGCTCAGAAAGAAAATATGTACGGAGTACATACCCGGGATTTAACCGGAGATGCTGGGCTTGTCGGTGCTTTGAGTGACATTAAAGGTCTCAGGATTAGCTTGTAGGGACAGTCGATCGATATTATGATATTGTCAAGCCTCAAACTCCGTAGCCTAGTAAGTTAGGTTCATCAACAATTCAATATCTGACCAAACCATGCATTTCGCTATCGCGGCGAAATCTGTCGACATCTGGCGACATCTGGAGTAAAAATCTTGTTTTGAGGGATCCTAGACATGTTTCAATATTGCGAGATGATCGTCGCCCAATTGAACCGATATAGTAATTTAGAGTAGCCACTCTAATTAAAAATAGAATCGTCCCCGGTTTTATGACCTCAACAAGCCGAGGCAGGTCTTACTTCGAAATCGTATGTACACAATATGTCTATGGCTCTTTGGTATATAAGAGTCCGGAGTTCCTCTCCTCAAGCCTATCACCGAATCTACTCTACAAGTCCAATTCACAATAAAATGAAGTTCTCTCTCGCCACCATCACTGCCTTCGCTGGCGCCATCAGCGCTGCCAGCCTTCCCAGCGCCTTCACTCTCGTTGCCGAGGGCGGCAAGACCGTCCTGACCGATGGCCAGAACGCTTACATCAATGCCAACACCACCGACCATGAGATCCTGATCCGTAAGCATACACCCTTTTGATGATCTCGATTCAGCCCCTAATATTAGTGCTTTTTCTAGTCCGTGGCGGCAGCCCCAACGGCCTCGTCTCATACACTGCCAAGAACGGTGTTCCCACCGCTTTCCAGAACCTCTACATTGTTGAGGACTCTGTCTCGCCCCTCGGCCTGACCCTGCCTCACTCCGGCGCTGTCCCTGAGGGCGGCAACACCACTGGATTTGGTGTCAACGAGCAGGGTCTGTTCACCCATGGCGGCAAGGCTTGGTTCGCCATTGACGGCTACGGCGACAACGAGGTCAAGGAGATCTTCTGGTACGCTGCTCACAACGCTGAGTACCGCAGTGAGAAGCTCTATGTTAAGGAGCTGAAGAACTACTCCCCCTAAATATCTACTCCGGTTTGACTCTGGGTCGATCTGATAGAATAGCTTGATGAGTTGCCTGTGCCTTTGGTGTCGTCTTTTACTACTGAGGCATTCCATTCAATAATATATGTTGTATATATCACAAACAGCGAAATTAAAGCATCTGAAACTTCGCTAAAGTTGATTCTATCTCCCATGAAAATAATCTATTTAGTTTCTTGTATATAAATTCAAGTTGGAGCGGCCTGCGAAAGCTCATCCAATCAATGCCTTGATAGTAGTTTCATAACTCTCCGGTTCACGCCCTAATATCTCGCCAAGAGCCGGAGACACAACCGCAGCCTCACCCTGCCTGATAGCCTCCCAGGCCGTAGCCCACTCCCTCGACAGATTAACCCCCTTGTATGTATGCTTATCACCAATCTGAGGAAGATTGACATACTCATCGACAGAAATCTCACGAATCTTAAGCGGTTTCCCAATCGCCCGACCGATAATCTCAACCGTCTCCGCAAGGGAGATCTCCCGAGACCCAGAGAGCAGAAGAGCTTTGTTCACATACTCGAAGCTAGTCGGGTTCTTGACATACGAGGCAATCAACTTAGCGGTTGCCTCGCCCAGCTCATCGCGCTTGACCCACGCCACGCCTGGCCCTGCACCTGAGTGAGGGATCTTCACGTCGTCGGTGGGGTTCTGCGGATCGAAGAACGCGGTATAGATCGGGAAGGATTCAGTGTAGAGACCCTCCCGAACTATGGTGTAAGATACCTTGTCTTGCAGGGAAGAGAGGTATTTCTCTGTTTCAATGTGGGCGCCCATTACATGAGCGATGGTCTGGTTGCTTAGATCACCGCCGAATCCAAGAGAGGAGTAGAATATGTGCTTGACGCCGCTTTTGATAGCTGCATCTATAGCAAGACGGTGTGCCTGGTTATGGTTGTTAGACTAACTACTTAGGTGGGTAATATCACTTGGTTTTTCTTGCCTTAACCCTGTGCTCTATCTCGAATGACGCATATGAAACCAGCATCAAGACATCTACGCCTTCGAAGGCTGTGTCTAATGTCGATGGCTCATCATAGTCGGCTCTGCGTACCGTAGCGCCAGCTTGCTTGAGATCGTGCAGTTTCTCGGGGTGTCGGGCACTCAAAACTAGGTCGGATTCTGGGACTAGTTTCACCAGGTGGTTCACAATGCTTGATCCAAGGGCCCCAGAGGCGGGGAAGACACCGATTTTGGTACCCATGTTGATATAGGGGAAGGATGTTGGAAGGGTAACTCGGGTAGTAGGCTGTAATTGGGAAGATTTTCGATGATCCGTACACTTTACCCGGAGATTTTTCGAGCCTTTATGTCCTGGATTTCATAATCGGATGCTTATAAATGGAGATCTGTATTCGGTCTATGACAGCCATGACCGAATGAAATGGCCCCTGTACTTGGTTTCTCCATGAATCCATGGATGTCGATCTATTGCTCTTTTAACAACGAAGATTGCTAATACACCACCCCCTTGCGCCACGTTTTCACCGCTATCGGAAAATTCAAATACGTTCTACCTAAATGGGTGTAGTTGGCCCCATTAAAATACATTGCTTGCTCAGCAGATGGATAACCCAACGTGTTGGACAGGGGTGTGGTGGGCAGGGATCTTGAGGCTTCGAGGTTCTTTCATTCGTCAATCGTAATTTAAAATAGCAAGAGATGAGATGTAATTCTAAACGCCAAACCCGTAATGGACAAATGAACCCAAAAGGGATTGACTCAATCGTACTCCGAACTCAATGGGGAATACCTCCAGTTCCGAACAATTCCATCTTGATGCGATCGGCCCCCACGCCCTTGGCCTTGAGAACCGACTCTATATCAGTCATGAACTTTCCGGGTCCACAGATATAATAATCTGTCTTTGCATCATCAAGGAACAAGTCCTGATTCTCCAACTTGGTCAAGTCTACCCGCCCGACATGGTCATAGTCCACACCTTCCGTCTCTCCCTCGGATGGGTGGCTAGTGAAGAATGTCGTCCGAATGGAGGGGAATTGCTTTGGAAGCTCGGTGATCTGCTTCTTGAAAGCTCGCGCGCCCGACGAACGTGCGCCATGAATGAAATGCACTTTGCGTGTTGTGGGCGATTTGGAAATCAACGTGTTCAAAATCGACGTCAGTGGCGTTAGCCCAACGCCAGCAGAGATTAACACGATCGGATTACCGGTTTCCGAGTCGGCCGGGGTAAGGAAAAAGTCGCCGTAGGGGTGGGAAACATTGAGTTTGTCGCCAACGTTGAATGTATCGTGTAGCACATTGGAGATGTAACCCGGATGGGCGGCAGCACCTGGAGCGGCAGGGCTGAGGCCCAGTTCTCTCTTCACACTGATGCGATAGTAGTCGGGCTTCGGCTGATCGCTGAGAGAGTACTGTCTAGCCTGTGGGTACTTGAGAGCTGGAACGTAGGTTTGGACGGAAATGTACTGGCCAGGCTGGAAGGCCGGGAGTGGCTTTTCATCGACCGGGGCGAGATAGAATGATGTGATTTCCTCGGATTCCTGGACCTTATTCACAATCTTGAATTCTCTCCAGTCGGTCCAACCCTCGGCGTGTTCATAAAGCTGCTTTTCGCGGCCGATCATGATATCCGCGAGCTGCCAGTAGGCTGTGCCCCATGCATCGTGGATTTCTGGGGTCAATTCCTCGCCGAGCACCTCGCCCATGGCCTCGAGGAGGTACTTGCCAACGATATTGTAATGTTCGGGCTTGATATACAAAGAGGCATGCTTGTTGCAGATCAACTCAACCGCTGAGCTTAGTGCGCCAAGGTCATCGATATGCGATGCATACGCGTAAAGTGCACCTGCCAACGCACGAGGTTGATGGCCGTTGACCTGGCTGGCAGTGTTGAATACGGTGTTCAGCTCCGGGTGGGCTTCGAGCATGTTGCGATAGAAGACAGTCGTGATGGTGTTGCCATGTTCGACGAGAACCGGAATTGTCGCCTTAATGAGCGCGATTTGGTCTGGGGTCATTCCCGGATTGGAACCCATGATGAATGAATTTGTTCAATTGGGGAGATTGAGTATATGAAACGTTTGATTGATGTCTGCACTATTCAGGGGCCGGTGCAGGGGTTTAAATATAAACAACAAATTGGAATATGTGAGTAATGAGAAATCAGTTGTATTTGGTTGGTTATCCAGCTATTTATCTCCACCGTAACCGGATCGTTAACACGTAAGAGACGGGATTTGGAAAATTCGGAAGGTGTCTGGCATGATCTGTAAATATTTTCAGGGCCGAAGTGAAGATATCTCCGCGGAGCGCTCCGCGGAGAGGGGGATCCAACGCAGAAAGGGATTAACTCGGTCTGTTTTCGCAAATTGCAACTTGCAACGTGTAACTGGTACATAAAGTTCTGTCGCCTGTTTTGTATCCCTAAAGTCCACGTGGAAAGCCATTTGAATAGGGCACATGTAGATATCTACGATGCATGATAGACTGGAATCTGCCCCACTTCTAGTCTCGATCTATATCTTCATCTTCTGTCAGAAATGGGGTGGTGATTCAAGCTCACAGGAAAGAAAAAATCCAGTTCCAGAGTTCACAACCTTGGAAAGCTCTGGTGTAATCTCAATTTCCGATTGGATGTCTGCCTCCCCTGCAATCACACAAATCTTCCAAGGTTCCAAGACAGAGTACATGCATATGTATACCTAGGTATAGTTCGTCCAAGATAAGGCCCAAATGCAACCTCCCTAAAACAGAGAAATAGAGACAACCATTTACGTTGATAAGGCTTTTTTTCTTTTTTTCCCATATGGGCCTTATCTTGGACGAACTATATTCCTCAGGAAATCATGTGACCGCCGGCGAGTCTCACAGAGTCCATGTCCAACATGTACGGAGTACGGAGTGTTACAGAATTACATAAAATTACATAAAGATTGGTGTATTTCTGTTATTATACATCCCGCATACAAAGCCGCCACACATAGTCAGGCCACGCGCGAGAATGTCATCGGGCCCGAACGGCCCGGTTGCTGCCGTTCAATTAGGTAAAATTTGATTACCCATTTCGGTACTCCGGAGGTCTCCTCAAATATGCTACTTCTGGACTTGCGCAGGTGACCTCGGGATGGCAGAAGATACAACACATGTCTAGATACTTCGAACTCTGTATTAAATGAGCAATGCCGTTTTAACCGTTCTGGCGCTGCGAGTTGCTGAATCCAAGATTCATCATCTCCATTATTTGGCGCCAAGATCCTATCATAGTCCAGTCTTTCACCAGCTTCGGGGCGATTCACTATATCAGCAAACCTAAGCGGCGAGAATTCTAATGTATAGCAACGGTAAAGTCCGAGCTGTCAAACCCTAAAGGCGTTCATGCGAGATCTTTTGGGTCTAGATCTCAAGCTTCGACGCTGGTCCAATCACAGGGTTCTGGAAACACATGGAGAAGATCGATACTTACCTAGGTATATATAGGCCATTGGACAATCCGGGGAGAATGACGTGTGTGGAGGTCTAGACATTCGACTTGCACCGTTTGCGGAAGTCCGGATGCTCCTATTCAACGGCTATTGACTCCACCGGCCAACCCTAGAATCTTAACTTTATTATCCTACTCTATACGGGAAAAATAGATATGAGCCCATTTAATAGCTGGTAAAAGGGACTACTGCCCTAAAATGAGCTGGATTATGGTTGAGTCAAGGGCTAATCGATCATACATGGACCAGCCGCGACACCGTCTGTATTGAGTAGTGACGTCTGCGATATCCGACGGTTGTAACATGTAAACAACGATGGATGATAGAAGAGGCTGCGATGTTCTAATTCTGACGAGATACCAGTCAACTCTGACTCCATCCGACTTCAATTACTTCTCTTTATTCCAGTTCCCTCATCCCTCGCGATGCTGTTCAAGAAGCGTTCGTCTGATGCCTCGACGCTCGGGGGTTCGCTGGGAAATAGCCAGCTGCTGATGCTGCGGCTCCCAGACAAGTTGCAGTACAACTTGCTCTGTCTGATAGGCGAGTTCGTGGGGACTTTCCTGTTTCTCTTCTTTTCTTTCGCGGGCACACAGGTGTCCAATACCCCCATGCCGGAACCTGGCTCCCCACCAAATACTTCTAACTTGATGTATTCCGCACTTTCTTTTGGATTCGCTTTGACGGTCAATGTCTGGGCGTTTTTCCGAGTCACGGGTGGTCTTTTCAACCCGGCGGTATGGACATCACCACATAGTAAAGGGGAATATTTGTAGCTGACATTCACTAGGTTACCCTTGCCCTCTGCCTGAGTGGTGGTATGCCCCCTCTCCGGGGGTTGTGTGTATTCCCTGCGCAACTGGTCGCCGGAATTGCGGCGGCGGGCGTGGTGAGTGCCCTGTTCCCGGGCCCGCTAAACTGCTCAACACGACTCGGCGGTGGCGCATCAATTGTACAAGGACTCTTCATTGAGATGTTCTTGACGGCGCAGCTTGTGTTTGTCATTATCATGTTGGCGGTGGTGAAGCACAAGTCTACCTATTTGGCTCCAGTAGGAATCGGTCTGGCTTTCTTTGTTGCAGAACTGATTGGTCAGTAACAATCATAGATCGGATTCCTTCACGTATTGTGCTGACCCTTCACACTAGGTGACTACTATACCGGAGGGTCTCTCAACCCTGCTCGCTCCCTCGGACCGGATGTGATCAACCGCTCGTTCCCGGGATACCACTGGATCTATTGGCTCGGTCCTTTGCTCGGATCCCTTCTTGCGTCTGGTTTCTATCAACTCCTATGTCTCGCGCGCTGGGAGAGGATCAACCCCGGTCAGGATTATAACGAGGAAGAGGTAGCCAGGAAGGAGTCATTGATTGGTTCTGAGCATACCATCACCGCCAATGTCGCTCCCCCCTTAAATGGCAGAACAGATATTCCGTTTGATGAGCATGTTTAATGCTGTTGCATGGTCCCAAGTGATGCTCGATGGAAACCCGGCGATTCGTTTCGCCTTGACGACCATAATCGACGCAACCTTGACTTCGCTGACCCAATTTCCCTATGTATATAGTGGAGAAACCCCTCGATGAGATGTGGCTGATAATAAGATATCTGAGTTAATATTCATCTGAGTTAATATTCCAGACTGGCAATGAGGCCGAGAATATTTAATCGATGTCAATAAGCATAGTTGAATTGAAAGCATATCAAACACTTATTGGCACTTAAGTTGGCTGATCTGCAAGGTGTACTTAGCTCGTGTAACCTAATGGGCTGCAGTGGAGCTGTGACTGTCTCGGAGTTGGTGCAGATCACCCGCCATCATGGCGCTAGCATTCTCAATAGTCCCGAGATATGAAGTGGACAATGTCTCACATTGGTGCCTCTGCAATTCAAACGCAGGGGCCGTAATCATGTTACGTCCTGTTTCCTGCAGGAAACCGCCATTATTGGAGTCCACCACCGATGGTTGGTCAGTCTCATCTTTTTGGCGTTAAAAGACGAGTTTCAATATCCACATCGCTTGACGTGACTCCAGATTGATTTGGCATTGAAGTCATTCGTCCCTTCCATGTCCGTCCGAACAACTACAATCTGAGACGAGGTGTTCGTGATGAACTTGCAACCCGTCGACCCCGAAGCGGTCGCCCCGGTCGCGACCGACGCGATGGCAGATGTCGGGGATGTGCAGCTGCTGGGTAGAAGAGTGTGCATTCTTTTGGTGAGGACTGGTCGCTGATGCCTTTTCTAGCACGGATGGGCTACAAACAGGAACTTCGTCGGCAGTATTCTACCACGCAAGTTTTCGCAGTCGCATTCAGTATCATGGGCTTGGTACCCTCAATCGCGTCGACGCTGTCGTTCTCTCTCCCCGCGGGTCCGGTCGGGATGGTCTGGGTAGGGGTTAACCCCCCCGTAAGTCCGGTTGTGCTGTTGGTTGACTGAGATTATGGAATAGGGATGGTTCACGGCGAGCATATTCATCTCGTTGGTCGGGCTGGCAATGGTAGAAATCTCGGTTGGGGTTATCTGGAATTATCGCACTGATATCACCTAGGCTGATCTCGCGTCTGCCATGCCGACGGCTGGAGGACTATATTGGTGGACACATTATTTCGCCGGACCGAAGTGGAAGAGACCATTGAGTTTCTTGATCGGATATAGCAACACATTGGGCTTAATCGGTGGCATGTGTTCGGTGGACTGTGAGGATGATCATCCGTACCCATTGCGATCACTCGTATCACTTACTCTTGTTGTGTAGATACCCTCGCACTCATGATCCTCTCCTGTGTCTCAATATCACGGGGAGATGGATGGTCCGCCTCGCGTGGCGTTATCTATGCTGTTTACGTCGGCCTGATTCTCTTCCACGGGCTATGCGGCTCCTTGAGTGGACGCCTAATGCCGAAAATCCAGACATTTTGCATCTATATCAACATCGCCCTCGTTGTTGCGACCGTAATTGCTTTGCCAGTTGGAAAAGTGACGCGTGGTGGGTCCCTCAACTCTGGCAATTATGTGTATGGCCATATCGACAATGAGACTACATGGCCGACCGGATGGGCATTTATGCTGGCATGGCTCGCTCCGATCTGGTCAATTGGCTCCTTTGACTCTTGTGTGCACATGAGTGAAGAAGCTATGCATGCATCCAAGGCTGTTCCTCTTGGAATCGTCTGGTCAGCGGGCTCTGCATTTGTGCTTGGCTTCTTGGTGCTATCTGTCATCGCTGCTACTATGAACCCAGATGTAAGCGCGACAATCAACACCAAATTCGGTCAGCCAATGGCCCAGATCTACTATGACGCATTAGGCAGAGACGGTGCTTTGGGATTTATGGCTGTACTTTGCGTCATCCAGTTCCTCATCGGCCTCAGCTTGATTGTCGCTGCTTCTCGCCAAGCATGGGCCTTTTCTCGCGACGGCGCACTGCCATTTTCTAGATTCTTCCGCCACGTCAGTAAGCGCATCCAGTACCAACCGGTGCGCATGATCTGTGGCTTAGTAGTCGTCTCTATTATGTTGGGCCTACTGTGTCTGATCAACTCAGCCGCCGCCAACGCTCTGTTCTCGCTATTTGTAGCAAGCAACTATCTATCATGGGGCACCCCAATCTTCTGCCGCTTGGTCTGGGGCGAGCACCGATTCACCCCCGGAGAGTTCTACACCGGCCGATTGAGCAGGCCTATTGCTTGGGTAGCCGTTGTCTATCTTATTTTTGGTGTTACATTGTCTGTGTTTCCGACTGAGGGTCCCAACCCAACTCGTATGTATTTGAACACCGCAAGGTCGCTTGATCCGACCGCTAACAATTTACTTACCCGTAGCATCGAACATGAATTACACCATAGTAATCAACGGCTTTGTTTGGTTCGGATGTATGGCTTATTATTTCCTTTTCGCACGGCGATGGTACATTGGACCCCAGATGACTGTCGACGAGAGTCCTTCTACTGCTTCGGACAATGTCATTGTTGTTCCAGTTCCTCGTGCGCTCCCTACCGAGACACCAGCATCTTTCGATCATAAGAGAGAATGATCGTTCTTCTCTCGATCGCTGCCTGCGGTACATATATTCATGTACCTCAATAGATGCTGCTTATTTTTCAGCCTGTCCTTGACACATACATATGGCCAGCTGATTTCACGCAGGCCGATTAGTTTAGACACAAACAGCACTGAGCTATCTTGAGCTAATATTGTGTTTCGATAAGAGTGTAATGGAATAATGAGGTTTAGTCTTCAGACAAAGGAGGAAAGGAGGTGTATTTTCTACGTCATATTCACCGTTCAGCATCTTCAAATTTCTGGTGCAATCGTCATGTTATCGTTTCCGCCATTGTGTTCATCTCCAATCTTCTGTCGTCCATATTGAGATTCCAGGATGTCCAAATGGCAGCAGCCCTCTCCAAGTTACCCAACCACTCATCGAAGGGACTGGGAAAATAATTTTGAGAGCGTCATCAAAACCTTGAGCCAGGGAGTCGGAAATAGTAGGCCCAGGGCGATCCCCTATTCAAATCGCGTTATTCTTGGTCTACGATGGAGCAATGATGACCTGGACTTGGCCAAACCTCAAGCTGCACTTCTGGAGACATTTCGGATACAATATGGATTCGAGACGGCCAGTTTGCTTATTCCTTCAACCTCTAGGGAGGAGGCATTGGAAGCGATATACGACAAAATTTTTAAACTCCGCCAGGAATATAAATTGGACACTCCCTATGGCTATCCCGGTTTATTTGTGATACACTATATCGGCCATGGTGTATCTGAAACAGAACGGAAGTTTGAAATCTGGTAAGGGCCCTAATAAAACCCATCCATTGTGCCCATCCAGCATCACTGAACTCGACTCTCAGTGGAACCCGCAGCCCTGATGCCGTTAGAATCCCGTGGTCTTCCATCATTCGTAGCACGGAGGCAGACGTTCTCGTTCTCATCGATACCTCCTACTCTGGAAGCTTTTTCGAGCCATGTCACAGCCTACACAGGATATTGCAGTACACTGAATGTTCCGCTGAGTACCTGTTCTCAACAGGCAACGAGATTGCTGATCAGAACGGTCCCACCTACGATGTTAACAACAATTTCACGACCCGTCTGACAGAACTCATACACACTGCGTCACCAGCTCCGGTTACTGTTGTACAACTCCACGAAGCTCTCTGTACCCAAGCCAATAACCCAAGTACTAAGCTACGCTATACTCCTCAATACATGGACTGTCGAAAACCAACCATCACCCTCCAGCATCGAGATAATTACGCGTGGGGGAGGGAAAACCCGACGGGCAAGGCACAAATACCTACGGGTCGTGTCCTTATTTCCGTATCTATTCTTGGCAAGACAGTTCACGGCCAGATCAAACAGTGGCAGAAGTCGCTTTCAAAAATGGACCCCGACATGAATGTGACTATCGAAGGTGTTTTTGACCTTCAGGGGTGTTCTCTCTGTCTTCTATCAATGCCTATCTCGTTGTGGGATAGTTTCCTACACCCAGGTTACAACTTCGTTGATTACGTAGATTCTCACAATATGCTAGCATCGGATCCTAGTGCCGATGGCCTCTTGATAGCTACACTACCAGAGAGACCGAAGGATCAAGGGTATGTTGACTATGTAATGCTCTCTGACATGGAGGAGTGAGCCAGTGACACGAAATTTCAGGGTTCCAGCTCCTCGCTGCTGGGGTGGAAGGGTGTGTGTTTCTGTCTTTTTATCGTTCTCACCATTTGAAACCTGCACACGGCTGTATCTGTAATTGGTAGCTTTGTTACTATTGCTCAATCGAACCTCTTTATTCGCTCCTGATGTCGCTTTTAATGAGATCCTAAGTTATGTTTCTGTTTAATCTAGATACCTTAGAAAGGGCTAGCGTGAGACATGTAATAAACAGTGTTAATTGGCCATGAAAGTATGTCTAGAACATGCATATTTAATCGTAAGACTATCAGCAGATTGAATATCGAAATGGTCGACCAAAATGTAGGTTATACAGCCGATGAACATGTACAGCTTGAAAATAACGCCGGTATTAGACCTCTTTTCCCAGATGCGAGAACGCGACGAACGAATATTTCAGGAAAGTAGCGAAGAAAGGACGTAGTGGATATAATGGCTGAAATCAAATCCAGAATCAACGGAGCAAGATATCAACACTTTACAGTGCAACCATGAGACCAAGGACACCGGCCATACCGGCAGCAGCCGCGCCGACAGCAGTGGGACGAGCGAAGGCGGCATTGTCAGAGGTGGAGGATGAGCCGGAAGAGTCGGAAGATCCGGAAGAGCTGGAAGAGCTGGAAGGAGACCCAGTGGAGATTGTGCTGGTTATGGTAGCGGACTCGGTAGCGGTAGTTGAGCCGGCGGAGTCGGTTAGAGTAGTCTGAGCAGAAACCGCAGTAACAACCCGGCTGGTAATCTCAGAGCCGATAGAGCGGCCTTCGCTGGCGGCGGCAGAAGCCTCGCTTTCGATGGATGAGATGGCGGCGGCTCCGCCGGTGCTCGCGGCTTCAGCGAAGGATGTGGCCTTTGAGGCGATGTCGGATCCGATGGATTGGCCGCCGTCTACGGCAGTTGAGTAGATGCCCTCGACGTCGGAGACGATAGAGTTTACGTCCAGACCGTCTGGGGAGGCCATGGCAGCGGTGGCCAGGAAGAGAGCGGAGGAGATCAAAGTGAACTTCATTTTGATGGAGAGAAAAGGGTTGATTGTGAGAGTGAGTTAGATTGTAAATAATTGACCTTTTGGGTTGAAATGATATACGCTGGAAATCCGGGGGAAAACTACTCTTTATGTATATATGTATATTTGGTAAACGGGAACTAGTTTCCTATAGATAGAAACATCGGGGTTTGATTGCGTGTGGATGTTAGGCAGCCAAGGTGGCAGTGGCAAGATGACCTCAGCCCTGTGAAGAGCGATTCTCGTGTCGATCGTAGGGTCCATTCAGGGTTAGAGGGGCTATGTACCGATATTAACCGTGTTAGAAAACTGCATCTCATTGTCCCAACATGCGGGTTGGGGCAATGACATCGTCATCTCGGGTCCACTTTGTAATGAGGGCGCAATTATGGGGCTGTTTCAATACCCTAGTCCCTCCCCCCCCCCGGAAAATACCTGCAAGATCTAGACGTGCATGTTCTCGCATGTTCTCGCATGAGCTTGATTCGTCTTGGTCGGAGGCAATGCAGCACAGCCGGTAGAAAATTTGTATCGTCGCAATATTTTGGGTATTTTGCTGCCTTGGTGGTCCCAACAACTTGATTCGCACCGGAGATCCCCTATCCCAACAAATAATGAGCCCCGTAGGGGGGTGGCCTGGAGGAAGATCTTTATTAATCAACCTTGGAACTGTGCATAAGTTAGTTACAAGGTATGAAAGTGAGACTTGCCGATGTATGTTCCGTAGTGGATCGACTCTTGCCTTGGATAAGCAAGTCTCGGCGCCCGTCAATTATACAGAAACAATGAGCCACTCGCAATTTCCAAGAATATTGGCTCCTGTGGCACACTTTAGGCTGATGGCCAAGGGCTTTCATGACGCGTCATATACCAGGGTTGAGTGCCCTTTTTTCTTATTGCAAAGGGGTAGCGAAGGAGGCGCAGAAACAAGGTCACGGAGTGGCGACATTTATGGATGCTAAAAAAAGAAACAAGAAAAATGACAGAACTATTTTGGTGGATAATGGTACATGGTTGGAATCATTGTTCATACCCCTTTTCATTGATGATTATCTATTATTTAAATTACTAACAAAATGCATATGTCCAGTGATGATGATGATAATGCAATAAACATAACACGAATATCACGCTGTAAACTGACCATAAACCTGAATGATGGCTTCCCACCCACCTTTATGGTCCGATTGACGGGGGTTGCTCTTCCCATCGAGCACCATCACATCCGTCATGCGCGTGCTGATCGAGTACCAGACCAGATTCTGGGGCTCATTCGTGACCCGCATCATGTTGGTTTGGCAGTTCCCGTTGCAAGGCTCGTTATACAGACCATTCCAGTACCCGTCGAAGAAGGCCCAGGCAGCTGAGTTGTACAGTGCGATGTTAGAGCCACCGTCCACATTTGTAGCAATCGCAGTGCGACACTTTTGGTCATCTGCAGCACACCACGAGAAATCGGGGTCACCATACTTGGCGACAGCCTTCCATGGTGCTGGTGCCGCCTGGTACTCGCCCTGTCCTTGCATATACGGTGTTTCCGTTTGTAGAAGACCCGCAAAGACGTTCTCAGCGTTGTGGAGATTATAGTTGTACAGCCAGTGATGCTCGGAGCCGGTTCCTGTCAGCCAGGTGCCCTTGGTGGATTCGACCAAGATGCCGCGACCGGTTGAGATAATAGTGAGAAGTGACTCGCTATCAAGGTTGTGATCGGCAGTCCATCCCCAGAAGTTCTCAATATATGCGGATGAGCTCTTGGTCAGGTGCATTACCATGAACGCAGCCATGCAGTCCTTTGGGTCTTGCGACGTGCAAGCACCGGAGATACTGGTGTCAGCGGTCCCGCCTACCATCGCCATGGTGTTCCAAAGACCGATGTCACCAGGCTGATCACCTGCAGCATTGATTTCAATGATCTTGGCCCCCGGCAGGATCTCACCGACAGAGAATCGCATGTCCTGGATTTCAATCACACCAATATCCCCGGTATTGCCAAGTTTAATGACAGGCCTCGGATTGTCGGAATCCTTGAACTTGTCGCCATATGCAGAAATGACAGACCATGCTTCTCCAACAATGCGGGTTCCGACTGGAACGAAAATGGTGTCCGAGACTCGGTATACACCGAAGGGGATGTATGTGACCTTGCACGCATCGGCATTTTCAGCCAAGATAGCGTTCAGACTGTTGGTGTCGTCAGTCTTGCCGTCACCTTTCACTGTGTGTCCAGATACGGTCTTCACATTGACAATATCATTTGTGTTGTAATCTTGATAGGTGGGCTGGGCCTTGGTAAAGAATTTGTCATTTACCAGCAAAGGGGCAGGGCGCTTTGTGTCCCAGCTTACCCCAGTCTGGTAGGTCTCTGGAGCGACAGTACCCCAGACCCAGGTATCAACATGGGAGGTAGCGGCCAATGCCACATTGCCCTGAGCATCCACTGCGATAGCGTTCGAAGTATCATGCTTGAGGTTCTGAATGAGGAACTGGCTATTTCGGTTTCCAGAATCATGGGACGAATCATAGAATCTGACTACCGGTCCTGAGTTGGTGGAAGTGGAATCCAGAAGCACTAGGCTACCCAATCCATTCCCAGTCATATCGATACCAGTGCCGCATCTATCAAAGGTTGCTTGTTGCAGCAGCACCGTCCAGCCACCTGCCGCGGAGAAACCTGTTCTACAAGACTCAAAATAGATGTTCTTGAAGTTGACTTGTTGGTTAGAGTTTTTGATTCCGATAGCCCCACCAGTAATATGCTACACTTCGTTAGGTTGTTTTGTTCTTCTTTTTCTTGGGTTTCTCTGGATTACTTACCACATCTGTCACAGCAATTGTTGACCCAGCATTGATATCGATTCCAGTGTGACCCGTGGAGTCTGTTGGCATACGGATCTTAACATTTGTCAAACCCGACCCTTGGGCAACTCCCCATTGAAGAGCAGTGACGTGACGGTCCGGCTTGAGGGCCGTCGTATCCAAGATCACGTTCTTGACAAGCGTTGCGAAGCTAGTTTCTGGGTTGCCATTGTGTGAATCGTACCCCATTATGAGATAGTCACCGCGGAATCCCGGTCCAGCCTTGATGATGGGAGGATTTAACGGATTGCCCACAATTATCGTACCCACCGTCAGATTCAGAGTGCTTTCAAGCTGGTACACGCCGCCTGGAAGGTAGACCTGAGCAGGGTACCGCGTGACACCTTGCCCCTTTCGGCTGCCCCCCAAGCCGTCATCATCTATGGCCTGCTGCAGTTTCGGGGTTTGATTACCACTGCCATCATTAACGACCGAGTAATCCATCACATTGCGGTACACCGGGTAGAGGGACGATTTAGCGTAGGGGGCAAATCCTGCTCCTTGTTGGTTGTGATCCTGCTCATCAAGCCAGTAGGTCTCTGGCGATTTGCTGGTAGGGGCAGCACAGGTTTTTGTCGCGTGCGAGTGGCCTTTTTGGGGCATTGGACTAGACAGGTTTATTAGCATTCAAGGATCCTATGAAAACGTTGAATGACACATACGACTGAGTTGGAGGACTGGCTCTTGTGGATTGAGTATGGGTCTTTGGCAATGGAGTTGAAGTCGTTGTACTTGTTGCGAGAGTATGCGCGGCCGCTGAATTGGCGCTGGTAACCATTGTAGTAGCGTGTGTCATCTTTGAGGACGAACTAGCCGCTTCTGGTGAATGAGTTGCCATCGAAACATCGACACCCTTCGATATGGATTCCGCCGCTGTGGAGATAGTATTTACTGCAACCGACGAAGTCGTGCTACTCGAGTCGTGGTGAACTGTCGCGGTGGGTGGTGGGCCGGTAAGACCTGCCAAAGCAGACATAAGAGCCCAATACAAGGGGTGGTCATTATTTGACCGTCGTTCATCACCAGTTGTGGATGAAAGTCCATGCGATGAGGGCGGTCGCATCAAGTGCAAAGGCACAATAGCACCTGATACTGTAGACACAACAACTGCCACTGCAGCCAAAGAACTGACACCCCTCATATTCAATCGACCACAAGCCACAACCTCAATCTCGAGGTACCTAGAAAAGAGTAAGTGAAGAAAAAGGAAGTGGATGAAAGGATACTAATAAAAATGACACCGTTGTCATGTGTCAGGCTTTCCGACAGTTACATACCATGCAGACCATCTTGGAATGCACATGAAGAACACACTTTGTATGAAGAATGTGTATGGCCTTTGTTGGTGCACCTTGAATGGTCCGGCTGAAAGGGCCATGGATGATCGACGCCCCTTGCAAGCCTCGGGATTCGCAACCTTCTGGGCAAACTATAGCCAGCTTATGCCGCTGCTATAGCTTCCTTTTTTTAGCGCAATCTGTTAGTTCAGGGGAATTTTAGGTTATACTATAATGTGATCACGATCCTTATCCTATATAAGTCGAGTACTGAATATCCTCGATTAGGATTTGATTTACGTGGCCCTGCCCCATAGTGTTAATTCGGCATTCACCTTGAACTGTGTACTCTTACATCAGTCAATACGAAGGGACTAGGCTCTGCTAAATATCCTCGCGTCTCTCCATCTGTTCCTTATTTCCTTGTATATGTCACAATATGTATTTCCAGGCTATATCTTGATTCCTGCTACCTTTTAGGCCTAGCTAATGCGCTTGCAATCGGGATCAATATAAGGTCATCGTTCGTGTACGTATTATTTGACATGCTTCCAGTGCTCTCGATTCGAGACACGTGGTCATCGGTCGATCGTCGGCAAAACCAAGTTTCCTCACGACACCCCTTGCATTGGGTCCTTGGAAGGTCCGCAGGTGTTCATATAGACTTCCATGCCAACGGCAACTATGCAGTATGAAGTATGCCTCCTCGCCTATATGATTTGTGTTGTTGGAGCTAAGGTTATTTCTTCATAATTGGCGCACACCATGCCTGTTGATATTATCTGCCAAGCTTCATCTCCATCGGCATTACTTCGGAAGGTAGATTCTACTTGTATACATTCGGTTACGGCTGTAACAATCCACGCGTTGCGAATGCATTCAACTTTCTTCCTCCTTGCAATGGTGTTATCTTCTATGTTTAGCTGAAGGAAAACTGCAATCGAAGTATTTGTATTATGTTGAGGTTTGGCTTTGTTAAGCGGCCACCCTTGCGGATATATATTAGAGCCTGACATGCGAAAATGATAGGTTATTGATGAAATTTTCAAGCAACCACTTGTGAGATTATAAGTGTTTCTAGCCTTGGTAAGTATCCTATTTTTAAACTTGTGTCTCTTGCACATTGTACCTATAGAACGAGTACAAGGTGGTTTATCTACAAACCATAGTGCAACCATCGGAGACAGAGAATTGCCAATGGGCACAATAGTTAAAATCTGTTTCTTTCAGGCTTCTAATGATCCTTCTATAGCAATTACATGATGATATTGAGAACAATGTTGGGTGGCGAGAAACCTACAAGTCCGAGATTTGCGTGGGATAGATTTCCGATGAGGCGACACCCGCAAACAATACCTCATGACTGGCGGAAAGGACTCAGAATCCCGTTGACTTGATGGTTTCTTACATTGCTGACCTGCGCGAAAATAAATTCCTTGCTGATTGCCGACCGTGGTTCACACGTATACCCCAATCACGTCTCCGTGAGCTCATCTAGCAATTATGATAGCCCAATTTGGCACCAAAGTCCCGAGGACATTAGGCGAAAGACCTTGTGCGGTTCAAAATTCTTCACTGAAAGGAGGTTGACAATCTACAAACTCACTTGATTTCAAATAATCGGAGGCTGGATGTTGGCGACGGACTGAAAATTACGCATCGCCTTCATGTCGGAAGCATCCATCAGCACCTTCAATGATGACTCGGACCCAGACAATACAAGCTCGTCCGAGGTTTGGCAGGATGCACCTCAAACTAGTCCACAAGATGAGGAGCCACCACTCCATGTTCGATTTCGATCAAATGCGGGTTTCATGCAGGGGGCTCGGCATGATCCTCCGCCAGGAGGTCTCCGGGAAGAATGGGATCATGCCCACAGTCAAGCGCTGCCCCATCGACCGACAATGCCATACTCCCATGAGACTGAGGATATTGCCGATACGCCACTGAAAGATCGCGAGCCACAACCGGGTGAGACAGACGGCGGGTCGGGCGTCGAAAGGATAGACCAGAACAAGCCACAGGAAGATGAGAAGAAGGGAGAGGAGAAAGAGGACGAGAAGAGGGAGCCTGAGACTCCCCAACAGCAATCTACACGGGAGAAATGGCGAGCTGTGGCCAGGAATTGGAGACAGAAAGCGTCGGAATTCGGCGACCGCATGGGTCGCCCACAGGCCGAAGGAGACGACTTGACATCCGGAAAGTATCACGCGGACTGGGCGACCGGCGGTGCAGTTGCCCACTCTGACATGACAGACGACAAACATAAAAGTGTCGAGGCAAAGTACCGGGACCAGAAGGGAACCAGCTCCGAAGCCCATCGTCTGGTGCGAGATTTGACCCAAGATCATTCCCAAAAACGCCGCAAGGGTCGTGGGAAGCCTTATCCTCACGCTGGGAACGAGTTTAAAGATGAAGAAACCGAGACAGGACCAGATGCGGACTTGAGATATCGCTCTGGCGGCGGTGGGATCCTGTCGCACTTGATCAAATTACAAGGTGGTCAGCAACAAGGTGGTCAGCAACAAGGTGGTCAACAGCAAGGTGCTGGAGGCCAGTCTCGAACATCAACTGACTCGTCCCGCAGCGCAGAATCAGCCCCCACCGGGGCCCCAACACCAACAGGAAAGAAGCAAAAGCCATTGAAATGGTACAAGAAGCCCCAAAATACTTCGACGTCGACCTTGATTGGTGGGAGCGCAGAAAGTTTCAGTGGTGCAAGCACTCCTGTTTCAAGC
This sequence comes from Penicillium fuscoglaucum FM041, assembly GCA_000576735.1. NCBI lineage: Eukaryota > Fungi > Ascomycota > Eurotiomycetes > Eurotiales > Aspergillaceae > Penicillium > Penicillium fuscoglaucum. The sequence continues at coordinate 156,546 of HG814199.1, forward strand.
GAGATCTTGTCACAAGCTTCGAAACGCCGTGACAATCAAGGAGGAGGAGGAGGTGGTGGCGGTGGAGGTCGTAATATGCGCCTTGAGGATGAAATTCGAGTGACAGTGCACATTGCAGAGATCATCTGTCGGCAGCGGTATATCATGCAGCTCTGCAGAGCATTGATGTTATTCGGTGCTCCCACGCATAGACTTGAAGAATACATGCAGATGACCTCAAAGGTGTTGGAGGTTGATAGTCAATTCCTGTACCTGCCAGGTTGCATGCTCATGTCATTCGATGACCCTTCTACCCGCACGACCGAGGTGAAGTTGGTTCGTGTAGCCCAAGGAATTGATTTGGCTCGCCTATCGGACACACATCTGATCTATAAGAATGTGATCCATGATGTGATTGGCATTGAAGAAGCAATTCAGGAGCTCGATTCAGTCATCAAGAAAAAACCCCAGTATAACAAAATCATCATTGTCTTGGTGTATGGGTTGGCCACTGCAACTGTGGGGCCTTTCGCGTTCAGTGCCAGACCGATTGATATGCCGATCATTTTTCTCAATGGTTTACTTGTGGGTTTAATGCAACATGTCGCCGCACCTCGTTCGGTGTTATATTCAAATGTCTTTGAAGTGACATCGACAGTGGTGACGTCCTTCCTCGCCCGAGCCTTCGGCAGCATCGCCCTTGGAGTTGTGGATGGCAAGCCACAGTACCTCTTTTGTTTTTCCGCCATTGCGCAATCATCTATTGCATTGATATTGCCGGGATTCCTTGTTCTTTGTAGTAGCCTGGAACTTCAGTCCCATCAGATCATCGCTGGCTCTATTCGGATGGTCTATGCTCTGCTCTTCTCGTTGTTCATTGGATACGGAATTACCGTCGGCACAACCATCTACGGGCTGATAGACAATAATGCGGTATCTGATACCTCCTGTCCGGAGAAGGGTGCCTTTAAAAATCCATATGTTCAACGGTTCCCGTTCGTTGCGATCATGACAGTCTGGCTTTTGATCATAAACCAAGGGAAATGGAAGCAGCTCCCACCCATGAGCATCATCGCATTGTCGGGCTACATCAGCAACTACTTCAGCACAAAGAAACTGGGATCAAATTCCCAGGTCGCGAATACAGTCGGCGCATTTGTCATCGGCATCATGGGAAATATGTACAGTCGGTTCTGGCATGGCCACGCTGCGACCGCTATTCTGCCTGGCATTTTCATTCTGGTTCCATCCGGACTTGCTGCGACAGGGTCTCTAATCTCGGGTGTACAATCTGCGGATGAAATTCGTCAAAGTGTCGGCTCTCATGGTGGTGCTAGTTCAGCACCCGGAGCTGGCTTACAGTCTGGTAATTCTGTATTTAGTCTAGGTTTTGGTATGATCCAGGTGGCTATTGGCATTACGATTGGTTTGTTCATTTCCGCACTGGTGGTTTATCCATACGGCAAGGCCCGTAGCGGACTGTTTAGTTTCTAGGCTGTTTGTTTCTATGCCGTTGGAAATTGGTTTCTAGCCTGATGTTAATGTTGATATTGGGATAATATGTAATATACTATCGACGTTATAAAGGTATCAGGTAAATGGGAATGATATATGCATCACTTTGCAAGGAGCAAGTGGGAATAGAGTAAGAATTGTCTCACTTTAACACTCGTAAGTTTGGAGACCAGATATCTTTGGATTCCTCTATACTCCATATACATGAGGATCGACTCACTTCCACCTCAAACCAACATATATCCAACATCACCTCTCACTTCTTCCTCTGCAAAGCCGACGTCAATTACAAGCATTGACAAGTCTCATCCAATAACTTCCACATATAAAATCACCTCTCACCTTTTCCTCAAGAAAGCTAAGCCAACTCTAGTCCACCTGGTCTAGATATGAGTGTACGAGAATTCATTGACGAGTCAGAGTTCGATCACACGTGTTGAATGCCATCTGCAACGCCTCAGAGGCGCAAGAATTGGTTTTCACTGATGTCAAATCATCGTGAGAGAGCGTAGTCGACTTTCTCCACGAAACCGCTGACGGCCGTTCCACTCGGTAATTTCCACAAAGCTCTCTCATCGAATTTTTATTAACACTGATTCTCTTAGCAAAACCTACAATTCCTCCATAAACTTGTTAAGAATCGCAGTTATGCCGACCGAGATCCATGACTGTTGTCAAACTTGGTGACCTGACTACATTTGAACAAGAATAGTTAGATGTACTCGCTGGCACAAGTGAGTTACCATCCGCTTCTCTCAATTGAATTCTTATGTACTAAACTCCTACACATACTAAATTCCTACAGCACTGCAGTTCTTATCGAGTCCGTATGTTTCTTCACGAGAAGAACCAGATCTCTTCGTCCGATGACTAAGAATCTTATTTCAATTGCCTATAGGTACGAAAGAAGGACTGGTATATAGTCTCGAATCCTACTGGTATAACCCCAAAGTGATTAATTATCTGCCGGCAACGAAAAAGCGATACTACCCTCAAAGTAGTAATAGAAAAGAAGCTAATATCTAACTCTAAGGTTTTAAGTATAGGAAACCTAGGATTATTCTACGATAAAGCGTTCAGGAGGTAAGTAATTATTATAGAGCCTAAGGGCCATCCGATAGCAGGGTGTAGAAAGAGGTAGACCTTCAGAAGAATTTACCGAAGGAGAGGATTCCCTCCGAATCAAATATGGAAAAGGCTTTTATATAAAGTATCTTTATGAAGCTCACTGGACGTATTTGTACAACAAAAAGGAATAAGGTACATATTCGTTACTGTCCACGATTATGAGTACCCCGTATGCAACATCGGCTAGCATCCATGGATTCTGTGACCAAGCGTTCCTATTTAGGGAAAGTGGCATTATATTCTAGGAAACTTCAACTGTCCCATGGATTCCTGTTATGCGCAAGGAACCTTAAATTTTATGTACTTATACATCCGAAATTGATCGAAATTAGAGTCATCTTTGCAGAACCAACCGCCGTAACTCACAAAATCGCGTCACGTTTCTACCATGCTATTCTTTTCGCTAAAGAGAGGGTTCCGAAAAGGGAGCGAGTCCCTCAGAAGCCAGCGCAGGATTAGCAGCTTCACAGTTTGGTCATTCTTCTGTACTCCCTTCATCCTGGGTAATATCTGGACTGCGAGAGTAATAGAACAGGAAGGCAATACCGACATTCTTATTCGACGAGAGTAAGCCTGCCACAATAACCTTACCGAAATACCACGTCCACTCCGATGCTCTAATATCCCCCCATGCTCGAGCGATATCCTATTTGTTCTATCTTTTCTTTCCTCCTCCAGCGGCTATGGTGACTGGCCGCTACTCACTTGTTTTGTTTTCCTATTCTTTTGATCATCTGGGAGGTTGGGTAATGGATTTCGGTTGAATTTTGTATTTTTGCTATGGTCTTTCGCTGAGTAGCCGAGATTTGCCAGCCGTGACTGTTTGCGTGTGCATAATTTCAAATTCAATAAAAGAACATCAAACAGTTTTTGCCAGCCATCAAGTATTACAACAGCCATAGTTATACGTAATGATGGGACGTCATCAACTCTCCGTGTTTGGATCCCTTTCTTTTTGTTGAAATGATGTCCCAAGAATGTGATCTAGTGATGTGGGCTTGCAATCCTCTTGGATTTGATGATCATTGTCCCGTCATGGGCAATGACTCTAGTACATGGATTGGCACACTAAACTGGTAGAAAGACAAATGAGAAAAACAAGGAAGGTGGGGAGATTGAATGGAAGCGTGCAGTATCTTGCACAATTCGCGTCTATAAACTGGACAATGTTGTCCCCGGAATCTATAAGAGCCATTATCGATGAATACAATCTCATGTTGCGAAAACGAGGCGTAGAAGGCTGGTAGAATAGACGAAAGGGGCTATGTGGGCGACGGGTCCAGTTGCCCAGAGATGTGACGAGGAACGAAAGAGAGAAGTTCAGACAAAGGAAGAGAGAGTTTATACATACCTGGAGGCTTATGGCTCTAGGGGTTACTTCCCTGGTAGGTAGCTATTGTAGGAATAGTTTCAACCCAACAAGGCACCGTTCCAGTTGTCTTTGCCAACCCTCGGAGTCTAGTATCTGGGAGGATTGTGCGCAGTGGAAGATCATTGAGGCAATTATGATACAAATATGAAGGTTATCACAGGCAATCTCCAATATATTAGAAACGAAAATACCTACTGTATGCTGAAGACTCCAGTCTAGCATTTCTAGGGTAATAATGAAAGAAATCCTGCAATGCAATGCCAATATGCAACAAAATGAAGACCAACCGGCGGCCAGCCGCCGGCCATTTGCTTCAACCTCATGAGCACCGGTGGAAGTCATGAGATGGGGATGGAATCGGACATCAGAGATATTAAGTTTGCTCTATCGTGCCGTCTTGTGTAGTTTTTGTTGCCTTTTTGTGATCCTGATAGACGGCGTGACCAACGAGTTCGAGCAGGTGGCGTTCGCGATATGTGAAGATGCGGACACCGGTTGTTCGAAGGAATCGCTTCGCGTGCTCTAGAATGAGATCTAGGTGCCCGGCGGGAAGGCGAAGGAGGGCGTCGAAGGAGACCGTGATTTGGTCAGGAGAAGTGTTCAGAGTTGGAAATGCGACAAGAAGATCACGGGTGGTTTTGTCACGGGCGAGGAACTCGCAGTATGTTTCGAACATGTTTTCACGGATAATGAAACGAAGGATCGAGTCCAAGGACTTGGGTTGGACAATGGCCTGTGGCAGGGAATGCTCAAGATCGGCGAGAGCGCGCTGCATTTCAATGACGTATTGCAGGTCTTCGATCAGCGATGTCACCTGTATTTCCGTTGGTGATGTATGCCCAAGTAGTGGACGATCATAACCCAGCTTCTTCCGCCAGAAATAGTTGCATAGTATTAAAGAAATAATGCACGGAATCAGGACAATGTATCCCCACCAACGCTCGGCAGTAACCATCGAAGCAGCACCAGCAACAAGACCATTTAACCCATTGATAGCAGCATGCCATTGAAAGCGACAGAACCGAGTATGTAGACGGCGACGGATATCATCGCTGGGCTCGCGGGAAAGAGTAGCGGCGTCGTGCACATGGAATCGGTGAAAGAGATAGCCAGACCAGATGGCATTTACAAGGCCAAACACTGCAGCGAGACCATTACCAATATACCCAGAAAGCAGATTACTGGCTTTGAAGACGTGAGGGTTGGCGCCGCCAATGGCCATCAAGGTGCCAACCCCGACCAACAACGAGCCGAATCCCATCAACACATCCATGACGATCCGGTCGATCACTTCGGTGCCGATTTCACGCAGTCCCACCCCCAGCCGACTGTCAATGAGCCGGGAGAGCTCTGTATTCTTGCCGTGGTATTGCCGCAGACGCTGCAGATGATCCCGCTCCGCTCGCAGTAGCTTGACATTTGTCCAGCTCAGCCGAAAATCATGAATAGCAACTAACACCATTCCTAAGGCCAGTGTTCCACCAATTCCCATAAGCACAGCGGCAAACCTCGGAACGGGGATCTGGTTCCAGACGTTTGCAGCGAAGTCAGCGGCGTTAGCTAGCTCGAGGTACCCGACACTGGCGAGCAAGCTGTTTTTGAATTGTTGCTGGTGTAGTAGGCGGAATCGACCGCCTCGCCGGACTAGGACAACCTGGCCTTTTTTTGATTCTAGGGATTCCTGCCATGTGATGTCACTGGCTTCACGGAAGAGTTTCGGGACCACGGGTGGTGGGGACTCGGCCGGTGATAGTAAGTCCATTTCCATGGCAATCGTTGTAGGCTTGGGGTTTGATCGTGAGACGTGGACGGGAGAAGGAGGAGTGATTAGAGTGTCAGAGGAGTTGGTAGGGGTCACCATTGTGAAATTCGTATGCGGGTGACCGTAGGAAGGAAAAGCTCACACGGGGCTATCCATGCCGATGCTCTGTACAACCAGGTTCAGAGGGTTGGATGGAAATTGAATTGAAAGCAAGGAGTAAGAGTAGGACAGGGTAAGAGCTAGAGAGTGAAAGAGACAAAGAGACAAAGAGCCAAAGAGATAAAAGAAGAAAAGAGGAAAAGACACGCAAGCGGGTAAAACCAGGGAATCCCCGGGCCTTCCAAGCTGGGTGGATCGACCCGCCTTGGCATAGCCCTATAGGGCTGAGAATATGCTTTTACAGACCATTGTCCGTGTACGTCTATGTACCTATGTAGGCAAGGTGTACTCCGTAATATTCAATGTTCTACTACGTACTCCGTACTAGTGAAATAAATTGACTAGTGGAAATGAGTCCCCGCAGGTATGGTCCTTCAACTACACATGTACGGAGTATCAATACTTGCATTTCGGTGTTACGGCTAATTTAACGGGCGATCTATACATAGAAAATACCAGGCAGCAATGTAATAGAAACTGAAAATACGGTCTAAAAATACATATAGCCGAGAATATCTATGCCTCTTTAGAAGCTTTAACATCATCCCCTGCTTTGGGTGTGCTTAATGCGCGAATTAGCTTGACGCCTGCGTCTGCCATGTCCCCTGAATGTGCGCTCCAGAACTGGGCCTCACGGTCGGATCCCCGAAGCACATCATTCCCCGGCTCCTCTTTGGTCGGGGAGGGAGTACCGTCGGTTGATGGGTCTTTCTCGCTCGAACTGTATACATTGACTCGTTCGTTGAAACGCACCCGGTGACGGGGCCGACCGTTTGGCGAGCCCTGGGAGCCAGAACTGGGGGAGGAGTTTCTCGCCAGACTAGCAGCAAGATAATTTTTGCGCACTGCATACCTACCAGCCTCCTCCCTTCGAATCGTGTCCGAAAAGATCTTCTCAAGGGCTGTAGAGGCAGTGAATCGCATTCCCAGGTAGACCTGCTCGGCAATGAACAACGTCAACAGAAGCGAGGAGAGCCGTACCTCGGAAATAGGACCCCGGTAGATATGCACAATGGCTGCTGTAGATAGAGTCCCCAGCCAAGCTAAGAAATCTAGCCCCAGTAGACATGGGCCGATTGAGTCCGACCGGATTGGTGGTGGTCGTTGGCACTCCAGTGTGAGCTTGAAGAAGTCACCTCGCAGCTCCAGCCAGTTGTTCAGTAGGAAGCCGAGTGGCACCAGTGGCCAAGCAACTCCAAATAATGCTAGATAGCCAAACTGTACACACATCTCCATGATGTCTTCCTCCACATGGTATTCCTCTGCGCCAGCCTCGCTGCGCAGTCTTGTCATAAATGCCACCTCCTCTGGCGAGTCAATCAAGTACAGGCCGGTCGCTGTTGAATGCTTCCGCGTGCGGCTGTATTCTGCCCTGCGCGCCTGATAGTTTTGCCATTTCTGCCTCAAGACATGCTTCACATATGGTAGGACGACTTCCTCACCGAAGCTAAGTACTTGAGCCGTCATGGACAGATATATCACCTCTTGCTGGAATCGGCTTGTATCAACCTCGAATTCCTTCTGCCCAGTGACCAAGTCGGCCCTGAACCCCGTTCTTCGGAGAATGTCAAGGTGTGGGACGATTTGTTTGCCGAAGGGGACATAGACATAGGCGGTCAATATCGTGGGGAGGAAAGAGGTAATAAAATTCATGACGAATTCCTTTTGTGTCTGGGCAAGATCATATTGATCCTGCGTTCGGTAGTTCTCATAGTCGGTCAAGCGGGTTGCGATTCTTGTGAGAAATGAGGTTATGGCCGGCAAGGATAGCGAAAATAGGACAGTCGGTACGAATTCCAGATATTCTTTGAATGCTCCATCGTATACCTCGGATATGAACACCTCCGATGCGAAGGACGCGACAATCAACGCTCCGAGGGCGACGCTCGCGACAGAAGCAAAAGGAACCAAAAGCAGCTGGCGTATGAACTGCTTCCAACCGGGGAAGACATGTTTCACCTGACCACTGATTGGGTCCGTGACCTCTTTCTCCCACACATACTGCTTGCGATTCACCTTCAGTCGTCCAACACCTTTGACATCCCATCTCTGACTTAGATCGGCCTCTCGAATCTTCCAGTACTCGACGAACACAATGCACCAGGCGCAAAGTACAGTTCCATATACGATGGAATATGGGCCTAGATATAGCCATCCAAGAATGCCCAATCCTGCAGGCACCACGAGGAATAACGAATAGCAGTGAATAAAAGCGTAGTAGAAAGCGACCTACACCAAGGTTAGCTCACAATATCCCAATATCGCCGACCCAAGACCTAGCTGGAACAATACCTTTTCGCCAAATAAAGCTCGAATCGCATCCAGATCGCTAGTCGTCAATACCGTTTTTCGATTCCACTGACGCAGCATTTGCGCACAGGCCTCCTGGTCGTGTAACGGAAAAGAGGCAGTGATGTTCTTCCATTTTCCAAAACCTGGCGTGATGCCTGCGCCTCCTATTTTCTTTTGCCAGGTGACGGCGTGGTATACCGACCGGATCTCTTCGGATGGTGTTTCGGCGTCGGCGATAGCTGTTTCGTCGCCATCCGGTAAGGTATGGGTAATCCCGAACAGCCAATCTTTAATTCTGCGGGGTGTTAATTGACTGTCAAAAGATAAAATTATCTGATATTCAAGATGCCTTCCCACATACCTGGACTGGTGTACTAAATTCCCGAGATGATCCCGCGGAACGCGAATGCAAACTAATAGCGCTTCACCGTGGCCGTGACGAACCTGAACCCGAAGACCAGCCTCGCTCAGGTCATGGATAAGCGTTCGAAACTCTGTAATAGCTTGTGCTTGATCTGATGATCGTCAGTATATGCAGAAGGCCAAGGATATACCATGCAAGCACGTTATTTACCAATGTCTCCAAACTCATATTGTAGTACCCAATCCACGCCCAGGTTGTCGTTATCATCTTCATCACTATTGCCATACCCCGCAAGCCAAGACATGTTGGGAAGCTAGGTGTGGCCTGAGAAGAGCGCGCAGTCGAATGGGTGTGGTTAAAGTGGTTAAAGTGGTTAAACACGTTACATCTGTGAAAGTTGAAAGGGAAAAATGTGGGGGAAGGTTGCCTTCCCAGGTCAGGATTATTATTACACTATTACCTAGGTACTATATTAAGTGTTCGATTTCATTCTATCCTGGTTCCACTCCACAGGGGGGCGCCTACGGATATACGGTATGCATCATCTTTACCCTTGGAGAACTGCTGATCACACAGCTCTACCCTTTCAACTGGAACCTGGAACTTCCCCAATACGATTACAATGCCGAGATGCATAGTCAAGCTTACGTGAATTACACAATTGTATTCCCTAATTCCCATCCAAGTCCTACAGTTATGCGCTTCAGGGAACGCGAATCAGCCCCGCAAGTCAAGCTTCAGCCCTATAGGGGAGATTTTATTCTAGGGTATGATTTGCCGTCCAATGACACGCAGGTTCCGATCGCCATTTCTCTGCCGTGTCCCCCCCCCCCCCTATGTTTGTCAAGCGAATTTCAATGGCTTGTAAAGTTTGCGAGGAAATACTCGAATGAGCAGATCAAACACCTGCACAGTGCCAGCTGACCCAACGGAGTCCACGGGTGTTCCTACAAGGGATGATTGCACAGGGCTGGATCCACTACGGGCGCGTGTAGTTGTCTGATTGGTGGGAATTGGCTAGGGCTGAACACTGCAAAAGCTTCGGGGTAATTGAATCGGTGAAAAGGGCCATCTATTCCCTGAATGGAAAACAAATTGCCGGGATATTATATACTGCCTCAACAGTATAGACTGCAGAGTATGTACGGAGTTCTCTGTGTAAGAAATGATTCTACTCCGTACTTGCCTTTCTCCTTGGCAGGGGAGAAAATGTTGAGCAAAATGCTGTTGCCTACAAATTGACGCCAAGCCCCGGCACAAATCCGTGATTTTTCGGTGATTTTGGAGGATTTTAAGGAAACCCACATTTTATTGGAGATCTACCATTTGCGGTGAAAGTTTCCAACGTATCTGAATAATATTGGTGCCAAGAGTGGAGGTTAGGAAAACTTGAATCCATGACGGCAATGGTACAGGCATCAACATTCACAAGCACGGACGATGGAGTACACAGCTTTTTGCTAAAAACAGTGCCATGGGGCACAATGTTGGGGGAGATGGTGCACATCCGGCGCTTCCATTACTGTAATTACCTATAAGTATATATGGGGTAACATGCGCGACCGGGGCCGATCGCCATGAGATCATTTCCACTCAAATCTTTCTTCTTTCCTGAATTGACTGGACCAATCATTCACGTCCCTAGCGGTTTGGCTCCCGTATGTACTCGATCCTCGAGATCATGGCCCGTCGATTTGCTCGTGGGCAGAATTTCACTCTCGGATTGAGCATCTTCCTCTTTATTTTCATGTTTCTACCTACATTTGTTATTCTGCTAGCGGTCGTTGTATTCTTTGGGCTGGTGTATCCACGATTGCGAAAGTCGTACAGCCTTGACCGTGACAACGAGGAGTCTCGGCAGTCGGAGATCAAAGATTGAATGACGATCGGAGCATGGTATGACCATATTCAATGTGCTCGGTTACGTTCAATCACTAACGTGTCAGATGCCATCTGCGTGTAATATCAACCCCCGCTGCCAAGTCCACGAAAATGCATGGACGCTTCTCTTTGTCTCGGATTGATGGCGCTGTGCAGCGGGCACAGTACTGCAAAGGCGTTTTGGGTTATATATTGGTTACAGTAAAAAGGAGTCTGGGTTTTTATGTTATTTCGCTTTGCAGGTATCCGGGGTCTCGAGGACTATATGAATGAAGATCATGATCATATCATTCTACGGTAATTCTACGGTAGAAACATATTAAGTAAAAATAGACCTAGAAACAGATGTATAACGTAAGTGCCCAGCAATTTCGGAACTGTTCCAGTACCGAAAGCCACAAGGTCCTCCATTATCCCAAAATGATTGGATGGGTACATTAATATACTCCATACCGAGTACATCATACTAACTTGGCACCTGGGCAGTTCCATTTGACTCACCCCGAGGTCTTGTGCATGCGGCTATCGGGTAGGGCTGGTACGCCTTTCACGTGGTCGAAGGGATCCTTCCTCTTTCCCCAGGGTCTCCTCCACCTATGAACACCCTCGATAGAAATCCCCCCTATCCAATCCCATATCCTCGAGAGTCCAATTCGAGGAAATATCATGGGCTGAACAGATTCGTTGTCTTCATCCATGGAAGTTCGATTTTTTCAGAATACGGAGCAGCACTCCCCAAAGAACACCCCGATCAATATCTGATGGCATCAGATCAACGGCTCAGGGCATCGACCATTTCACCCGACTCTGTTCTGGTACACAACCAGTAAGATGCAGGCCAAACAAGAAGAGAAGCTGGAAATCGACCAGCCGCTGCCGGATCGGTTCAGCTTCTTTTCATCGAAAACACGACAGGCGACCGCCTCGTCTACCTGGGATGGCCTTTTCCCGAGCGGCAACATCGATCATATCTTCCAGGAAAAGCATAAAAGTCGACCAGATCCAAACCAACCAATCTGGTGGATCGACATCCGCGACGCCACTGAACAAGATGTCGACGCCGTTTCCCAAGCCTTGTCTATCCACCCCCTGACGGCAGAGGATATTGCTATTCGTGAGCCTCGAGAGAAGGTCGACGTCTACAAGAACTACTATCTGATCTCGTTCCAGACCCTCGTGGCCAACAAGGTCAAAACCGAGCGACCGGGGATTCCTATCTCGGCTGCATTATACATTCTTGTCTTCCAATATGGTGTGGTCACCTTCTCGCCTAGTGGTTGTGGGCATGTGGCTCGGGCGCGAGAGCGAATTCGCAAAATGCATGATCCTACTATATTGACTAGTGACTGGGTCTGCTATGCATTGATGTGTGTTTACTCGAATTCCTACGCACCAACCCCTCCTTTAATGGATTTATGGCTAATTCATCTCTAGAGACGATATCATCGACAGCTTCGAGCCATTTGTTCGGGATGCGGAGCGCGAGTCCGAAGCAATCGAGGATCAAGTGTTCATCAGTCGTATCGACGACGCTCAAGCTCTTATTCCGCAGGTCGACGTCCTCCGCAAGAAGATCACCCACATAATCCGCTGCCTTAATGGGAAGGTCGACGTGTTAAACGGATTCGTGAAGCGTTGCCAATCTCCCGATAAGCACCCTGTTTTCCCTGACGGCGACCTGCTTCTATATCTCGGAGATGTTCAGGACCATTTGGTCACAACACTGTCGACACTTGGGCACATTGATGAGATTATTGGTCGATCTCAAGCAAATTATTTAGCCCAGATGAGCGCTACAAATCTCCGATTGAGTCTGACTATCAACTCGGGCTTGAGTAAGGTTACTCTCCTGGCTACGATCTTCGTGCCGTGTCACCTGGTTACGGGCTTGTGGGGAATGAATGTTCCTGTCCCAGGGGAGGATACTAATGGGCTGGCGTGGTTTTTTGGTATTCTCGGTTCGTTTGCGGCATTCATGGTCATTTGTATCGCCGCGGCTACAAAGTACAAACTCTTGTAGACGTTCAGGCTGATGTATGTATTTGGTTGAGAATGTATTAATGCCACCAATATTCACAACCGAGACAGAGAAGTCTCCTGAAAAATACAGAATGTATGTGTAGCACCAGCTTGACGCTTTCCGACAGGCCCTCAGTCTGTACATGAGACACAACGCCAAGAAGGGGCCTGAAATGGGAGGCACATAATCAAATCTGCAGACTAAAACTCACAACAGCCCTAGGCACCTCCAATGGCACAAATGCGGAGAATACTGGATCCCCCATATTAGAGATACTAAGCAGCTAGCCCTTCACGGTAGCCACAGATAAATGGTACAGGAGTGGTCGAAAAAGATGTACTATCCCGGTCAAGCCTTCGGCTGACAGCTTACCCCATGCAAGCTCGTTCTTTGAATAGAAATGATCAGCGTGAAATTTGTGATGCAGACCATCAAGCTTCCTAATTACCCCCTGCGGGTACCTCTGATTGGTTCGGTATTGGGCTCATCGGCATCTTGCATGCCCCATCGCATATACATATACATTCCCAGGTTCATGCATGTACGAACTTATCATGCAACCATTCCTTTTTGAAAATCCGTCAATCTGAAGTTTGCCTGTTTGATGCATGGCATTGATGCTTGTTTAGGGGATGGGCGGTTTGGGCTGGCCCTGCTGGGGGTTGGGAGTGGTTTTGGCGCGCTGTGAACATTATGAAAATGCATGCTATCAGACAGCGGAGTATGTATATATTTCCCACAGATCCAAGATGGATTTGCGATGAAGGAATTTTTTATTCCCAGGACTAGGTACTATGATTGAGCCTCAGCTGCTGAAGACCTCCAAAAGCAATCACGTTCATCTTCTTGATCTGTATATGGATCTAGGTAGATGGACGCCCCCACGACTGCATTGTATGCATTGTGTTCCTAAGGTGTCGTGTTTACGATACCAATAGTTAGCTCATTTTGATAAATGCAGGCCATCAGTATCAATCAATGAGTTAGTTCGAGAAAACACCTGTAACGTCCAATGACGCAGATTGTGGCAATAGCTAGTGACACAGCCACAAGTGCGGATAAGGAGTTGTGGGGCTGAAACTTCACGACTAAAAGACGGAGAGGCGCAGCAGACCTACTTTGTACATCCATGTATCGAGAGATGCATGTGTTGGATTGCGTAGGACAGTCGGATATGTGTGAAGCCGTTCCGAAAATACATACAAATGACCTCATTACAGTGGAGTCCGACAGCACACACATACAACTTACATCGTACATCGATGTAGTGTCTTGAAAGCGCTTATCCAAAGGTGTAACACTCACCCACGAAAATAAGCGAAAACAAGACCTCAGTGCCAATAATAATTACACCCAAATGTGGCAGCCAGATGGTCGATCCAAACAATGATTCACCAATGATGTTGACCTGCTAGGTAATGGACCCGGTCTTCCCGTCTCTCACCCTTGGCATCCTTATAGGGAGATTCGTGGAGAACGCGTCACATATTAAGGCCTAATATACAGAGTAGCCCCTGGAGCATGTGAGGATTGACATCATGCTAGGGATATAGTGCATGGTGACGAAAGGCAACGCGAGGTTGAGAATGTATTCGTATGTCCAAGATTATATCCAACATTCCTTGGAAAGGTAATCAGGATCTCCAGGGCTGAGACCAAAAAAGACCGAAAAAAAAGTGGCGTTGGAAAATCATCATGCCAAGCTGCCAAGCCTTTACCTAAATAAGCCTGGTCCCGTCCCAGGATTCCAAGATTCCCCCTTAAGTGACTGAAAAACTCGCGTGTCAACTGTCGACTTTACTTTTTTTTCTATCTTCATCTACTGTCTTATCATCAAAGGCTTGTTGCCTTCTTTCATCCGTCTTTTTCCTCTGAAATACATGCGTAAGTATTATCCAGGGAGGGCTCAAAGCTATAGCTATAGCTATCCCGAGATCTTATCTCCACTCTTTCGCATCTGGCTAACAATGTTTCTTTCTGCAGACCGGATTCAATCGTGGGCGAAAGCTCACGCGTCTTCTAGCGGCCTGCCAGATCAGACTCCCTCTCAACAGGCCGCCGACCCTGTTACTACCGAAAAACCTCCTCAACATGGAGAAGTGAATGTGCCAGTGGAGGACTCCACTCCGGAGTCCGACACAGAAAACAACTCAAAGCCGGGTCTTCTGATCCGTATGCGAAATGGCTCCGGTCGTTTCTACCACCATACCGCAGATGCTATCTGCCACAGCTGGATTAACGTCCTGCTGATCTTCGTACCGGTGGGTATTGCCTGTGAGGCTGCGGGCCTCAACCCAGCAATCATCTTCGCGATGAATGCAGTGGCCATCATTCCCTTGGCTGGACTGCTCAGTCATGCCACGGAGAGTGTCGCCAGTCGTCTTGGCGATACCATCGGCGCCCTGATCAACGTCACTTTCGGAAACGCAGTCGAGTTGATCATCTTCATCATCGCTCTGGTCAAGAATGAGATCCGCATCGTTCAAGCTTCTCTACTTGGCTCCATTCTCGCCAATCTGTTGTTGATTATGGGCATGGCGTTCCTCGCTGGTGGCCTTCGCTTCCGAGAACAGATTTACAACAGTACCGTCACTCAGATGAGTGCTTGTCTGCTCAGTTTGAGTGTGGTCAGTCTCCTCTTGCCCACTGCTTTCCACGCCTCGTGGTCGGATAGCGCAAATGCCGATCGCGAGACACTCAAAGTTAGCCGTGGTACCAGCGTCGTTCTTCTGTTGGTGTATATTCTCTACATCATCTTCCAGCTCAGAACACACTCGTATCTCTACGCCAGTATCCCACAGGCCATCATTGATGAGGAATCCAAACCTGGTGTTTTGGCCGAATTCATGAACAGCTCTTCGGACTCTTCATCTAGCTCCAGTGATGAGTCGGATGACACCACGACTTCCTGGACTACTGCCAAACGGATCAAAAGAGCAATGAAGTATCGCAGACACCGAAAGTTGAGTACAAGCTCAAGAGGGACAACCTCTCGTAACTCCTTCCAGAAGAAGCCTATTGCATCGACCTCCAATGAAAATCAGGGTTCCATCTCGAATTCCATTGGCAGCAATGAACACTCCATTGAGCTTAAT
Organism: Penicillium fuscoglaucum FM041; assembly: GCA_000576735.1. NCBI lineage: Eukaryota > Fungi > Ascomycota > Eurotiomycetes > Eurotiales > Aspergillaceae > Penicillium > Penicillium fuscoglaucum. The sequence goes on from HG814199.1 coordinate 172,113, forward strand.
GATGAAATTCGTTATGATGCCGACGACGACGTTCAGCCCTCTTCCGAAGTCCGTTCTCGCGACTTTGGGTTGGCTCTGAGCCGTATGGACAGCAAGGCTAGTAAGAAGTCGAAGAAACGGGATCACAAGAGGCGCAAGGCCCAGAAAGAAGAGAAGAAGGCTCAAATCGTGGCACCCGAGGACAGTGGTCCCTCGTCCGGTCAACGCCCAGCCCTCAAGGGATTCCCATCCACCCCTAACGTCACTAGCTGTGAAGACGTAACAGATGATCCCCGGAAACGCCGTTCTCCTTTCGGACCTATCCCGTCTCTGCTTTCCAACACTGTTTTCAGCTCCCAGTCACCAGCGGTTTCACCCAGTATTGGAGCCACTACTTCACGCCCAGGAATCTCTCGCAGCAACTCGCTCCCCGCACACATTAGCCGTCCTCCGCCGGCCGGAAACGCAGTGCAGTTCGCCCGCGGTGCTTCTCGCCTAACCGATCCAAATGACGCCGTGGGTCCGGAGACAGCTTCTCAAGCCCCGGAACCCGAAATGTCACGTACAGCTGCTGTTGTCATGCTCCTGCTGTCCACTGCTCTGGTAGCAGTTTGCGCTGAATTCTTGGTTGACGCTATTCCCGAGATGATCGCAAGCTCAAGTGTCAGCGAAGCTTTCATTGGTCTCATTATCCTGCCCATTGTCGGAAATGCAGCTGAGCACGTTACTGCCGTTAGTGTCGCCACTAAGAACAAGATGGACCTGTCGATCGGTGTGTCTGTCGGTAGTAGTATTCAAATTGGTAAGATTCCATCCATTCCTGATGATATGCCTACATGTGCACATTCTGACCATTCCAATAGCTATTTTCGTCACACCACTTGTCGTCATCCTGGGCTGGTGTATGGACAAGGACATGTCTCTGTACTTCACGCTCTTCGAGACTATTTGTCTCTTTGTGACCACCTTCGTTGTCAACTTCCTCGTCTTGGACGGCCGAAGCAACTACCTAGAGGGTGTCCTTTTAATCGCAGCCTATATCATCATTGCGTGAGTTTATCCCTATCCTCTATTTTGCTTCAATGTGCTAAATATTACCTCAGCCTATCTGCGTTCTTCTACCCGCCCAGTACGGAATCAAGTGTTATCGCAGGCTCAGGTGCATAGTTCTGAACCTTCGGTGATGGGATGTTCAGCGTGAATTGTTTCCGCTGTCAATGGTCTGTGCGCCGATTGGTTTCCTCCCAAGGTTTGATTGCTAGCGCTAGAGCGCCATTCATAACTACACTACTATAATACGGCCCTTCCCTCGAACGATCTGCTATTGCTTTCTAGAAGGCAAATGTGTAGTAGTACATGTAACGTGAGCAGGAGTAATACATTCGATACATTCAAGATCCTTCACGTATTGCTCGCTGGTATGTCTGGGAAAATTCTATAAATTAATCGCTCTAGCAACTCATTGAATGAATCACGGGGAAAAGCCTCATGTGGATCATCGTCGCAGTCCCGTATGGCCCCGTGCGGGTTGGGCCCAGCCCGCTCTCGTTCCGAACATTATTTCAGCCAAAGTCTGCGGTCGGATCCTGGCGCGTATGTACAGCGGTATGTATATGCCGGATGCACATGCATCGCTCGGAAGAAACGCCGAAACATGAGTTTACATTTCCAGAGGTGGGAAACTTAAGTCAATATGGATCTATTAACCATCCCTAAATGAAATATATATATATAAAAAAAAATACAAATTCAAAGCTGTTGCCGTTGCTACTTGACAGGTCGCAGATCGTTCTTGTCGCCTGTTTCAGGGTAAAACCTTGGCGTACAGTGATGAACACATTTTTTGTATGGAGTACGGAGTACGACGTTGCAGGCGCTTCATATCAACCTGGTGAATAGTTCTGTTGGTCCCAATCCTACCCGCCTTGACCACATGCTGATTTGGCGTTACAATATCTTTGAAACTAATTTGCGACTAGTTTGGTCGGAGCACACCACTCCCCATAGAGTACTAAATGTGCCAAGCCCCAATCCCTATATCCACCAGCCACGTGTGTGACAGTCAGTGGCTGTGTTTCCCTGGCACGAGCCACATCGTGGCTCGGCGGTAGCACGCGAGGTGATTTTATCCCGCAATCCTTGATGCCCCTATAGAGGGGAACACTCCACTGCCCAGATTCCCCCCTATTCTTTTTTTTTTTTCTTTTCCCTTTGTTTATTTTAAGTTGTATACGGAGTATGTCGTTATCAATAATATATGGACCCCTTTTTATACTGTCCGAGGCCCAACCGTGGAAACAAATAGTCTCCCGTGTGGAGCAAAGTCCTGATCTGTAATGCAACCCCTCTACTCCGTACGGAGTACTTCGCGTATATTTTCGGTTTATTATTGTAACACACTAACAGTGAACAGGGGGTCAATTGGCATACCGAAATCGAATTGGTCATTTGGCTGACTAGCCCTGCAAGGCGATGGGATTGTCAATCTGACCATCCTGTCCACTCCAGGGGCTCATAGAGCATTTTATATTGCATCTGCCTAATCGGAGTAGACGTACTCCGTAAACTTGGGCGCTAACATGTAACTCCTTAGAAGTGGGGGCATAATTCTGTTGGACAGATTGTGGAGTTGTCTCTTTCGGTTCTGAGCGGAAGGTGATGGTTTACAACGGTGTTCTTTGCGCTTTCCCATAAAAGCCCTCACTCCCCTCTTTCTCAATTATATTCATTTTCTCTTCTTTCACCTCTCCATATCAACCCTCATTATGTCGTACGCTCCACCTTACGGCGACCCTTACGCTCGCCCTCCCTCAGATCGTCCACCATACGACCCCTACGGGCGCCCACCTGCTGACCCTTATGCGCGCCCTCCTCAAGATGGATATGACCGTCCCCCCTACGACGGCGGTCGCCCAGCATACGATCGTGGTCCATACAGTGCACCCCCACCTCTAGCCCGTCCCCCTCCTGGCCCCCCACCTCCTCTGCCCCAGGGCTGGGTTCAGGAATGGGAGCCCAGTGCCCGTCGCGCATTCTACGTAGAACAGGCCACTGGTCGCTCCCAGTGGGAGGCGCCTTACCAGCAGCCTGGCTACTCTGGATACAATGATGGTTCTCGCAGCGTTCCTCCCCCCGAGCCGCAGGGTGGCTACTATGCGCCTCCCCAGGGCCCTCCGCCTGTACCTTACGATACTCGTGGCCCCAGCCAGGACTACTACCAGCAGCCCGAGCCTGAGAAGAAGAGCAGCAACGCTGGGAAGTATCTTGCAGCCGGTGCCGCTGGCTTGGCTGTCGGTGGTCTTGGCGGTGCTTTGATTGCTCATGAGCTTGGTATGTCCTCGCTTTTGTCTCGATTAAACTGCTTTGTTTTACACCTACTAATCGATTCCTTTTAGACGAGGACTCTGATAGGTCAGATCGCGAAGATGCTTACGAGCAGGGCCGTCGCGATGAAGAAGAGGCTCAGTCTGATCACAGTGACGGTGGTTGGTGATTGTCATCATATATGGGCTGTTGCTTGAAGGTCTCTCATCAATCAATCGTTGTTTTAAGGTTCACATGATTCTTTGCTAGGGTTGAGGGTTGCATTTTGCGAAGGGTTTACATCATTACATTTGCCGTTCCTTAACATCGCATCAAGATATTTTTCTATTAGCATTCCTTTTAGATGCCGAACCACGTTTAAAGACAACACTTGTTCCAGTTTACTTCCAACACAATATTTCCCCATGCAACAAGCCAAACCAGGCATCTTCATCTTCCACAAACTGCCTCCACCCCCTCGCAATAACTTCCAAGTCCTCCGGCTCCGCAAAGCCCTCCTCAACAACATTCTTCGCAAACCCAGAAGATCTAGCCCTCTCCTCCATAGATCCACCCCAATACACCCTCTCCTCGTCACTCCCAAAACACCAAGCCCCCGCACTCCTCTTGACACTTCCACTATCAAACCCAGCCTCCCGCGCCCAAACATGAATCATCCTCCCAGGATGCGGATTGCCACCTTTAGCAAGCTGGATGCGCTCCGTAACCTCCCGCCACTTAGCGATCCCCACAGACTCGGGATACCAGCTCAGCTCCGCCGACTCACGACATGCAACAATGCCGCCATCCTTAGCGACTCTCCGCATTTCCTTTAGCGCATCAACTGGATCAGCAACGTGCTGCAAAACCTGGTGCGCATGTACCACGTCAAAGGTATTGTTCTCGAATGGCAGGGCGTGAATGTTTCCTTCTTGGAAGGTGATGTTTGATACGCCTTCGGCTTGCGCAAGGGCACGGGCGCCTTCTAATGGATCAGGTACGTATTCCACACCTGTGACATGTCCAGATGGAACATGCTTTGCGAGGGAAATCGTGATTGAGCCAGGGCCACAGCCTACATCGAGGATTTTCATGTCTGGTTTGAGGTGTGGAAGGAGATATGGCGCGGAGTTGGAGACTGTGCGCCAGCTGTGTGTGCGGAGGACTGAGGTTGAGTGGTCTGTTGTGTAGACTTGAGACATGGTCATTGAATTGTGGTTGGAGTTGTAATTGTAATTGTTGCTTTGGTTGGAAGCGTGGTGTAAGATGAGATCGGCAGGGGATTTTATAGTTGCGGGGAATCTGGACCTGCTTCGGAATTCCGCAATGATCTTCAATAGTTATGGGCCATTAAGTTCGCCACGTCTTTTGAGGTTATTTAACGCCTGCCACTTAAGTCACCTGATTGTTTACCCTAGGTACCTTCTTTAAACCTGTGTTGAAGTTCTATGTAGTGAACTATAAGAGTTTAAACCATGAAACCAATAAGTACTAGGTAACAGGGAAAAGACCTGGGGACTTCGACCTGAGCTTAATGTAACGCAAACGTTTGAAGTACACAAACAGCAGAAATGAAGAAATTACATGTTGTTCAGACAGCATTTGTACATAAAAGAGTGCAAACTTACCTACCTTAGGTGTCTAAGTGGGATGACTTCATGGCTTGGCAACGGAACTCCGAAAATATTTACGGAATTCCGAAGTCTCCCCAGATTCCATCCATCTTCAAAATGGACGTATCTGGTAGATCCGCACCATCAACTCCTCCTTCATCTCGAATCCCCCGAAATTCACGAAGAAAGGCATGCCGAAAATGTGTAGAAGGCAAGGCTGCATGTGATCTTGGAAAGCCGAAATGCAAGCGATGCAAAGATCGAGGCACGAGCTGTGAATATCCAGCACATGTCAGATCACAAAGTGGCACTAATACAGAGAATCAATATGCTACTGTGGATGCCAGTCCTCTCAGCACCGTTTCTAATGCAATATCGCCGGATTCCACACTGGCCCAGGTTCTGGCTCAAAACACCGGAAATGCATCTCATACCCCAGGTCACTCTACTATCGCAGATAGTGGACTAGTTCATCCAGATGTCCTAGACTTTCAGGAAGTTGACCTGGTGCCTATGATTGATGCAGAGGAAATTCGCGATCGCTGGCTACGCCCCTACATCTCAAGATCGACTGGCCAAGAGCCCAAGCAGTTGAATGCTCACACCATGCAGTATCTCACCTGCGTGTTGAAGTCGTATATTAGGAATCTACTACATTCAATTCCACCGCCTTTTATTCATTCTCTGCAACAGAGAGAGACTTGTCCACCTGTCTTGGCTTACTGTTTCACCCTGGTTCGGACATGGTTGACTCGGATTCCTGGGTGTGAACCCTTGCTTCCGAGGACGATAGGAGACGAGATGAATAATATTGAAAATCAGGTATGTTGGCACCTTATTGTTTGTTAGATATAAGCCTAATACGACACAGGATGCCTCTCAAAGCGACTTTGACAACCTGTGCTCGTTCCAAGCGTATCTCATCTACTCCATGACGATCCATTTCTTTCATCGAACAGACACCGTCAGAGAACCCAACCAGTTCGATGAGTATTTGCAGTTACAAATGCAAGAAATTGCTTTCCGATCCGCCAAATCAGGTCTCACATGCAGAGCAGAAGAATCCCAGACCCGCCCGAGCTGGGAGTCATGGATAGTTGCTTCTGCCAAACGTCGTACCCTCTTTACCATGTATCTCTTCAGCAATGTCTACAATTCCGAACTTGGGCTGCCGAACTTTATTGCCGAAGAGCTGAGAGGGACCTTGGCTCCGGAAAGCAAAATACTCTGGGAAGCCTCAAACCGCGCCCTTTGGGAAAGAGAATACAATCGGCATTTGTCACGCTGGGAGGATGGGATGCTCGAGATATCGGAGCTATGGAAGTCTACCGAGACTGGAACAGATGCTCGGCGGGAAAAGATTGAGCGGTGGTTGCAATCTGCCGATGAGTTTGGGATGATGCTTTTTTCTGTTTGTGCGCATATCCATGGGTGCTAGTGGCATGTTACTCCGAGCCTGATTCAAGAAGAAAGAAATACAAATCAAGGATACTGGAAATTGGAACATTGTTGTATTAACCGAAAACATTGTATTTGCTTTGCTGTCGCGATATCGATAGCTATAGCTTATACTCAAATTAGACGCCCACAGAAGTCCCAATTCATCAGTGTTGCACCAAGTTGGCCCTCTGTTCAGCCACGGAATCCAGAATATCCTTGATGGGCTTCTTGGAGGTCATGCGGTCAAACCACTCCTTCTCATTTGGGAACTCATCAACGTTGAACCCTTCATCGGCATACGCTGTGTGTGCCGTCTGTTGCCAGGGAATGAATGCCACATCAGCGTACGACAACTTGTTGCCAACCAACCAGGGACCATCCCCAAGATTCTTGTCGTTGGCCTCCTTCTGCTTGCCCAACCACTTGTCAAGCACGCCTGTCACGCGTTTGGCTTCGTTGACATAGCGCTCCACGGCGCTAGGGATCTTCTCAGAGTGGAACTTCTTGAACCAATACGCTTGTCCGTAGTACGGCCCTTGACCAGTGGCCTGGAGGTGGAGGAACGAGCGTGCAAGCTCGGCTTCCGCGCTGCGTGGTGCAAAGCTGAGCTTACGGGGTTCATTGGTGTCGTAGCGCTCGATGAGGTACTCGATAATAGCACCGCTCTCCCAAATGGTCAGGTCGGTGTTTGGGTCGCGGATTGAAGGTAGGCGTCCATTTGGATTGATTGCTTCGTACTCGGGTTCTTTGACTTTGGAGAAGGGGACTTGGATGATTTCATATGGTAGTTCCAGAAGCGTGAGGACAATTGCCACCTTCAAGGGATTGGGGCCAAGCAGGGAGCCGTAGAGCTGAATGGTTTTGATTGTGGATGACATTGCGATTTAACTGTGATTTGTGATTGAAGTTGGACTTTGTTGATAATGATCGTATTTACAGGGGCGGGTTTTGATCTTATATATCCCAAGGGTTGTGTTTCATTCACATATTTTCTCTATAATGGACATTATCAATTGTGGATAAAAAAATGACGAGATTTGTAACCTATTGTCAGAAGTTAGTTCGTCCGGGTTTTGGTCCGACGTTGAGTTTCCAAGATATTATGTGATCATCGGGCTCGGCCATTTTTAAGGCCGAAGATTATGTACGCATTTCCAAAGGACCGAACTACATATACTTAGGTAGTTAACGATGTTAAATCATTTTGGCGACAATACTGTCATAGATTTGATCCTATAAACTACGATTATCTCCCTATTCCTGCTGGTTTTAAATTTAGACCACTTGAGAGAGATGGTTTACTCTTGATCTCCAATATTGTTGAACAGGTTAATAAGAAAGAGGCGTTGTAAATTCCCTACCAACTGGGCTGTGTGAGATGACTACTTTGGGTCTTATGTCTCCTTCTACTAGTTAAAACTCACAGTTGCCGTAGTGATAGATGGAGACAGAAATGGAAACTATCCAAACCAGTAGCAGTTTCCTTTGGAATGCTCTTCACACATGTCGAGGGTATACAGCGCCGAGACTACCCCGCACTGCTGAGTGACACAAGATCCTTCATGCTTTTCACCCTTTTCACCCTTTTCTCTCTTCCTGTCCCATAAAATCTCTCCACTGCAGCTGTATAGCCCATGTTTATTCACCAAGCATCAAATTTCAATCAACCTACAATTCTCGTCAAGTCTTGCGAGGAGCTAATGTGCACTCGCTGGGCTCCGACAACAAACAAACGTGACTGCCCAAATTTTTTATCACCACAACATGTACTCCGTACCCATGAACCTCTAGTTTGTTTACATCTTCCCCCTACCACTCCTAGGTATCAAACCCCGACGACGACAAGTTCCCACATTCTCGCAAATGTGCGGGTGTCGATTGTTGTTTGCCTCTAGATACCAAAAGCAACGGAGACCGTTACGGCATGTTGACAGTCTGAGTCCTCTGTCTACGTGATAAGGCGATCTCCTACATTCAAAATCCCTATATGTGTATTTTGAACACACGTTCCAATCTGTACTCTCAAATATATATATCACATCCAATTCGAATTCATCATCTAGGTACATCCCACAAAGTTGTTGCCACTGGCACCAGTGTGAGTAATCACACCAGCGAGCTCGTCGTCGTCGTTGAAAATAACACGGTCCGCACCAGGGGAGCTACCAGTGTAGACCTTGCCACTGCTGAGAATGGGGAATTCGTAGTAGGTGCCTGAAACGGGGAAATCGAACCCTTCATAGTTGTGGTACTCGTGAGGGTAGTCGGAGACATCGTCATTCGTGCTGTAGAGATTGTATCCCGCTTCCCGGGCGGCGCTGATGGCACTGCTGGTGTAGCAGACTGTACCGCAAGTCGCAGCACATGCGCGAGCCTCGACGTCGAGCGGGGCGGCGAAGGCACTCGATATGAAGAGGGTAGCCACGGCCAGGATCTGAAGTTTGTGTTAATGGCTGATGGTTGATGCTTTCGATAATAGTAGAATGTATTACCTTGGTGTACTGCATTTTGGCGAGATAGTTGGACAGGAGATTTGAGTACTTGGCTGGCTATGGATCTTTCTTGACTTGTAGACTTCAATGTTTCTGGGAACGGTGATTGTTTAAATATATCTTGCCGGAGGTATTGCCGGACTGTGAAGAGAATCTACTCGCTATCAATGCGATGTTACATTTTGTGCATCCAGCCGTCTTGGTACTTAATTGGAAATGGTATGCTGCAAGTCCAAATGAATCAATTGACCACCACCATACCGAATAAGGAACATCCACCGACCGGCAACTTCGAAGTATAGAAGTCAAAGCGAGGTACAATATAGTCCCGATTGGTCAATTGGGGACAGCGTGAAGAATCGAGTGGTGCTAGAACTCCGGATTCCTGGAAACCCGCCTTATCCGAGAAGGTGATCGACAGGCGGGGGCCATTTGTGATGGGGCTTTTTGTTTTGAACCGATGCGCCTGGGATGAGCGGTGTCTCTCCCTCTCAAGCCAATCACGACGACAACCGTCGGACACGATGTTGATCTAATGGTCCATTACTCAGCGGGTCATGTGGGGTTAGATGCCTTGCCTTTGGCAGCTGAAATTCGAGCGAGTAAACAGTGATTCCTGAGGGTATTGCATTCATCTAACTGTGAACAAAACCCAAGCTATTGGCTTGTCGAGATAAGAGGTTTCACTCAATTACCCTTTGCATATATTGGTTTTCCTCATGCGTCCCCGCGCTCCGACGGTCTCCGTGCTGATCTCTTAAACTATGATATCTGGTCCGCTGCGTGCCGACGATATCGCATGTTTTATCTCTTGATTGTCGGTCGTCAGTCGCACAAAGCCATATTGGGCGGTTACTCTTTGCACGGTAGATTAAATCCAATTGCGTGACACGCTAGTCTGCATGGTACTTCACGGAGCTGCATGCAACTGAAAGGTAGCTTCAAATTGTGTATGAATGGGTATAGTATAAGACGGAGGGTAACTGGTCTACCCTATAACAACGGAATAAATGCGAGACCACCACGTAGCGGCCTTCTTGGGCGATTCGGGTTCATCCAAATCAATGTGCTCCCTTCGCCCAGTCCAGATGTCCATATCCTCCAGTCGGACAACATGTGTTTTGTTCCAGAACTTGTACACAATCACGAACAACACAAACACAGGAAGAAGGATATAGTTGATCACAAAGTCAGTCGAGCTAAACGGATTGAGGAAGCAAGTGTACCCCTGGAAGAAAATGAGGAACACGTTTGCTGCCAGCGAGAAGTAGGTGCCCCATGGGTAGAAGAGAGCTTGGAATGGGAGCCTTGATGGGTCTTGGCCTTGCGCGACCAGGGCCTTCCGGAATCGAATATGCGCAACTCCGATTACCGACCAAACAATGAAGGTGGCAACTGTACTTCGTTAGCATGGGACCATGGTGTTTCTAGGAACGGTTCGGGAAGGGAAACATACCCCCTGAAAGAGTGATCAATGCTGAGTAAACCCTTCCAGCACTAGAGGATTGCTCTAAAAACACAATGCATGCGAAGACGTTGGTGAATACCAAGCCCACCCATGGGACTCCGAGACGATTTGTCCGGCCAATGAATTTTGGGGCTTTTCCGTTGCGGGACATGAAAAGCAGTGTTCTAGATGCCACATAAAGCGAGCTGTTTCCGGCGGATATGACACTGATCACAATGAGAGCATTAATGAGGTGGGCGGCTGGGAGAATCCCAGCATCCTCTAGCGAGATTGTCAACGGAGAGCTGGCTGTCTTTGACGTTGTGCCCAACAATCTCTTGTCATTCCATGGGATGAGCATTCCAATGAAGAAGATAGTACCTGGATATAGCTTAGTAATTAATGCCTTGGTCTGATATTCAAGGCGAACTTACCGACGTAGAAAATGAGGATACGCCAAAAGACCTGCTTGATAGCCTTGGGTACTGCCTTTTGAGGATTCGCCGATTCTCCGGCGGTGATGCCAACCCTAATTCGACTGTCAGCATTCGCCATCTCCCACACCTTCGATACTGGGGAACATACATTTCAGTCCCAGCATACAATGTGCCGGCAACAACAAAGGTTTTCGCAACGCCATTAATTGAATCTGCAAATGCACCCGGGGAATGCCAATATTTAAACCCAGTAGCGCGCGGTCCAATGCCACCTGCACTGATGATAATTGCGAGAATGAAAAAGACAATCAAAGCCAACACCTTGATACTACAGTATATTAGCCACATTGATGGTTCAACCCACACAGCACATGGAGACTTACAGAGATAGCCAAAATTCCATCTCGCCGTAGGCCAAAATCCCCAGATTTGACAGGGTAAGGAACATCACCCAGAAGATCAAGATCCAGCCCCATTGAGGAACAGCGTCTGTCCAATACCCAATGACTAGTGATATCGCGTTGTATTCATTTGCAAGAACCTGGAGCGTCGTGTTAGCAGGATATTCTTCATATTCTTCGAATCCTCAATGTATGTCGTACGGTCACCCATAAGTACCAATACGCCCATCCCAGGGCAAACGCCAGAGAGTCGTCAATAAAGCGCTCCGCGTACTCGGTGAATGATCCCGTCACAGGGAGCAGAGTGGCCATTTCACCCAGCGATTGCCTGTAGCTATTAGAATCATTCTTGAGACCAGAAGATGTACTCCTTACATGACGAAGAAGACGATAATGCCGACCAGCGAGAAACTGATCAAAGCTCCTGCGGGTCCACCCTCATGCAGTGCGTTGCCAGAGCTTACCAGCAGACCAGGACCGATAATGCCTGCAAATACTTTGGTCAACAGCGAGTACATAAAACAATGCCAGCGTAGACTCACCTCCAATAGCGATCATCTGTAGATGTCTAGACTTGAGCTGCCGCTTCAATGGTGCAGACATAGGATCTGTCGCAATCTCTTCATCCGATCGGGTTATCTCCTCCGATCGGACGCTTTTCGTAGCGCCATCCTGAGTAGGTCCTCTGTATGTTACGCTGAAATCTGTTTTGTCCGCCATGTCGAGAAAGACTGCATCCAACAAAATCAAACACAGGACTCAATTCAGTCAAATCAGAGAAACAAAAACTGTTTTCTTTTTTTTTTCACAGAAAAGCTCCCCTGGACATGGTTGTAGCCAATCAGAAATCTCCTCGTGTGCCGATGTCGTGATAAGAGACGGGAGCGGCGTCATGGACGATCGTGTGGGGCGATTTAGGCGGGGGGTGAAGGTACTGCAACTTTGGAAAGATGGTATCATTTATGTTGTGATATAGATCATATTTTCGTACTATTTAAACACAAGAGCAGTAGGGAAAAGGAAGGTTTGCTTGAATGTTGCCTCAGACTGGCGTTAAGTATATTCCATCAGTAAGGGTTCAGCTTATCTCGCTCTTTCATCATTGGCATCAAGCAAATCAATGTGGAAGAGTGGGAAAATAAGTTAGTCACACAAGACGGAATCATCAAACTCACCGATAGTAATAAGCAGGAAAATTCAAGGGCAATACAAAGGGCAACAAGTCGATAGTAATGAGTGAAATAGTGGCTCAGAGTATTTGCTTTTTTATCAATGAACTTCGACCAGCGAAGTATCTCATCAGAGAAGATACACGTATTTCATCATTGCCACTAAGTAAATTACCCTTAAACAGAAGGGTTGGAGATATACTCACAATCAAGGAAATTCCTACCTGGAAATTAGCGACGGGAGCATCAACAAAGAGTAGAGGTAGGGGCATAAGAAAAGCGAAGAACAAGCAACAACAACCAGTAGTGGCTCAGATCCCCGATGCTTGTCTTCAATGAAGTTCAGACCCAAGACTTTTCTCATCATCGCCACTAGGTAAATTTCCCTCAAACAAATCGTTAGGAGATATACTCACAATCAAGGAAATTCCTATCGGGAAATTAGCGACGGGGGCATCGATAGCAGTGATCGCAGGAGTAGAGGAAATGAACGAGCAACGACAAATAGTGGTGGCTCATAGTACCAAGCTTGTCTTCAATGAAGTTCAGACCCAAGACTTTTTTCATCATCGCCACTAGATAAGTTGCCCTCAAATAAATTGTTGGGAGATACTCACAATCTAGGAAATCCCTGTCCAGAAATTAGCAACAGGAGCATCGAGAACAGTGACCGCAGGGGTATAGGAAAGGAACAAGCAATGGCAAAAGGTGGCTCAGAGTACCAAGCTTGTCTTCAATGAAGTTCAGACCCAAGACTTTTTTCATCATCGCCACTAGATAAGTTGTCCTCAAACAAATTGTTGGGAGATATACTCACAATCTAGGAAATCCCTGTCCAGAAATTAGCAACAGGAGCATCGAGAAGAGTCATCGAAGAGGTATAGGAAAGGAAAAGAACAAGCAATCCCACAATTAGTGGCTCAGAGTATCCGTTTTTTTATCAAGGAAGTTCGACCAGCAAAGCATCTCATCAAGAAGACGTCTCATCATTGCCACTAAGCAAGTTGCCCTTAAAGGGGTAGGAGATATACTAACCATGTAGGAAATTCCTGTCCAGAAATTAGCGATAGGAATATTAAGAAGAGTCATCGGAGAGGTATAGGAAAGGAAAAGAACAAGCAATCCCACAATTAGTGGCTCAGAGTATCCGATGCTTTTCTTCAATGAAGTTCAGACCCAAGACTTTTCTCATCATCGCCACCAGGTAGAGTGCCTTTGGATGCATCAGGTACGTGAGAAAGGTTGACTACATACAAAATACTCAACTTGAAAAAGTATCGACCGGAGTGAACTGCAAGTCCAATAGATAGAAGTGCTTGAAAGGTGCCCCGGATACGTGGAGTATGTGTGCGGTCATCAAATATGTTCAGGAGCTTCCTTTTAATCATTCGCACCGCGAAAATGGTCATTGCGGTCTCATATGCCGGCAAGGTTCACCTGGGAACATAGTCAGCGAAGGGAGCAATAAGCAGAGTAGTAGCATAACATAGAAAAAGGCAAAGTGCTCGAAGTGCCTCAGACAAGTGTAGCTTGGTCATCAAATATGTTCAGTTAGCTCTCCTTTTCCATCATTGGCACCGCGCAAAGGTTCGTGGGGATACTCGTTGGGAACTTACATATGCCGATAAGGTTCGCAATATCAAAACAAGTCAGCTATAAGAGATAGTCAGCCAACGGAGCATAAGCAGAGTAGTAGCAATAGCAAGTGTATGGACAAAGGTAAAGCGCTTGAAATGTGCCTCAGACAAGTGTAGTTTGGTCATCAAATATGTTCAGTTAGCTCTCCTTTTCCATCATTGGCACCGCGCAAAGGTTCGTGGGGATACTCGTTGGGAACTTACACATGCCGGCAAGGTTTCCGAGGTCGCAACATAAAAGCAAGTCAGCTATAAGAAATAGTCAGCAACAGGAGCAGTAAGCAGGGTAGCCACAATAGTAGACAATGTAGACAAGGTAAAGTGCTCAAAATGTGCCTCAGAGTGTAGTTATCTTGATCATCAGATATGTTCAGCAGCTCTCTTTATTCATCATTGGCACCGCGCAAATGCTCGTTAGGGACTCACACGTACCAGCAAGATTCGCAGCATGAAACAAGTCAACTATAAGAAACCGGTTAGCGGAGGGGACGCTAAGTAGATTGTCAAGTGATATAGACAAGGTAAAGTGCTTAGAATGTGCCTCAGACAAGTGTAGCTTGGTCGTCAAATATTTTCAGTTAGCTCTCTTTTTCCATCATTGGCATCAATCAAATCACCGACGGGGGAAAGGTGACAACGTCAGAAGACTAAACCCTGGAAATTACCGAAGGTGGTCAGCATCAAGAACAAATCAATGGTGAGGATAATTCACAAAGGCAGGAAGTTTGGATGGTGCATCAGAATTCAAACTATGTGCTCATCAAGGATCTTCAGTAGAGAGCTCTTTTTCGGTCATCACGGCATCAACCAAATCGTCAATGGGCAACAAAAGGATTGGAAGGAAGTTGGCGAAATGAAAACCCATAGCAGCAAGGAAACGAGAACTCACTTGGTCAAATGCAAACCGAACACCGAAGGGCCCGTGGGATTGGCAAGGTAAAATTCACGTACTGGACATAGGAGACTCGACTATGAATAAGTCATGGAGTGGCCTTGAGCATGGGCTCAGATATGTTGTTTCCTTTCTTCAGAGCTCTCTTTTTTCGACTGGGGAGCTGAGCTAGGAAGATGCAATGGTATTAGCGAGACGTGATCCAGCAATTCAAATGGGGCTTCAAATCGAAGTTGCAATCAAATGTAGGCTCAGACATGGGGGTTTCTTTTCTTCAGCCGGCTCTTTTTTTTTTTTTTGTATGAAAAGAACAGATACTACACCGAGCCGAGCCGGGGTGCAGGTATAGATAACCCATTTCATCATCGCCGATTTGAGAGTAGGAGAACGCAGAAATAGACTTACAATTGCATTGACAAGTGCCATTTTCAAAATGAGCACGTATATCGAGCAATGAGAAATCACAATGGCGGGTCTGCCAAAAAAGGGTCAAAGACATCGTGCGTAGGCTCATGCATGGGGATTGGTCTCGTCGGAACCCCCCTTTTTGTTCGTAGTAGATATATCTTCCTCCGAGGCTCGGGTATAAACTTCTCAACATCGCAGATCGGAAGCCCATAAGGGGAATGGAAGGGGGGCGGGGGGTTGAGCTAGGAAGATGCAATGATATTAGCAAGACGTGATCCAGCAATTTAAATGGGGCTTCAAATCGAAGTTGTAATCAAATGTGGGCTCAGACATGGGGGTTTCTTTTCTTCAGCCGACTCTTTTTTTTTTTTTGTATGAAAAGAACAGATACTACACAGAGCCGAGTCGGGGTGCAGGTATAGATAACCCATTTCATCATCGCCGAATTGAGAGCAGCAGAATGCAGAAATAGACTCACAATCCCATAAGCAGGTATATCAAGCGGGGAAATGACAATGCTGGATCTGTCGAGAATGCAAAGGTGTTAGCGAAATGCAATCCAGCAATCGTTCGAATCGAAGCTGCAATCAAGTGTAGGCTCAGGCACAGGGGCTTCTTTTCTTCAGCCGACTCTTTTTTTTTTTTTTTTGTTGATACTACACAGAGCCGAGTCGGGGTGCAGGTATAGATAACCCATTTCATCATCGCCGAATTGAGAGCAGCAGAATGCAGAAATAGACTCACAATCCCATAAGCAGGTAGACCGAGCGGGGAAATGACAGCGGCGGCTCTGTCAAGGAATCAAACTGGTTCAAACGGTGTATCAGGAACATCGGAGCGAGAACAGGCAATGGCCATCATAAGCGTCATGTTGACACCCTATAATTGCAGAATGCCACTAGAGAGAGCCGAGTTTATTAGCAGGTGAGTTTTCATAAACGAGCAAAGAGTATATCAAGTAGGCATCATAGATGGCAGTGATGATTTTGCAAACGCAATGGGTTTCAAACGGTGGCTCAGATAGTTATGCTTTCGTCAGGGCTCGGACCAAGGAACTGAGATTCAGAATCATCATTGCAACACCGAAAGAACACGAAGCCATGAACCCACAGAGTAGTCATGGAAGGAATATATCGGGGTAAACCATGCACTTTACCTCGAAAGTGCCAGATAGGGCTGAGCCAGCTCAGGACAGCAGGCATTGGATGTCATCACTGCCATATAGATAGCCCGCAAGTGTAGCATGAGACTAGAGAGAGACGAGTCTATTAGCAAATGAACTTCAGACATGCCAATGATGATTTCGTAAACAAGGTAATATATTTCAAATGGTGGCTCAGATATAGTTGTTCTTTCGTCAAGGTTCTGATCAAGGAAATTCATAGTCATCATTGCACAACCAAAAGAACATGAAACCCATGAACCCACAGAGTAGTCATGGAAAGGGTATATCGGGGTAGAACATGCACTTTACCTCCAAAGTGCCAGATAGGGCTGGACCAAGGCACGAGAACAGGTATTGAGCGTCGCCAGTGCTATATGCACAGCCTATAAGTGTAGGATGAGACTAGAGGGAGACGAGTCTATTAGCAGGTGGGACTTCACAAACGAGCAAAGAATATATCGAGTTGGTATTCATAGATGTCAATCATGATTTTGCAAAGCAGGCAATAGGTCTCAAATGGTGGCTCAGACATATTGTTTTCATCAGTCTTCAGAGGAAAGAGAATCGTTGAACATCATCATTGCAGCACCAAAATAACATGAGACCCATGATCAAGACATAGTCATGGCAAGGAGGGTAGTGCAGGGGGGAGGGGACATACAATTTACCTTGGAGATGGTATACATGGCAGAACCAAAGCAAGTAAACGTGTAGGCACTAGTCAAACGAGGCATCAGCAAGGGAGAGCTTCCATAGCACCTGAAGGAAAAGGCAATGATGAATATGCCATCGTGTATCGTCATCATCATTGAAACAAGAGGGAGTGGTCATGACGCCGATGGAAGCACATACCAACCAGCACATCAAAGGAGCTCAGCAATGAAGAGAATAGGAAAGGGAAAAAGACACAACTCACCAAGCAGGAGGAAAGGTAAACACGATTGTCAGTGCAAAGAGAGAAAATAAAATAAAAGAAGCCCTGTGGAAAACGCGCGACGAGTCAGCAAACCTGCGTCGACGACTAAGCGAAGTAAACGAAACAGGTCACCTAGGCAGCAAGGCAATCGACCCACAAAGGCCTTTGATCAATATAAATGATCTCGAGACTCACCAAGGTATACGACCAAACCAAGCGTGCAATGTGGTAAACGAGACTTTATAAACGTGCATTGCGGTAAACGAGGTCAAGTCCAAGCAAGAATTCAAGGAATAAGTGTAGAAGTATGTGGGCTCTGGAGCAAATGAAAAGAGGATATGGAAGAAGAAATAAAAACAACACTAACAAGTTTGTATACTACGTTATACTCGTGCTCAACGCTGATTGGCGGATGGTAGCGAGGTCCGTGCTCGGATCGGTCGCTGATTGGCTAGGCTTAAACCTGGGGTATGATGTACCCATAGCTTGAATGAAGTTAAGGCTCACGAGGTGACAGGTCTCATCGTGATCGCTAAAACGTGATTATTACAATGAAATTTGGTGAATTTATACATAGGGTAATGATCTAGATTTGTACAAAGTATCACATCGGGAATCAACTTGGTGCGCGAGATAAGGCTAGTTACATTTCTCGTTTGGATCGAGGTTTGCAGCCCAGGTACCGAGGACTATCTCAAACTGCTTTGAGGCCACCGCCTTGAAATTTGCGGCAATTGGTTCAACGTAATTTCGATCTCAACAAAAGGAAACCTAGGTAGACATTCCAATAACCACAGGACGAGTCTAAAGGTTGACGGACGACTACCGCCGACTCAGCAAAACCAGCTATCGACGACTAAGCAAAGAAAAAACGGATTTGAGCTAAGAAATCCAATACTCAATCAAGTCGCTCACACTCAGGACCCGTGGGTAAAAGAAGACGACAATTCATTCCCTATGGTATCGGCAAGCGGCTTGCTACTGACAGACAAGGATGATGATCTGCAAGGATTAATATCGCTATACATCATGATCAGCAACGATCAACATGACTCCCCGGGTCGTCTACAACGCAGGGATAGTTTTTCGATGAAGGTCTCGCCCCATTTTGCACTACGAAGGTCAGCAACTGACAATGATAAAACAGGAAAGCCTTTCGAACCTTGTGTTGGCATTGACAAAGCCTCGGAGATACTCGTATTTGGCCTTTCGTTCGGCAGGGTCCAGATTCAGCGCATTGAAGATTGCCTCGGACATCTCCGTCTTGTTTGCAGGATGGAACGGGATACTACCATTCGTCATGAATGAGGCCGCGCCGGCAAATTCGGAGAGAACGAGGACACCATGACGCTCTTCCTGGCAGGCCACATACTCGAAGGCCACGAGATTCATTCCATCGCGGGTGGAGGTGAGAAGACAAACATCGGCTACCGAGTACAGCGCGGTCAATTCATTGAATGGAACGGAGCGATGCATATACAGCAGCGGAGTGCCCTCGGGGGTGGCTGGCTAAGTTAGTATACTTGCAATATTTGCGATGAGGACTTACCATGTTTTCCGTTGATCTTCCCGGCTATAGTACAAAGTTCCGTTTCGAGATCCTGATATTCCTTTACGTCTTCACGGCTTGGTACGGCGACTTGGATGAGAACAACCTTGTTTTGCAGCTCTGGGTGGTCATCGAGAAAAGCGTCGAATCCCTTGAGTTTCTGCGTGAGGCCTTTGATGTGGTCCAGTCGGTCGACGCCAACAATTACCTTGACGCCTTTGTAGCGTTCTTTCAAGCTTCGAATACGCTCTTGGACATCAGGCTTTTGCAATGAGTCGGTGAACTTTTCGGGGTCGATGCCGACAATGAACTTGTTTATGCAGACCAGGCGGTTTTTGTACTGGATTTGGTTGGGAATTTCGGTGCGTGCGTTACTGGGGTGGGTGTTGGTTGATACTTCTCAAGCTTGCGGGGAAAGGGAATTAGGGCTAATGCTCACAGGAGACTGGCACAGGTGTCGATGAAGTTTTGCTTATACTCGTCCGTATGGAACCCAATCAAATCACTGGACAACATGCCCTCGATGAGATGCTTTCGCACAGGGAGGTTCCTCCAAAAGTCTCCTGCAGGAAAGGGCGTATGGAGTGAAAAGCCAATGGCACAGGATTTGCCTTGCTGTTTGAGTCGGTCGCGAAGAAGTTCGGGCAAAAGCATGAGATGATAATCATGAACCCAGATCAACGATCCACTATCGGCAGTTTCGGCAATCGCATCTGCGAATAACTCATTTACCCGCCTATATGCTTGCCATGGAGTTTCGTCGAAAACTACACCGGACTGATAATGGAGAACGGGCCAGAGGATACGGTCTGGCGGTCAGCGTGGATCGCGGTGTTAGGGCACGGGAGCTTACTCGAGAACCCGTTATAGTGCTCATGGGCCAGGGAGCTATCCAGGAATATGGGAATGGCATTATGTGATTCCAAACTCTTTTGCACATCCTCTCGGTCCTTTGGGTCTTTAACCTCGATTCCTGGCCAGCCAAACCATTGGAACTTGGTAGACTTGGTTAGCCCAGAGAGTGAAGTGACGAGGCCACCACTCGAAAGAGATGACTGATAGGCACCATCAACTTGTTTCA
Organism: Penicillium fuscoglaucum FM041; assembly: GCA_000576735.1. Classification (NCBI taxonomy): domain Eukaryota; kingdom Fungi; phylum Ascomycota; class Eurotiomycetes; order Eurotiales; family Aspergillaceae; genus Penicillium; species Penicillium fuscoglaucum. The sequence continues at coordinate 192,042 of HG814199.1, forward strand.
CGGACAATGGAAGGCGATTTGAGACGATTATGAGGTTTCGCTTTTCGTCGGTGATTGCACCCATCTTGTTACCCAACTGGAATTTTATATATCTTCAACAATAAAGAACGAATAATGAGTCATTGAATAAATTCCGACGCAAGTACTGATCTTTTGCATTGAAAGAAGCAGAATTCAAAGAGGAAATTGACAGTTATACATAGCCGCAGGCATGGCGAATGGCAAATTGCGTCAGTATGAAAGAAAATGCATCCCTCTCCTCTCTATTACCCATGTGCCTAGATCCAGGCGAGATTGGCCTCAATGACACTTTACCTCCAATATTCCATATGTGTTCAATCATCTGGATAATACGTAAAATCGTTGGCTGTCAACTTCTTCGGATTCTAGGTATACAAGCCGAGGCGAAACCAGTCATTTAGCCCTACATGCATTTTCTACAGTAAGAGCCGACAAAAGCCAGAACGATTTTTTTATGTCTGACGTTGAATTAATTTTATTGTTCTATCTACATATTATTTTTTTCATCTATATACCCCAGGGCTGCTTCTTTGTTGCTGCATTTCGTCATGGGCATGTCAGAGCTAAGCACCTGGCGCCTCAACTTTTTCCAGCGATTTGCCTCTTTTGATTTGTAGCAATTTTACAGCAATAAAGCAGCTCAATCCGGCTGCATATGCGCATCCAGCAAACGCAATCAATCCCCAGTACTGTCCCTTGCAGACATTAATGATCTCTCCAGCAATCGGGACGCCAGTCAATGCCCTAAGGATATGTCAGCCACATGTTCTGATGAAATGACTCAATACAAAAGGAGAAGAACTTACCCAAAGGCAACAATGGTATACACAGTGGTGTAATATCTTCCATAATTTTCGACAGGACACAGCTCTCCCACACAGACTGGCACAAGGCTGATATTGCTCCCACTGGCGAATCCGAATACAATAGAGAATATCACCGTAGCAGCAAGATTTCCGTCAGCGGGCATCCAAATACCAAGGACAGAAATCAAACAAAGAATGTTGGTCAGGGTCAATGTGTTGAACCGACCAATGCGATCAGCAATGATGCCCGGCAACCAACGACCGGGGAAAGAACCAGCGTTCAAAAAGACGACCATCAAATACGATAGATCGGGAGAGATCCCACTAGCGATTGAATACGAGGCAATGTACTCGAGTGGAATAAAGAAGCCCCATTCAATGAAGAATACCCCCATTGTCGTCAGTGCGAGAACAGGGTCTTTGAGAATGGTGAGATCGGGAAGGAACACCTTAAGCGACGGACGCGACGAGACTTTGGGAGGGAAGTTCGCTCGGACTAGAAGACAACCTGGGATCAAAAGTATCAACGTGATCAGGCCGACGACCCGACTAGCCCAGGCGAATCCAATCTGCGGCGCGAGGTATAGCAATACCAAAGGGAAGATCACGCCGCCGATACTACCCCCGGCCAATGCAAGACCTGTTGCTGCGCCTTGGCGTTTGATGAAGAAATGTCCAATGCTCGCGACGGGTACAATGAATATGAAAGATGTACCCATTCCACCCAGGATGCCAATCACAATGAGGAAGTGCCAGTACTCTTGGCAAAAGCCCATGAGGATGAAGGTTAATACAAGCAGACTTGACCCGATCCACATGAGCAGCCGCGGCCCTTTGATATCAAAAATGGGCCCGATCTGGATCCCGCAGAAGAATACAAGGAAGTTGTATATTCCGAAGATCCAGCCAATTTGCCCTTCGCTGATGTCTGAGAGCTGGTGTGTTGAGATCCAGGCTTGATAGATGCCGATGCTGTTCATTAGGCCGAGTCCACCCATGATAGCGCTGAAGCTGCCTGCTACAACAAGGTTACCAATGAGCCCTCCCTCTGGGCAGGTGGTTGGGTCGAGTGCTGATTCGTGGTGCATTATTTTATGCTACACAATAGGTAATAGGTAGTAGGTACAAGACAGAAAAGGAAGTTTGTTGTTGGAACTATCTATATGAAAGCTTCGATTGTATGGATATAGCTCCTTTTAACTACTTCATAGTGGATAAAGTACCAAATTTGTATGTGGAAAATTTTCCTGACCTCGGCCATTATCATGATGCATGTTGTCTAACGTGCAGATGAATTAGAGAGAAATTCGCCGAGGGCTGTATGAAAATCGGAATCGGGTCGCTTTCGGGATTAGGCCGAACTGATTGATAGGACCAGCAACCGAATATTCCCCTTGGAATTATCTGAAGAAGTCCACTGGAGTCATACTTGCTGGCTCTGTGGCAAAGAACGATGGCCGAGCATCTCGGCCACCAGAATGCTCGGCCACCGGCGGATATTCGCCGACCCGGCAGCGGCGAACCCGATCAAATTCACATGTGTTTTGATGTATATAATAATACTTCATTAGGTATTGACATCTCATACTTTTAGAACAGATGGAAGAAGAAAGGAAGAAAAGAAAATGCCATAGGAATATGAGATCTATACCGGCCTAGGTAAAACCCAGTACCTAGTACGCACCAAAGGTAGAGACAGCAGAGAAGCCAAGATAGCCCCCCCAGAATTAAATCAACTAGAAACAAATACAAGAAAAGAAAACACCATGACGATGGTATGAAATAAAACACCAGTATCGGACCAATTCAAAACCCCAATCCCGAATATGATCCCATCCCCGCTGGTTATGCTGCCAACCCATCCGCTGTAAAACAAGTACGCCGACCAGACCTAGGCCTCAAAATAAAAAACAGTGGTTTAGGCAAACCTGCGCTTGGTTGGGCTCGGTGTCCGGAGGTGCTGCTCGCGCTCACGAGATCGCTCAGTGACAAAGTCCATCGCCCGTGTATTCTCGAGCATCAGGGGCTGGTCTTGTTTCTCATCGTAAGCGACGCCTTGGGTTTGCCGAGGGTCTTGCTGCCCGTAGTACCCGAAGGAGGGGTTGTGCTGCAGCTGGGGGTGCATGGATTGAGGTGGGGGTGGGTGTTGCGCGTAGTGCTGTTGCTGGAGACGGTGTCTGAATGAGCGGAATGACCAGTTGCTAACAACGGTGACGGTGGATATGGTTGCAAGGAAGAAAAGCTAATATATAAAGTCAATAGATATCCAAAATCGGGGGCGCAGGGAAATTCACAATCGCCTTCCAGCTGATGGGGTCAATGAAACTGTTGATGATAATAGCCATCGTATGCGCGGAGACCTTGGCGCGGCCAACCTTCGCCGGGTCACGATTCATGCACCGTTCCCAGTTCTCGCATATGGTTTCCAGGGCTGGCGCGCGACTCGATCGCCCGCAGTCGTTGTCGATGTAGCTTTTCGTGCAGACCGCCATGTCGGCCAAGATAGTATCGGACATTTCTTGCGCAGCCTGTTCGAACTCGCCACGGATGGCTGACACAAATCCGAAGACGACATAGACCGCCAGAGAGAACAGCGACAGGTTGACCACCAGTTGGGCCCACCATGACAGGATGGCGGGGACATTCGGGTGCGCCTCCAGCATGCTGAAGAACTCAGACCAGGATGACACTCGCGAGCGACCCTGGTCGAACTTCTGTCCCTTCCCTTGCTTCGTGGCTTTCATCGACTTCTGTTCCCTGCTGCTGGGCCGGTCTTGGTCGCTGTCGTCATCGCTGTCGACCCGAATTTGTCGGCCGAGTTCCTTGTCTCTCCGTCGTTTCTTTTGTATCCGGTGCAAGGCTGCGTTGGAGTGGTGGGTCAGCCGAGGGATTTCGCCTCGCCCTGGGCTCTGCGGATTCCGGCCATGAAAGTTGAATAGTGACGAAGTTCCCTTCCCTGACTTGTACTGCTGCTCCGGTGTATCCTCATTGTCTGCATATTCCGGTGACGACATATTCTCGGCGCCTGATGAAAAATCCACGTCGAATTTCCGGGGCGTCTGGAAAGCAGGTTGGCCAAATTTAGCCTTTGGCGATAGTGGTGCGGGTTGTTGTCGGGGCTGTGAAAAGAGGAATGGTTGAGAGTTTGGTTCGCGGAGGGATGGTAGCGCTTGCTTCTTGGGGGATTCGAATGCGCTGTATGTGCCTACGCGAGTGTCAGAGAGCTTGAGACCACAGTTGTCCTTGTTCAGACTGGGATACGGACGTTTCTTCTCATGCTGCGCTCCAAGCTGGTAGAAGGGCGAGGTCACGTCGCCGGGGGCTCGAGTTTGCCATTCAAAGTCCATTGGACTCTCTCCCGTTCGTTTGTCCATCTTTAGGTCGACCAAAATATAGATCTGTAGCGGGATGATGGTGAAGGTTAAAAAGGCGGGAAGTTTTTTGTTTGGGGTAAACATCCAGACTCCCGTAGCAACCTTGGCATCAACACTCTTTATCTCCGAGAAGCACTACTTAGGTATACTTCGTCGTTTTTACTCATAATTTTGATTTGATTGTACTCATTCTATGGTATAGTTTACAAGGTTAAGTAAAGAAATGGACAGACTCGAATCAAATATCGAAGCAAGGAAGATCGTTTGATGCATTGGGCGACCAGCACCCACTATGGGTATTAAACAAGATGGAAGGCATAAGACAGACAACATGAGAAGTCATCTACTCATCCATCTGCCACTGGTATTCCAGAGCCTCGAACCGGCTCTTCTTGTTCCGCGATGTAAACCAGTCCTTTTCAAACCCATTGCCCCGATCCACTCCATCCCAGCGATGCCCTGGCCGGATTCCATATCGATTGGGCTGGAAGGAACCACGATACAGCGGCCGCCCTGTAACACTGGCTCCCGCATCACGCCGGGCCGTGAGGAACTCCGCGGCGGGATCATTCCACCGATCGCGGGCCTTCATATCTTCGTTCATTTCTTCGTCTTCGATCGTCCGTGCAAGCGGCATGGCCTTGATATCTTGTAGATCCTGTCGCCGCTCCTCGCGCTGCTGTCGCTGTACATCTCCCATCAGCGCCTCGCGCGCCTTTTCTTCTTTCTCGCGCTTTTCTTCTTCTGCGCGCCTGGCTTCGGCGCGTTTCATGGCCACGTTGATGATTCGGCCGGATGCGTCTCGGTAGATTGTTTCTTGGCTCTTTTGGTTCAATGCTGAGGGATTGCGGTACTGTGCTTCTTCGGCTTTGCGCCGCTTTTCTTGGGCTTTCACCATCGCTGCGGTTTGGGCGGCCGTTTGGAGGCCCCCTCGTGCTCCGGACTCCATGCGACCTGCGCCATCGTCTTCATTCTCTATCATGAGCGCATCTTCGTCGTCTGGGTCTTGCTGGGCGGCGCGTTCGGCTGCTGCATCAGCTAGAATTGCGTCGGCGGCTTCTTGTTCACTCCCGCCTTGGCCGGGCGTGGGTCCTCCGATCGTCTTCCAGCTTGACTTCTTTGCGCGGCGGAACTCTGTAGTTTTGGCGGATGTTTCGAAATAAGGCCTGTCCTCATCGTCTTCGCCCGTATTTCCTAATGAGCGAATGTCTGGCGGATCATCGTCGGCAATGATGAGGCCGGAGCCTGCAGTATCGACGGCTTTGGTCTTCTTGCGCTTCTTCTTTGGCCGCTCGGTGGTTGGGTCGGCAGTCAGATAGTTCTTTGCCAGGTAGTCTGCGAGTGAGCCAGACATGATTTTGGTATGTTGTATGTGAGAAATGTGAAATGTAGAGGTGCAGGTTGAGCTCAGTGATTTAATGATCCGGAGGAATGTTTTCCCGAACTGTATGCCGCCTAGCGCTTGGTGTTAAGGCGTGAATGTTATTTGATTATGGACTCGGCAGTGTAGATGGAGACATCGAATTTTGTTGCTGAAATTATTCGGAGGTCTGCACAATGCCACGCTCCGAAGAAGCAGAGTGGTGGGCCAACGCAGTCTACGAGACCATCCAAGAAGTCCCCCGGGGCAAAGTCACTTCCTACGGTCATATCGCACGCCTCCTTGGTGAACGTATGGATGCAATTGTATGGTTATTGTAGATATACTAACCATTTCCTTTTGGTAATAGCTCAGCGTCCCCGCCAGGTCGGGGTCTGTCTCAAGGTACTTCCGTCGCCGGAATCTGGTTCGCACTTCAACTCGAACACCGTGCCGTGGCAGCGAGTGATTAATTCGAAAGGAATGATTTCGCATCGGTGCGTTTCTAGACCACCTAATCCAAACTCTCATATCATGCCAAACTAGTCAAACTAGACGATATGGTCCAGACTTGAAACGAACTTTTACACGTGTTCACGGCTAACAACTCTAGCAGTGGACCCGGCAGTGCGGAGCGTCAGGCCGAAGCTCTCGCCCAAGAAGGTGTAGAGGTTACTACAGACAGTATGGGCGAGATGTATGTTGATTTTTCTCGATATGGATGGTTTCCAAGCGAGCTGCCGAGCGAAGGAACGGATGAGCAGCCATAAGAATGGGGAAGCCGAACACTGATCTACCGTCGTAGAGACGTTTACAAACATCATGTATTGGGTTCCAATGTCCTTGCATTGTATCAGAGCGTTGACAACGATTCAAGAAATGGTACGGATACTGAATCCATACATAGCAAATTGTCATAACTTGTCTGTCTGGTGGAGGGAATCTAGAAGACGGAAAGGACTTCACAGATGAGTGGGAAGGGGATGACACAGGAGACTAAAGACCCATCACAAATATGATCAATGGAAAATAGAAAGACGAGTCTATCGGAGAGATATGAGATGGAAAAGCACCAGGCACAAAAGGTAGACAGACGTGCAGGGGAGAAAGGCGAGGCATAAGCATACGAGCATCTCGAAAAACACCCCATCCAACCAACTACCAGCATAGGACGAAAGAAAGCTTCGAAGAAAGAAGAAATAAAAACATAAACCAACCAGCATCAATCCGTAAATGGAAAGAGAAAAAAGATCGTTAACTCACATCATCGCCATAAGGGCATGTCCGCAATGAAAACCCAGGGGATAGTCCCATATAGGTTAAGGAAAGAGAACAAAGAGGGAGGGGGTCACGAAGGTCGCCTTCAACGCTTTTTGACCTCGGTAGCCCAGCCTTCAATACCCTCCCCCCGGGTGCCAGGGGTAATACCCAGATCGACCCCATCCATACCAGGTGTTTCCTTTATCCACTCGTGAGCTGCCATGCCACCAGCGTTCGCCCTCTTCTCGGGTGACAGATCAAGCATGGGCAGTAGGAGTTCGCTAATACGCATGCTCTCCTCCATGGAGTAGTGGTACTTTTCTCGCAGGACGTCGGGCAGGGCCCAGTGACGGAGTCGGTGGATATTGCGCAGTTCACCCTTGCGATTGAAGATTTCCTGGGACCATTTGCCGGACATGCAGAGTGACTTGGGGAAGGGACCCAGTAGTTCAATGATTTGAGCAATGTGATCATCGTCCTTGCCATATTTGGTCCCTGATTGGGGGTCGAAGAGGTAGTCTCCGGTGATAAGTTCGAAAACCTAAACAGTTAGTATTTTGTTCGGCTTCAGCTCTGATTAATGATCATAGTCACTCACCATGCATGCCATACTCCACACATCAGTACTGGCACCCCACTTAGAGCCCAGGATGACTTCGGGCGAGCGGTATTGACGAGTTTGAATGTCGTTGGTGAAATGGTGACCGACCCAACAAGCATTGCCTAAGTCTGCAATCTTGACCGAAATAATATTGACATCAAGTTCTTCTTCTGGTGATTTGCTCGAAGAGCCTTTATCGAGAGAAATTCCAGACACCTCTCGCTCCAAAAGATCACTATATGTATATCGTTAGATCAAGTTCTCATCAATCAGAGCAATGCAGACAAAATGTAATAACAATGTAATAACGTACGCAGTTTTCTCCCGCTGGTTCTGCTTCACATCTTCTTCCTTCACCCCAAGGAGTTCTCTCATAGAGGGCATATCTGCAGTAGATGCTAGGTCAGTTTCAGTTCGCGCACGGTCGTGCCATAGGCGCATCAAAGGGGGACCAACCTCCAGGTTCATTGACCATCTGGCTGAGGCTGCTGTGTGAGTTGGAAGAGCTATGTTTGAAGTCAAAGCTATTGAAGCTGGTGTTGAGCGGACTAGGGAGCGGCTGGCTCCCTGTGATCAGTGTGCGTCGCCGTCTCCGTCCGTTTCGGTTATCCTCTTTCTCCTTGGCCTCTTTATTGGCTTCTTCCTTGACATGCGCCTTGACGATCTGCTCCACGTCTCCAATCTCGATTAGCACATTCTCCGGCTTCAGATCCGTGTGAATGATCCCACACTCGCGGTGGAGATAATCCAAGCCCAGTAGTACTTGCTTCGCAATCTGCTTGACTAGCGGCATGGGAATACCGCGGTGGTTCCACCGCTTGATCAAACCCAACAGGTTTTCACCCAGGACCTCAAAGACCATACAAACATGGATACCATTCGGTCCCTTGTGCTCAAACGAGTCTAGCAGACTAACCACATGCTTCCGACCAGGGTGAGAGGGTTTCGCTTGGACTATTTTGTTGAGGAGCTTGATTTCGTCGATCGCGGTTTCGGTGTAGTGTGCGGCGGATCGAACCACCTTCAGCGCGACGTGCTTGTTGGTGGTTGTGTCCCGCGACAGCCAGACCGTGGAGAAATGACCCCATCCAAGCTTGCGCACGACAATATAGCGACCATTGTTGTATGCTTCGCCGACCGCGACGGGGTGGTATCCACCTTTGCAGTAATCTTCGGAGTCCTCCTCTTCCGCGGTAGCCTCGAGTTCTTCGCCAGACGATGAGGATGATGAGCGCGATGCGGGTGCGTTAGGGTTTGACTGAGCAGCGCCGGTTCTGTTCCATGGGAAATTAGTAACCATGTTCATCAGAAACGTTTGAAGACATACGATTCTGTAGCGCCGGGCGCAGGGTTCCCTTCATTGGTGACGATGGGCTTCAAGTCGGTACCCTTTCTCCTTTTCTTTCCGCCGCTGCCATTGGCAGCTGAAGCAGCAACGTTTGCCATCTGTTTGCCCTTGTTGAGCATCGCCTTGGTAAGATCGACTCCCTCCATGGTGTGGAGATTTGGGAGGTCAAGCTGAGAGGCGGGGCACACTGGCTTTTGGTTGGCTCAAGCGGAACTTAGAGGCGGTGGATGTTGGAGGGGGCCTCTACCGCCACAGTAAAGACACGAGTAATCGGGGAGAATACAGCACTGCCCAGATGAAATTGTGAAGAATCTAAATAAACTGGGGAATAAGTTGGAGGGGGGAAAAACGAAGATGTCAAAGATTGAGAAAAAGAGCGGGTAAGGCACAGCCCAAAAAGAAGATGGGCCAGAGCGACGATCCGATCGCAAAGTTCAAGTTTTATGAAATCGAGAAAGATAGATCACCTCGGAGAAAAGGGAATTAGTTGAGATGGGATGGTTTTCCGCAAGCAGCCACAGCGTCGTGGTGGCAAATATCGACGCATTGAGTATAGACAAATAAATAGCCTATAAGAACGGAATATATTGAATAGATTGAATACCTAGGTATATACTGAATATACTGGAATAATAAATAATAGTTGTAAAGAAAAGAAAAGAAAAAGAGTCTCAGATGAAGGTGGTACATTGATTAACTAGAAGAAACATAGCAAGTAAGAAGTACATGTCAGGTGAGATGATAGTTGGTTAGTTACATTCTACGATGTTGACTCTGTTGACTTTGTGGACTATGTGTTAACACAGATGTTTTAGCTCTTTTTATGCTATATATCTACCTTAACCCTATCATATAATATCATAAATTATCTTCGATCAACTATTCTATCAAATTTCAATCAACTCCGAAAAGAAACAAAAGATCGACTGCAGTCCTGATGTCACGATCCCCGCTTGGGGTAACTGGGTACCTGACTTTATCTCGGTGGATTCATCTCTTAACCTCTTAAGACTCTAGCCTCTGGCTTCTCTGCCACCATGACAAGCCCCTTCAACCGTCGGCCTATTCCCGACTACTTCCTAGCCTCTCCACTGGTGGCCCTACTCTATCCAGTGCATCAAATCTTACTCCGTTTGCGTGGGCCTCCTCGACTCCCTCCGCCGGGCGCTCAACCAATCCGAGTAGTCTGCATCTCCGATACTCACACCCTCGAATGGCCAGACGTACCTGACGGAGACCTTCTCATCCACGCAGGCGACCTCTGCAACGACGGCTCCGCGCGCGATATTCAAGCCGCTGTTGACTGGCTCCGAAGCCTTCCCCACCCATACAAAGTCGCCATCGGAGGCAACCATGATAGCTACTTCGACGTGCGGTCACGCCTGGATGAGGACCGCAAAGACCTGGCTTCTACGGGGGATTCCTTCGCAGCAGTCTCCTCCACTGCATCCATACACTCGCTCCACGAGCTGAACGGCGCCTCCCGCATCGACTGGGGTGACATCCACTACCTCCAGCATTCAGCAGTGACCCTTTCGTTCCCCGACACCTCCACGCCCTCATCCACAACCCCCCTCACCAGCTCCCGCTCGCGCTCCCTCACAATCTACGGCGCGCCCCAAGTCCCAGCCATCGTCCCCTTCGGCCCCGAGCACGCCTTCACATACCCTCCACAGCACGACGCCTGGTCTGGCACCGTCCCCCCAGAAACAGACATCCTCGTCACCCACACCCCACCCCAAGCCCATCTCGACTTGTCCCCCATATATTCCACAGGCTGTCCCAACCTGCTAGCAGAATCATGGCGCGTCCGTCCTGCCCTCCACGTCTTCGGCCACGTCCATGAATCCGCAGGCCAGGAACCCATCTTCTGGGATGAGGCCCAGCGCGCCTGGGAAAGATTATGTGCCACGCGCCGCTCGCGTGCGCGTTTTAGCCGCCTTGCTTCGCTAGCTGGATTCCTCCGCGATCTGTTCGATCTGTCTGCCTGGGCAGACGCCGCGCGGGTCGTGGGATACGGCATCCTCGGTGTGGTTTGGGCTCATATCTGGGGTGGGGAGAACCTTAATGGTGGGTGGATGGTCAACGCTGCTTGCATGTATCGTGATAGTGGCCGTCTGGGTAACGCGCCGAGGGTTTTTAATCTTTGATCTTCCACCAATACGCATAGCGTTTGCTTTTTGCTTCCTGTTCATAATACCACGCATGTTTCTTCGGTTTGCGTTTGGTGAACCTCAACTGTACATAGAAGCTGAGTGATTTAACCACGTCAGAAATGGCCTCTGGCTTTCGGGTATTCACATCGTTTGATCCCAGCCTGAGCGAATCCAAGGTTGGTTCTCAACGTCCACCTTGTATCTCATATTACAAAAATGATAATTGTATAATATATATGTTGGCGTTTCTCATCCTAGTAGTTACCTATGTATATGTACTAACCTAACGCCGGGATTGCATGAGATTGGCTGAGTTCCGAGGCAACAGAACCCCATTGGGCTTCAAACGTTTACGAATTACTTGTGCATTTGGATAATTTTAGCAGAGAGGCAATTACACTATAACGGGTGTTAAAAGGAAATTCTATGCTTCTTATTTGTGTAGGGTCAGTGCCTCACTTCAAAATATATATCCGTGGTCTTGGCATCAAGCATTAAGATTCTATAACCAAAGAAATACACATTTTCGAAGATAAATAATTTGTACACATTGCATGGGTATAGAGATATATATGAACTCAATGGTTACATGTCCAGACGATACCATCCTGCAGACCGACGCGAACAAGCCCAGCAAGCACTAACACGTACAAAAATGAACTACTAACGCGACAAAGAAAACTACAGCTTCGGCTTATCGATAAACGCGGGCGTCACCAACGGATCATAAGCACGAAGGCCAAGGGTATCAGACGGTACAGCCCCAGAGTGACCACCCAGCAACCCACGGGTATCAAGCAGACTGGGATTGAGATCCGCAACACTCGTAGCTCCAATCAACCGCATGTTCATTTCCATCTCGTCCTTCAATAGCTGCATAGCCCGGTCCACGCCATCAAGCCCATAGGCAGACATGGCATACAGGAACGGCCGTCCAATACCGATACCCGTCGCGCCCAGGCAAAGCGCCTTGAGGATATCAGTTGCGCGACGCACACCGCCGTCAACGAACACTTCAATGCGCTTTTCCCAGCCGCGCTCGCGGAGCGCAGGCATCACTTCGGCCAACACCTCAATACCGGACCGCGCGGTCTCGAGCTGCCGTCCGCCGTGGTTGGATAGCACGACGCCGTCACAGCCTGCCTCGACGGCACGCAGGACGTCCTCAACACACTGCACGCCCTTCAGCACGATCGGCATGCGTGTGATGGACTTGAACCAGGGGATATCCTTCCATGAGAGAGCGGGGTCGATGAAGGAGGAGATGGCGCGGGCGGCGCCCTGGGTGCGGTCGATGTTATCACCGCCGGACTGGACGTTCGAACCGGGATCGGAGAACTTGGAGCGCATGTCCTTCTCGCGGCGGCCAAGCTGGGGTGCGTCGACGGTGATGAAGAGACCCTTGCAGCCGCGCTTTTCGGCATGCTCGACGATCTTGCGTGTGATTTCGCGGTCTTTGTTCACGTATAGTTGGAGCCATTGCACCTGATCGCCTTGTCTGGCGTCGAGGATTTCGTCGAAGGAGCATGAGGCTAGCGTCGGGATCATTTGTACTACGTCGTGTCGGTGGGAGGCTTTTGTGAGCACCACTTCGCCTTCTGGGTGGCCTAGTTTGCCGAGTGCTGTGGCAGTCACGTAGAATGGAATTGAGCATTTTGTGCCCAGCATTGTTGTGCTCATGTCGATGTGCTCGACATCGACTAGAATTCGTGGTCGGAACCAAATTTTGTGGAAGGCTGCGTGGTTCTCGCGCATTGTCTGGTTATGGGTTAGCATTGGTGCATTTGATGCCTAGGGGTCCACGGATATCTAGCTTACAATTTCATCATCCGCTCCGCTGGAGTAGTATGCCCATGCGGTCTTCTTCATGACTTGGCGGGCCACAGCCTCAAAGTCCATCAAGTTGTAGCATGCTTCGAGGGAAGGCATGCGGGAAATGCGCTCTTGGCGGTCGGCCTCCTCCGGATCGAAGGCCTTCTCTTCCTGTTCGACGGTTGCCATGTCTACTGTTCCCAAGTGTTTCGACTGGTCCAGGAACTTGTCCAGGGTATCGGGTGGGTGAATTGGTTCGAACTCTTCGGTCGCGTCTTTGCCTGCATACTTCAGAATGATCTTCTGACCACCGGGGTGTTCTGAGAAATGTTAGTGCGCATTCGAGGAGAGAACGGCAGCGAGGAAACACATACCTGGGAGGAATTCGGTTACGTCGTAGGCTTTGCCGTGTACGATGACCCAGCACGAGTCTTTGGAGTTGTGCTCGGCGACATCTGCGCCGGTGAGCTTGCCTGCACTCATGTTGAAAAGGATATGAGAGTATAGTTTGCAGAAGAGTAGGAGAAAGGAAGTAATTAAAGGGAAAAAGATCTAGTGGACCCTCGGGATAAATGAGTCCGGGGGAGAAACTTGCGGGGAGCTTCTCGGCCGACTCGTCGGATGAGACTGTCTCGTCGGATGAGAGTTGTCTTGTCGGATGAGAGTTCAAATGTTCCTTAAGTCCGTATACTAATTTGATGTCGCAATTCTAAGAGTGCAAAATCCAAAGGATCTAAGAGACTGGGGATCGGGATCGTCATGGAGCCTCTTGGTCACGTTCTCTATATTGTATTCAGCCAGTAGTAAGGGACGCATTATACATGCCCACTACCCAATCCATGCTCGGATGTTCCCTTGACAGACACTGTTCCAAGGTTTCCCTTATTTTGTTATGCTATATGCTGCATTCAGAGAAGGAAGAGCATTACCTGCAGCGGGAAACAAAATAATTATGCAAGCGGGAAGTGACTATCGTTGCCTGCGAGCCATGATCCCGAGGCAGGCACTCACTGTTCACTGCCTAATACCTCAGGCATCAACATCTTCCAATACAAGGGTCCATATAATATGAGCCTTGTGTGATAAACTAGAACGGTACACCCAAAATCACCAAACGTCTAGAACACCATAGGTATGTAAGTACCCCAATGGAACCAATCGCTGTTGACAGCCCTGCATTCCCTTGTTGGAATGTCGGAGACACCGCAGATAATACTTTACAGCCTGAGGCATCGACATTAACACAACCCTGTCACATGACCCACCACGTGAACCACGTCATCAGAGTATAAATCACATCATATCATAACACCATCGTGTTGAAGTATGGGCAGTTTCTAAGGCTTTTATCATCATCAAAAAGACAATTGAACAGCATCACTCACATTATAAAGTATAGTGTAGATCAGTGGGCGAAGGATCCTATCTCGGTCTTGGCTGACAGCGCCACCGTCGATCGCCTACAAAGCTTCTTTAAAACCTGGTTTTGAGCTTGGAGTTCAAAGAGACCGCAAAAGAAAGCCGGTCAAGTTGGCAACGCGCCTGAGGCGCACAGATCACTTTGTTATCGACATCAATCTATCATCGGGCACGTTCGGTCATTCCTCCCCCTCCCTAGCATTGCCGGCGCCTCCGAATCTCCACCCTCCCACACCTCCGCCATTTCTCCATCTTCCGCCACCGTGGTGGCTACAACCCCCCTTTTTGCCTCGTGGGTGCCGCTGACGTTGTATGGGGAAGGGGTTCGGCCAAGTGACCTTCCTACGAGTTGTGCCATGTGAGTGTGGCGCGGAATCTTTCCATCGGTCCGTGGAAGTGCAGGTAGATCGAACCGGGGCGCAAAGCGGTCGCCACTAATGCTTGTAGTTCAATCAAACGGTATTTAAGATTCATAAATGGGTATTGTTTGGGTCACCTATGAAAAATATATGGCACTAATAAATTCAATACCAACCATCCAGGATTCATCCACAGGTCGGCTGTGCCGACAGCCCGTCGGAGGCTCTGAAATCCCGACTAAGTCCTCCAGGAAGAGGGGTCTACAAAGTATCTTCCCAATGTGCTCCGTTTAAATGCATATGCAATGTGACATCGTTTGATGCCTGGCGGTTCTATTACCCAATCAACCTAATCAACCCCTCATCCGTCGGCGAATCCCGATGGGCTGCGATGTAAGATAAAGATGGACCTACAAAGTACAGACGAGACAGGAAGGCGGTTCCCAGGGACACATTACTAGCCGAAGGAGACCCATCGATAGTCTGTTGGATCTCCTGAATGGTGAAGGAGGACACGCGGACCTTCCACGAAAAGAACTAGTTTCACCCTGGTACGCTTCAACGGTCAAGAATTCTTCCATTCTGAGTCCAGTGCATTCGCATCCGCGACACAAAGATTGAACCTCCAACCATGTCCTGTTAAAATTCTGTATTTTCATATTGTAGTTGCCTTTCTGTTGCGCCAGTACCCACTTAGTTGCAGTTCGAGAAAACTTCGAATATGCTAGGAAGTGGTTCAACGACATCATTGCGGATACTAGCCGACACTTTTCCGCCGGAGGTACTCTTTGAGGGGATTTTATGGATCATCCCGTATCTCTTTGAGACATGACGTGGGTCATCATATGAATGGTAGAAGAAAAAATTGAAAAAATTGAAAAGATTTATAAGTTGTCATACAATTCATGTGTCATCCATTTACTTCAGGCTGAAAAGAAGCAACGGTCAAGGGGAAAAAAGCCTCGCCGAGCCCTAGGCGCCTTGGCTCTTGGCTCGCATAATTCCGTACTCCGTAAATTGCTATTATTCCACATGTTGTTTTCAGGATCCGAGTACAACATTGTACAACATTATACAACCTTGCAGCCTTATATTGTATTACTTATAGCCCAGATAGGAATCTGCAAAGCGGGAAAGAGATGCCATTACATATAATATTATTAAAAGATCTTATTATTAAGGCAAGGAGGATGGTTGTGCACATTCTGTATCGAGTAGGCCACCATGATGATCCCTATCCGATCCTTTTAGTGTGACGCTAGTCCCTTTACGGCATCAACATTTCTTATTATCGCCGAGTTTCTTCGGGATGGGGGACGGCTTCCCGAGTCCCGTTTTGCAACCAGCGCCGAGAAGGACGGGAGTGGCTTGGCGCTTGGACTCCGAGTTGCATCGAGATCGAGTACAACGTCCGTGTACTTCGTACACTGTTGTATGGCAGGGACCCTCATAGTCGCACTTACCATCTTCCCGTGTGCGTGCGCAATCTCGATGATGCACTATTTGATATCGGCAAGCCTTCCTTAACGGTACAAGCCTATTATTGGTAGGGCTTGGGATTAACCCTTACCGCTACGGGGCAATCTCGTTGTTTATTATTTCCTGAGCCGAACAATAGACGGACCAGGCACAATTTCATTTCAACATGACCCAGAATTCATTATCCAAATTCTTTATGATTCTTTATGTTTGGTCAGTCGGTGCGGATCCAAACACCACACCGAAGGATTAGGGCATCTCCACCCAATGGTTGCAAAGCCAATGATGATATTCGTCCAAAAAATAAGCTCCAAAATAAAATCAAAATCAATTAAAAATGAAAATTCCATATTGTGATGTCATCAGGGACGCAAACTACCGGGTGGATCCCCCAAAAAATGCTTAACCCGCCATTATTGATGCATCCGGTTAATGGGATCCGCTTCTTAACAAATATGATTCGTTGAACCACAACTACTACGGTAGTGGCTTTTTGTATTATTTACATTTACATTTTTATTTTATTTTATATTTTTTTATGAGACTTTCGGGATTATGGAGTAGACACGGGGGAAGAAATATTATATGCCCCACGATGCATCTCCTTGCCACTTTCGTCAAATTCCGTTGGAGAAGTAGACATTCAAATATCTCCCTATTCCCTCCCCCCGGGGTTTCTTGTTTCTCCGCGTGTGTCTCTATATCTCCATTCCAAATCATCCCACTCATACCCACGTGTTTACACTGGGAACTAGTCCTTCATCTTTCGGACTTGTATAGATTGATTATATTGGTTATCTCATTCTATTCTTCATAATGGCGCCGAAATATGCTGGCATGTCCGGCAAGCCCTTGGGTTTGACGGTGTCGACCATCGCTACTATGGGTTTCCTGCTTTTCGGTTACGATCGTGAGTATACATTGATCCATCATACAAACCCAACATTACTAACAATCCACAAGAGGGTGTCATGTCTGGAATTATTGATTCCGATGCCTTCGGCAGGTTCATGCCTATCACCCATGGCGACTCCACCATGCAGGCCTTGGTGACTGCCGTCTACGAGTTGGGTTGTCTGGCTGGTGCCATGTACGCCTTGTTCGCTGGTGATAAGCTTGGTCGTCGTCTCATGATTATGCACGGTGCCTATGTCATGATCATTGGTGTTATCATTCAGATCTGTGCCATCAAGGGCCATGGAGCTACCGCCCAGTTCTTCGTCGGCCGTATTATCACTGGTATCGGTAACGGAATGAACACTTCGACTATCCCTACCTACCAGGCCGAGTGCTCGCGTTCCTCCAACCGTGGTCTTCTCATCTGTATCGAGGGTGGTATCATCGCCATTGGTACAATGATCGCTTACTGGATTGACTTCGGTGCCTCCTACGGTCCCGATGACCTCGTCTGGCGTTTCCCCATCGGCTTCCAGATCTTCTTCGGCCTTATCATTATCATTGGCATGTACTACTTGCCTGACTCGCCTCGCTACCTCATCTCCAAGGGTAAGGTGCACGAGGGTGAGTATGTGCTCGCTGCTCTCGGTGGTTACGAAATCGATTCCCACGAGACCCAAATCCAGAAGCAGCTCGTCATCGAGTCCATCGAGGCTGCTGGTGTTGCTGCCGGTGCTGGTTACTCTGATCTCCTCACTGGTGGTAAGACCCAGCACCTGCGCCGCATGCTTATCGGTTCTTCGTCTCAAATCGCCCAGCAGCTGTCTGGTTGCAATGCTGTGATTTACTACCTCCCTGTCCTCCTGAAGAAGTCTCTCGGTCAGGATGAGTTCATGTCCATGCTTATCGGTGGTATCAACATGATTGTCTACGCTATCTTCGCCACCTTCTCCTGGTTCTTCATTGAGAAGATTGGTCGCCGCAAGCTCTTCATTGGTGGTATGACAGGTCAGATGGTTTCTATGATCATCGTCTTCGCTTGTTTGATCCCCGACCAGACTGGACCTTCCAAGGGTGCCGTCTTTGGTCTGTTCCTCTACATGTCCTTCTTCGGTGCCTCCATCCTGCCCCTCCCTTGGTTGTACCCCGCCGAGATCTCCCCTCTCCGTACTCGTGCTAAGGCCAATGCCGTCTCCACCTGCTCCAACTGGCTGTTCAACTTCACCGTCGTGATGATCACCCCGGTTATGATTGACAGTATCTCCTGGGGAACCTACCTGTTCTTCGCCGTGATGAACTTCATCTTCATTCCCCCCATGATCCTCTTCTACCCCGAGACCGCTGGTCGCAGTCTGGAGGAGATTGATCTCATCTTCGCCAAGGGCTTCTGCGAGAACATGAGCTATGTCAAGGCTGCCAAGGAGCTGCCCAAGCTCACCGATGATGAGATTGAGGCCAAGGCTGCTGAGTATGGCTTCGAGTCTAGCCGCCGCCAGGGTGATATGGAGAACGCCGGTGAGAAGGGTTCCCCTCGCAGCACCTCCAGTGATGGCAAGGATATCCACGAGGAGACCGAGAACTCCAAGAACATCTCATGAGAGCTAGGCTTTCTGTGAGCTCTGCTAAGCGCTTGTGTTTCAAGTTGCCAGCGTGACAGCGCTGTGCGCTGCCATTTCCCAAAGTTATGGCTGTGCTGTTCCCTGTATGGACGGGTGAACGCCAGATTCGCATTTTCTTTTCATTTTCTTTGCTTATTTCGTTTGATATTATATACCCATTGTTTCTGGCCTGGAGGATGACAACCTGGCCCTGATGCCGGATGATCCTGTCTGCATTCAAAGTGCAGTGCTATTGTTTTTTTTTTTATAATGACCTCCCAAAATGGTTTGGTCAGGCATGGGAATTCTCAGCTTTATGTACATGCGCTTAGTATGATACTAGTCTAGAGAATCAACATATACCCCATAATTTACATCTTTCCATGTAAAACGAGCACCTGTGCATTGCCATATGCGTGTAGTTTTGCTGTTTCCAGCTTAGCGGCCCAGTAAAAAGGTCCCTCATATACCCTTGCATTGTTTGCCGTGGCATAAAGGGATAAATGATAATACGAGTAACCCTTACACATTTACTCCTAGAGGCGACTAAGTATAGGGAGACCGCATGGCGAAGTAAGTATTTCCTACTTATCCAACTAGTATAAACTTTCACATCCAAAATTCTATAAAAATATTCGATTGGTCACAATTTACAAATGAGGCAACATTTCCCTTCAGTTGACTATAAAGAGACTAGAACTTCCATGTATTCAGCCCTCGGGATTCACTTGCTGCCGTCTGCTTCCTTTCCGTCTTCTGTTCGGTTGAGACAATAGACTCTTCATGCCCTGATCGAGCGATTCAAGCAAGTAAGACCCTAGAGACCCAGTACGCCCTGTGAGAATGACGTTGTGGCCACCCCCCAAGCCGGCAGTATACTTAGCACGGAATCTATCCGCGGTCTTTCTTTGTAAATCGACGGAAGTCTCTGCACTGCAACTCATATTGTTGCAAACCAGGTTGTAAAGCACCTTAGTGAGTACACTGATGGTTGGATGAGTATACGCAAGTCTGGGGGTTACGGCTAGTTTCCTCTCGTCACTGACATTGTACTTGCCAAGAGAGGATCGAAGGGAGTTCGAGATACTGAAAGCCACAAGGGGATCGACACCGGCGGCGGCAACTGTGAGAAGATGGTGGACGCTCTCGGAAATTGTGGCAAGAGAAGCAATGTCGATGTTTGCAGCAAGCTTGCCGTCTTCTTCCATGCTCTTGTAGAATTGCTCGATTTCTTTTTCATTAAGGACTACCGTGTCGCGGCGCTTGACAGTGCTTTTGTCGGTTCGGACGAACGGCTTACTGGGCTTCGCAAACCAGATGTACTCTCGAAATAGGCGTGCCTGCTTGTATCCATGTTTGCAGTATGGAATTTCTCCATGATGCTATCTAAAATTGCTTCCTGCTCTGCCGTGGATAGTAGCTCGGGAAATACCAATTCAGCAAGAAGCAAGTCATTGTGTAGCCTGTCCCAACCTATCAACCTCGTCAGCAACAAGGTTCGATTGATTCATACCTTATGGCGAGGAGTGAGTGGAAAGGATGGTTCTTGGGATACCTAAGGAGCCACAATTTATACTTACCACGAGACAAGAGCCGACTGCTGGATGGCTATTGATGATAGCTTCCATAGCCACCGGGCGAACCTTCTCCCCATTCGACAAGACGAGCATATCGTCCGTTCTCCCTCTATATATCCACAAATTTGACTGTTTATCGTCCATGCAGGCGTACTTTTCTACATAACTATCTTAGAGTTTCTTTTGCTACCGAAATTTTATTCCTCAGTCTCTAACTCTGTGATAACTCGATCATAGAAACCAAGCTTTCCAACACTAGTATACGCCCCATAAGAATACGCTATAGCCTGGTTCCTCTTGCTACTGAGGCAAGCTGAGAGCAGGCTATCTTGAAGCTCAGCTAATTTTACCATTTCGATATACTCTCCTCGCTCGCGCCACTTTTCTCGTAGTTCCTTATCAAACGGCTGCCCATCCTGATCGTATTTTTGAGGTAGGTCGAAGGAGACGGGCATGGCTGTAAGAAAGTCGGGGAACGAGACGAGCTCATAGGGAACTGTACATGCACCTTCCCAATCGATGATTCCCGTGACATCGAAGCTATTCTCATCCACCATGATATTACTATGGAGAAAGTCATTATGAACCAGAGGGAATGGCCCTTCGTTGCATAAGGATAACCGGCTAGCTATCGCTTTGATCTGCGATGGGAAGTTGTTGATAATCATCACCATCTGTTCCGCCGGGATTGGTCCTCTCTGTATCATACGTGAGATTGTTTCTTTATCCCACTTAAATTTGACGCTATCGGCCCACGCCTCGAAGAATGCGGTTGCTGTGTCGAACGGACCGCCGATTCCTGGTAAGGGACCACATTCGTATCCACCCTCGTGATTCCGGACAATTGTCCCGATTTTAGGGAGTCGTAAGGAAGTCAACTCGACCTTTGATATGAAGTGAGCGGGGCGAGCCTATAGGCCGGGGGTTGGGGGGGGGGACCAACATGACACTTTGCGACGGAGCGGTAGAAGTTTTGTCGGTAACCTTTAGGTATCACACCACGATGGGCCTCGTAGCCGCCTAGGGCATCCATAGCGACGCTGCCGGGGAGCACCTCCATCAGTATGAAAGCGGCGCTCACCGAATTGTTCTCGTCGAAATCATACGTAAAAACTCGAGGCACTGGCAAGCTGGAATGCTCCTTGATGAATTGCATTGTTGCAACTTCGCTTTTAAGCATGATGCTGCTGCTCAGAAGGGAGGAAGTGTTCCTTCTAATATGGACCCGGGCCGCCCAGCGGGTTTTGTTGGTGAATTCCAGTAAACGGACAATATTGTTGAGCCCACTTGCAACCTGGTTCAAGGCCACGCACTTTAAATGGCCAGAAAGACCTGAAGCGATTTGACAGAGCTCATTCCATTGAGTTCGATGGAAACAATCCGTGGTTTGGCTGTCACTATTTTGTAGGAAACCCTGGACGGTGGTCCAAGAGGTTGAGTTGGTAGACATAATCGCTCAAACAGAAGACAGTTGATAGTTGACGGAGTAGAGGTAGGGGTTACAACCCGCTGGGACTTGAGGGGATTAAGAGTGGGATCTATCCTTTTCTTGTAGGCTTTCATAGGACGACAAAAGGAGAGCAGAAAACTGAAAGATAACTAGCGGTGTGATTCATCGGCAGATACTTATTTGGTACGTGCACACCGTATAGTTTAGAGAAGAGCAGTGCAGAGACAGAGGAGGGCTGGCACATTCTATGTGCGGTGCTACGGGACTTGTCAAAACCTATCTATTATCAATCGCGCGAATTTATCGTACTCGCTCGGAGAGCTATCTAAAACTGTAAAAATATTCTAGTCTAGCTTGAGTATCCCCACAAAGAATAGGATCGGTCTAGTATTGTTACTTATCGGGTTAAGCTGGATATAGAGGCGTAGATACCATAGAGGAGAACAGAATAAAGACTAGGGTAAAAAATTTATATTATAGGAAACGACGAAGTCGAGGTCATCTTAAGATATAGACAACGAGGATAAGAGAATAGGAGGTATAAGGATATAGGAGGGAAGCCGAAGTATCCTATAGACGCTTAAATAAACCGGGCGAAAAGGGAGGTGACTTAAATTCAGCTAAAAGGAAGCCATTTTCGGCGTACTTTTAGTAGCTAGTAGAAACGAGGGGAAAAACTGTATAAGGCCAGCGTCAACATTAGGACCGGAGGATAACTGATATTACTAGGCGGGTGCAGAATAGTGGTATTATAGGGCAGTAGGCAGTCAAGGGGCGGCTGGACGTCCTAAGTTACGGGTGAAAAGGCAGCTATTTCTAGCCTCAAAAGCGGTCATTTTTCGGCGTCAATCCCACAGGTCCTCATATTCTAGTTGTGACAGCGGGGATAGGCCATGATCATGGATCTCACATTCCCTAATTTCCTCCCGTCCGAGGACCACCCAATTTCTATCTTGGAGTGCTGAAGGCAGTCTGGTACACCAACATCTATCAAGTGGCCATGTCAATGCAAACTCCAGTCACCATCCAAAATGGCCGAGTGGCTCTGTTCTGCGGCTGGCCGACCTTTATTACGTGTGGAAAGATGGCCGGTTCTAGCACTAAAAGTGATTATGCTAGGCGCCCTTTTTATAGGTCCTTATATTTTAGTAAATATAAATATCCCTACAGGTGCTAACGTCCGACCTGCCGCTCCGGGGTTGAATTTAATAGTGACTCATGCGAGTGCTGCCTTGCATGAGGCTGATAGATCCTAGAGCAAGGGGACCATTCATAGTCCTCGCAATAAAACTATAATCGCGGGTATAATCACGAGTAGAATCACGAGTATGATCACCCCCATAGTAAACCAATCAACAGACTATTTAACATCTTTGATTAATAGGCTGACAGTTTAGAACATGATGTTGTCCTTTGTCCGCCTACACATAGACCTTGAATCTCAGGTTATCAATATGTAAGAGAAACTCGTCGGGTTTATAGAAGTTGAACCCTTTCCCTCCCTTTCTTTTGTTTCTTATTTTACTATCCAAGACACGTGCAGGTGACCTCGTGAACAAGAAAGAAGCCATCGGCTGATACCGCCCGGAACATCTCCAACTTTTCTTTTCTTTCATTTCCCTTTCAAATGTCTCTTTGATCTGATCGCTTTGTTTCGCGTCGGTTGTCAAAGAGTTTGGCTTCTGTTAATATATCATGCGAATACCAAACCTTGACCCCCGCTTCCTCAACCTCGGGGAAACATGAGTTCAAGCCTTGAAGCTAAGATCGTTGTGCTCGGAGCACAGGGTATGTCTATGGAGTGCCCGGTTTCCAATATATATCCTCATGATTGGAAACTCAACTAAACACTATACTAACCTTGATCGCAACCAGGGGTGGGAAAGACTGCGCTCGTGGAGAGATACTGTAAGAACACCTTCAACCCCGCAGCGGCTTCAACCATCGGCGCGTCGTTCGTGACAAAGCGCGTCCTCGATTCCACCTCCGATACAATAGTCAGATTGCAGATATGGGATACAGCTGGACAGGAGAGGTTTCGCAGCATGTCGAGACTTTATTACAGAGGAGCCCAAGCAGTGCTCCTGTGCTATGATGTCAGTGCATCCACTTCCACACCATTTCCCCTCATTCTTCTTGCCTGCGTTTGTATTTGTTGCCTAGACAAGCGCAATCTACAACGTAATCAAACCTGCATAATCACTAATACTAACCGGCTACACAGATCACCGACCAAAACAGTTTTCAAGAAATGGCCGGTTGGCTACGCGAACTCCGCAAAAACATCACCCCTAGCGACGACGGCACAGACTCCCTCATCATCCATGTCGTAGGTACAAAGTCTGACCTTGTCGCCGAAGACCCTTCTCGCCGCCGTGTCCCCTTCGAACACACAATCGACTACGTCGCCGAACAACTCTACCCAACCCAAGCCTCAAGCCCACCACAAACTGCAACATCCGGCATGGGCGGGCTAGGCTTTGGAACATCCGTCTTTGGAGGAAGTGGCGGCAGCACATCGAACGCTAGCGCCAGCGCCGCTGTCCTGCAGAGTCCGGACTCGAAGCGCAGTTCGGCATTCTGGGGCCAGGAGATTGGGTGGGATTGCTGTCATGAGATTAGCGCGCGGGATGGCGAGGGAATCGATGAGGTTTTCCGCGTTATCACGCGTAAGCTGGTTGAACAGCGGAATCGGCGCGATACCGAGCTGGCTATGTCGATTGCTGGTACGCCCATGGCGAATGGAGTTGTCGGACCTTTTAATCCTGGGGTTGTGGAGGGTACGGGGAGTTTCCGGGTCGGTCATGGCGATAAGAGGAGGAGTTGGATGGGTTTGGGGGCACCTGGTGTCAATGTTGATGGCGCTGAGGAGGAGCGGGTTATGCGTGCGTCACGCAACAAGGGGCGCTGTTGTTGATCATTGGCTGGGATGGGGGCTTGGGTTCTTTGGGGGGGGAGGGGGGGGCTTTTTTTTTTTTTTCTTTAATTTTCATTTGCATTTGGGCTAGCGTTGCTTTTGTACTTTTGTTTGACTATTTTGGTTATCTATGGATGTACGGGTTAGAATAGGGTAGTTAGGGCTTTGGTTGGTTGGGGGGATCTTGGTGCCTTGATTTTTGGCCAGGTATGCATGAATGAAGGTACTTGTTTGTTCAATAAGGAAGGATATTATACGCCACATGCAATCAGCATCGTATGTCAGTCAAAACGATCGTCTTTAGGCATCGGGTGTGGAGACGGTGGATCCGATGATCGATGATCGTAGATGTCCCACTGATTTACATGTTTATGCTTCTATATGGAGTACTTTATGAACGTTTTCACCATATCACCATATCAATAGGTAACAAAATTATGTCGCTCACCCGGGTGATGATGCAGATGGGGCTTGCTCACTTCTCACCTCCGAGGTCAAACCCCCTCATTTCGCTTATATCGGAGAATTTCCTGTTCCCATTGGGCAAAGAGAACTGCCTGGGTGGACTGTGCTTTTGCTATCAGAAGGACCTGTCGATTCCAATCGAGTCCATGCCTCAGCCCTCTAGGCCAAGGACACTTTTTTTTTTTTTTTTCCTTTTGTCAACTACGTCCCTTGGCTGGGCATTTCTTCTTTCCTTTCTTATCTCCTCCAAGCTTTTGGTTTTGTATCAAAGAATCTCAGACTGTCTATCTTATTATAAAGTACTGTATCTTTTGATCCCAAGACAAATCGCAGTACTCATATCCAACCCCTCTTTGTATATCCGAAATCCCATTTGACTCACCATGTCGGGGGTGGAGGTGATCGCGGTCGTAGCATGTGTGGCAGCCAGTAAGACCATCTCCTCTCCTTTTATCAATAGCTGAGATTAACAACCCCTAATCGGCAACAGTCGTCTCCGCCTACAGCGATGGAGCGAGTATGTTTACTGCCATTAGGAAGAAATATCACGAGCGCCAGGCCACCCGGGAGCTAGAACGGTCGCTCGCACGTGGCCGGACCGAGATTCAAAACCGGTTTGATCTGCACAATCAAGAGCTTGGCTACCGATACGAGCGGGGTGACTCGATCGCTCGTGAGCATATGAAGGATATCATCATCACACTACAGGGGGCGTTGCTGAGACACCTCCGAGAAGCGCAGGAGCAGGGGACCACTCCGGATCTGATGGCGTTGCAGATAGAGTCCGACCAGGGCCGCGTTCGCACGCTCGTCATTTTGGGGGACTTGTACCAGCGTCTTTCGAGGCCGTCGCCTGTTCCACCGTCTGTTTCCATGTCCATCGATCCAAACTATCACACGATGAATTCGTATGGCCGTGGATATTCCCCTAATGGCCCGGACAGGTATTGGCCACCTCAAAGGTCGGAGATGGTGTACCTCTCCGGCGGATATCCTGCCTCACCAGCCAGTTATTCACGAGGCCAGATCATACCAGAGGATGTGTGCGCTTCACCAACGGACACACTGGGAACATCGAGAGAGTATGGGACTTCGAGTCCAAAACCTCGCAGACGGTCATCAGGCTTTGGCTCAGTTGTGAGTAGTATGGGCGACTTGCTCCATACCCGCGCAGGTCGCGGGAGAACACCATCGTTTCCATCGTCGGCACCCGAGCCCGCATACATCGAGCCCGCATATACCCCGCAAACCAGAGGATACACCGCAGTGTCGCCGTCGACATCGGAGCCGATTCCGGAATTCGATGTTAGACCAGCTACGCCGAGTATACCCAAGTCGCGACCAACCTCGATACCACACGACGTCTTAGGAGGGAACCCATGGAAGCTCGAACGCCTTGTAGACTCCGACGACGAAGACGCCATCAGGCATGCTCCAACCAAAGAAGAAAACCACCACCTCTCGCCCATCTCCGCACCCACAAAACTCCGAAACGATTCTCTCTCCGCAACCTCAACCGCCTCCACAGACTCCACCCCGTCAAACCCCTCCACCCGAAGTAGCACAGACCGACCAACCCAAGCAATCCGACCTCTCTGGCCACCTAGCGAAACGAACAACTACCTGGGTTTCTGCAAAGGCGCGTGGAAAGTACACACGGGATTCCGAGGATTCAAAATCTATTCCGAGCCCGGGACGGGATATTTCACGCAACAGTCATGGTTGCGATGCAGGAAGTGCGCTTTTGAAGCACCCATGAGCCCGAAGAGTTCCAGCCACAACCCGCTATTCGAGGAAAGCGTGCGTACGCACAAAGTTAGCGGTGTCCGATATCGATTCGAGTTCTTGGCGAAATCCCACGTGCCCTGTAAGCGAGATTCTGCCTCGCATTTTAATTCTAATGCTCCTCGCGGCACATTTTGCTGTGTCTTTTGTTGTGCGATGGCACAGGGGTCAACTCAGGTATATGGAAATCTGGATATCTTCATGGCGCATCTGGCGAAATATCACTGGGCAGTTGAGAGGGAAGCGTTAGCTGTGTTGCCAAGTATGCGGTGTGTGGTTGGTCGGGTTGCGCCTGATTCGGAGTATTTTGATGTGAATATTTTGCCGCCGCGCGGCTGATGTCTTGGTTATTATGTAGCCTGGGGTGTCTTGGTATTTGGCGTTGGTAATACCTTCTGTTCATTTTCATTTTTTTGGTGTTGGGGTATATATTGAAAAATTGATCTGCATTGGTTAAAACACGGGAGGTATCCCCTTACATGGCATGTGTGTCATGTACAGGGTCCAATGGAGACATTGGTTTCAGGATTGTAGGTCTATTGCTGGACTGGGTTGGTACTAAGGGTCTATCTACGTACTCTCAATACTCCGTCCCACCTCGAGTAAGCATTATGTACCCCTGAAATAATTAATTTTATGTCCAAAATTAATCTAAAAATTACACAATTAAAATTAAAAAACAAAATAAACTCAAGGAGATAGGCCGAGAATCATCAATCGCTCCAATCAAATTGCCCCAAATGGCCCAAAATGGATCAGAACCAGCCCTGGAGAACCAGAAAGTACTCCCCTCTCCCAAATGAGGAAAGCGCCAATTTCCTTTTTTTTTTTTTTTTTTTTTCTTAACCATTTCTCTGCTTGGAGGAAGGACCTCCTCCGCCTCTTATTACCTATCTCACCTATCTCAATTGATTCCATTCCTTCTCGAAGTCCTTCCTTCATCCCTTGACTCGGCACTTTCGTCATCTCGCGTTCAGAGTACGCGAGTGAAGTTTGTTCCCCCCGGCCTCCACATGGGTCGGTGCTTATTACTTCACTAAGATTGCGCGTTCTGAGACACTGTCCTCTTCTCATCTTTCTTCTCTCTCACTTCCACCCCCCTATACCCTTTCCCTCGATTTCGATAACCACGTTATGCGATGAGGTTGTCAATCCGTGTTAGTGCCGCTGCCGCACTAATTATCCTCACTCTCGTCCTGGTCAACCGCAGTTTGAAGAGCAAAGGTGAATCACTTCAGGATATATGGCACTTCGATACCGGATCCTTCCGCACATCCCTCCGACCAAAACCCCAATCTGATACGGCATCGCAACGGAAATGGCGGATTGCATCGGATAATAAGCCCGCTCTGGTCTACCAGACCACCGAGATTGTGGTCCCCAACCAGGGTGCTATTGTGATGGCCAAACGCAAGGAGGATGATACCGCTTGGGTCGGAGCGGAACTAGCAGAGTGAGTGTGGCTCGAGTGTGTTTCCAGTAGAACACAGCCTAATTGAATATTTCCAGATGGCGCAGCGTCATTTACACCGTCGACGATACCAATGCCCCGACGCACACCCCGAAGAACAAGGGTCGCGAGGCTCTCCCCTATCTCCAATACCTGATCGATCACTACGACGACCTTCCTGACGTCGTGGTCTTCCTGCACAGTCACCGCGACGGTGTAATCGCCGGCTGGCACATCGACACCATGGATTACAGCAATGTCGACTCGGTGCGCGCATTGCAGAAGGAATTTGTGCAACAGGCAGGCTTTGT
The DNA here is from genome assembly GCA_000576735.1 of Penicillium fuscoglaucum FM041. Taxonomy (NCBI): domain Eukaryota; kingdom Fungi; phylum Ascomycota; class Eurotiomycetes; order Eurotiales; family Aspergillaceae; genus Penicillium; species Penicillium fuscoglaucum. The sequence goes on from HG814199.1 coordinate 220,487, forward strand.
CAACTTGCGTTGCCAATTGAGCCCGGGATGTCCCTCTGCCATCCAACCATTCCGTCAACCCCCGAATCCCGAAAGCCAGGGCGAGGCACACTACGCTGCTGCCTGGAAAGAGCTGTTCCCCGGTGAGCCGGTGCCCCGCGAAATCGCCGCCCCCTGCTGCTCCCAGTTCGCCGTTTCCCGAGAGCAGATTCTCCAGCGCCCCCACAGCGATTACCAGCGCATGTATGACTGGGTGATGAATAATGACTTGCCGGACGAGGCTACCTCCAACATCATGGAGTATTCATGGCACATCATTTTCGGCAAGGACCCTGTCTTGTAAGTTGTCCCGCAAGTGTATTAATCTATTTCCCCGCTAATATGTTTGATTGCAGCTGCCCTGATTTGTTCCAATGCTACGCAGATGTCTACGGAGAAGAAGTCATCTTTAACTACTGATCATTTCAAGTCATTCCTCTTATGCCCACAAGGGCCGATAGCTCTTGTATTCCCACCAGAATACGTTTCTTTATTACCCGGCACTTGCCGGAACTCCCTAGGGGAGAAATACCATGGTTACTGGGAAGACGCAGTGCCAATGCCATATGATGACTTGCTTCGATGTCAATTTTTTTTTTATCTGTCCGAAGCAAATGTACAAAGACTGAAATGTGCCGAAATGGCTATCACAGTGATATCATTCGTCTCGCCTCGAGTTGCACGTCCAACTCACCGGCATGAGACACTTCTTTTCGTGCTACGGCACACATGTATATTTTATTTCATTCAAATCTTTTTCATGCTCCATCACACACCGGGTAACTACTAGCTACCGCGTATCTATCTATTCCATGCTATCCCGCAGAACCATCTCCCTTGCTACCTCATCCCACCGATACATCCCCCCACTACCAACATTATAATGGTAATAATTATTGGTCCCGCCAGGAACAACAGCCCGGCGAAAGGTAATGTTAATCCGCCCCCTCGTCGCCTCTCCAGCCTTCCCCTTCCGCTTAGGAATACTATGCAACCAATTCGACTGAGTCGCCCCGCGCATAACAACCATATCGCCTGACCCAAGACTCATCTTGATTTGCTGCAGTGGCACCGTAGCAGGGGGCCTGGATCCAGGAGAAGAAACAGTATTCGAATTCGACGTCCCACCCGAAACCGTACAACTCCCCCGCGTCGCACTAGTACCACCCAGCCCGGAGATTGCATGTGCAGTACCAGACACGCATCCACCCGCCGTCCGGTTCACAATTCCTCCGGACACGAAAGGCTTATGCTTCATTAGAAAATCCCGCTCGCCGCCCAGCGACACCGAGGCGATATTCGGCTCCGGTCCGAGGAAGCGCTCGTCATCCGAGTGGAATGCGATACTGTCTTCTCCGCTGGCGTAGTAATTCACCAGGCAGAAATTATAGCCGGGAGTTGTATTATCTGCATTTGCGGCTGCATTCGCTGCTTCGACCTGTCTCCGTAGGAGATCGAGACAAGCTGGGATTGGGCGTGGCGTGCACTGGTACTTTGTTTTCGGGATTGGGGTCTTGGTCTTGGTTTCTAGTAGAACGAGGCTGTTGGGATTGTTGTCTTGTTCTTGGATGAATGTTGATGTCTCATCGACTCCGAAGACTGTTGTCCATCGTGGTGTGTTGATTTGTGTTTCGATGTCGCCGCGTCGTGCTGTGTACTGCACGCGGTAGAAGGGGAGTTCGCGACGCAGGAATTTGAATAGCTCGTTGGCTGTTGGGCGGGGGATGTATGGCTGGAAGTGGAGGAGGTCCAGGTGTGGTTGGTTGTTTATTTCGCGTGGTGCGGTTGCTGGTGTTGCGTGTTCTAGACCTACTGCGATGTGGGAGGGAAGTTGGGCGATTGGGATTGGGTAGCTTGGGTGTTGACTTGGGGGTTTAGTGTCTTCGATTGGGATGTTCTTTTGGTCTAGGGTTGGGATTGCGCTGTTGAGTTCGATGGGTTCGGTTTTGGGACGTTTTGGAGTGGCGCTTGATGGTTTGAAGAATGCGTCAAGCGTCCGTTTTGCCATTGCTGAATGAGAAGGTGTTGGGTGTTGGTAATTGGAATCGACGCAGTATGGTCACGTCGCGCGACTCGGAGAATTTACCGGTGATGTCATTTTGATCCCGATCTATATATCCCGATCTGGCTTGGTACACTTTTCTTTTATAGGATCATTGCCAAGGCATTCGTAGATTAACTCGAGATCGCTTTTGTCGGATATAACTACTGCTGGACTCCCTCAGTCTCGGCAATTCTAACCACATATTTCACCGCAGATGCCTTGCCAGCCTGCAGATCTTTCAATGCGCCCTCAATACCTCCCAGTCCACCTTTTCTGACTTCATACGGGTGGCCCGAGAACCAACCCTGTGCGAGACCTCGACCAATGAATTGGAAGAAAGCAGCGGCGAATTCCTTATCACCAAGAGCCTGGCCTTCAGCAGGGGGCATATGAACACTCCCAACCATAGTCCGATGGATACTAATTTCCCCCTTCACCTTATCAGCTTCCGCGGGTAGAATGACAGTGATCTTTCCAGGTGCATCGAGAACAGCACCGAGAGTCACATAGCTTCCCTTCTCGGTCACGGCATCGTAGGCATGGTGAATGGGTGTCTCCTTGCCGATAGCCTTAATCCCCGCGTAGACAGCGTCATCGCCTTCACGATAATCAATGATCGTGTCTCCCTTTTCCCTGCTGATCAACGTCTCGACAAAGGGAGCGCCTTTGCCCGCGACAGCTATGATAGGGTGGATATTTGAGAGTTGAGCGAACTTGATCGCAAATGCGCCAACCGCCGAGGCACCGCCGTACACAACCAGAGGAGTGGGTTTATCGGCGGGAGCCCAGGGCAGAGGCAATTTCAGCGCTTGATACAGCCCCAATGCAGCAGTCATCGCAGCAAGGGGGATGGTAGCAGCCTCTGGTCAATTGGTTAGTTGCATTTTGTGGTTATTAGGATGTGGGAATACATACCTTCGAAGCTCGTCTTCTCGGTGAGATGGAATGTCGTGTATTCCCATGCAATGGCGTATTCGCCATAACTTCCATGCGGGCTGCCCATCTGGTGGAACGCGGCCACTTTGTCTCCCTTGCGAAAGTTCCGGACTCCTTCTCCCACTGCCTCCACATACCCTGCGATATCGTCTCCTTGGTTAATGACACTGTCTGGTTGCCATTTGGGGAGTTTCCAGTCCTTTGGGTTGGTACCCGACACCACTACCCGGATGAGGACCTGGCCAGGATCGGGAGTGGGGATCTCAACGTCCCGGATGATGGCCGAAATGGTCTTGTCAATAATGGCTTCTTTCATTGTGAAATCTGCGACTCGATGGTGGAAATCAAACAGATCAAGTTGATATTTATATAGTGGGTTGATTTGTAATGCTGCGGGGCCCCCGGATATAATTAGGTAAACTTATTCACGAATGTATTGTTTAGATGATTCCAAGGTTGGAAATATAATACTTAGTTCTCCGTAGTCTGATACTGGGGAATGGTCTCCCCGGCCCGCCACTTGTACTTGCTACCAGGATGATCCTCTGGCAAACGCTGCGATCCAATAAACACTTCACGAGCTGTAGCACCTTCTTTCTCAATTTCCTCTCGGAAAAGCCCTCTCTGTCGAAGTTCAGGTAATAAAAACTCAATGATATCTTCAAAAGTCCCGGGATTCACAATATGGGCAAGATTGAAACCATCCACATCGGAGATCTCCACCCATTTTTCCAACTCATCTGCAACTGTCGTGGGACTGCCAACAATCTTGGCCTGTAGCCCACCAACACTGATGTACTCTACAATCCTCCGTTTGGTCCATGGTAAGCTATCTGTGCCTGGCACAGTAGCAGACCATCTCCGAACAATGGACTGGACCCGCGGCGAGTCGCTGAATCGGAAATCCTCATCATCAGCATAACCTGACAGGTCGATTCCGGTCCATCCACCGAACAAAGCTAGTGCACCTTCGTCATCGGCATATTGGAGATATTCCTCCCGCTTCGCCTTTGCTTCTTCATCTGTCGCTGCGACAATCACGTTGATACCCACAATCACTTTGATATGATTCGGATCGCGACCTTGCTCTTTAGCAACATTTCGTACATTATCCACAGTCAAGCGAGTGCCTTCAGGAGTCTGACCACCGATGAAAATTGCCTCGCCGTGCTTTCCACCGAATTGACCACCGGCCTCAGAGACTCCGGCTTGGAACAGGAATGGCGTACGCTGTGGCGATGGCTCGCAGAAGTGAGGCCCAGGGACACTAAAGTATTTCCCTTTGTGGTTTATCTCTCGCACAGCATCGCTAGCAATGTATGTTCCGAGCTGCCGGTCGGCGAGCACAGCATCGTCTCGGAAACTTCCTTCCCAGAGCTTGTAGAGCACCTCGAGGTATTCGTCTGCTCTTGCGTATCGCTCGTCATGAGGAATCTGCTCATCTAAGCCGTGGTTTCGGGCTGCGCTGTCCAGATACGACGTGACAATATTCCATGCCACACGACCCTCGCTGAGGTGATCCACAGTAGAGAGTCGGCGTGCAAGCGCGTATGGTTTCTCGTATGTAACGCTGGCAGTCACTCCGAAAATGAGGTTCTTTGTAACAGCGGACATGGCAGGAACAAGGTACAGTGGGTCATTGACGGGAAATTGTGCGCCGGATGCCAGCGCGGGCACAACATTGCCAGGGCCCTTGTACACATCGTACGCGCCCAGGGTGTCTGCAATGAACATGGCATGGAAACCGGCTTTGTCAAGCAACTGAGCTAGCTCGGTCCAGAATGAGAGTGATTTGTACTGGTCGGTCTTGTTTCTGGGGTGCTTCCATAGGCCGGGTGCCAAATGGCCCGGGGTATTCATGACAAAAGCATTGAGGATGATCTGCTTTTTGCTAGAGGTTGGTGTGTCTTCACTCATTTTGAACAAGAATTCTTTGGATTTGCAGTGGATTTGAATAGTTACTAAGGTTTAAGTGCCGAATTTTCCGCAATGGAAACCGCTTTGTATACATAGTGGGCGGAAGTATACAGTAAGCGCTGTCACCATCGCACCAGTATCCTCGGAGGTTTATCTGCCATTCGTGATCAACCTTCCGCATTCGACATTTACGATGAATATTTTGAATCCCATATCGGCCGATAAATTAGCCTCGTGTGTGGGGTACGCAGTGACCCTTGTCGTTCGCGATTCTACGTCGTTTTATCGCAATCGGGGAGTCGAGGCACGCAATCCCAACCACAATCTCCCTCACAATCACATATCTTCGGCAATCACCACATGTTGAGCCTATTAGCTTTGTTTCGATCTTCCAATGACAATGTGTCTAGACTCTTTAGTCGCGTCTCTTCCACTCATCTCGTATAACGCAATTGCGGACATGGACGACGTGAGATATATCGCCCACATGGTAACTCTGATTGTTCCGCAATCCTTCAGAGAGCACCAATTGGCTACATATCTACAGGGACCAGGCTTGGCATTGAAGATATGATGGATCTGGAAGACAATAAATATTTCTCGGCCCTGCACATTTGGACTTGGCTTTACTTTGCCCAGACATGTCGAACACGGTAGATACGTCCAAGCTGGCCTTGATCCCTCAGGGGGCGGCCTATGGCCTTCTCATTGGCCTCAGTGTGGTCTTCTGTGGAGTCATTCTGATTGCCGTGAAGGTCCAGAAAGCGTATCTTGCTGAAGATTCTGGAAAATCGGAAATGTTCATGGTCGCCAATCGCTCTGTGGGGAGGGGATTGTGTGCATCCGCAGTCTTTAGTTCCTGGATGTGGATCAACGAGACAGTGTTGTGTGCGGCTATGACATATCGGTATGGTCTCGCAGTGCCTTTGGTATGTTCCTTTATTCCATCAAATGACTTTGCACAACTGACAGGCTATAGTGGTGGGGATCTGGTCTATGCTTCCAAATTGCACTGATGGCAGCACTCGGCGTTATGGCCAAGATTCGTGTTCCTTATGCTCATACATCTCTTGAAGTCGTTCGGATGCGGTATGGCAAAATTGGACATCTCGTGTTTATCGTGCTCAACCTCGTCAACAACGTCTTCGGTTGCGCCTCCATGATTATGACGGGCTCTCAGCTCATTCATGGTGTTTCTGGCATGCACTATGTGGCAGCAACTATTCTCGTTCCCCTCGGAGGTTTGTCTCATTGCTCTTATAAAATGTGTCTCGTGAAACATGCACTAACTTCTTTCTAGTTGCCCTTTATACAGCCGTGGGTGGCTTGAAGGCCACATTCTTGACGGACTTTTTGCACACAGCGATTGCACTCATTCTTATTATCTATTTCACGATCGCAGTTTTGACAAACTCTGCTATCGGTGGACTGGGTGGCTTGTACGACAAAGTTATCGCAACAGCTGCGGATAATTATATCCCCAACAACTACCAAGGTTCACTTCTTACATTCAAGTCCAAGGATGCAATTATTTGGGGGTTGATTCTGAAGTTCGGAAACCTGGCACTTGTCGTCATGGTAAGTCAATTCCACAAAGGGACATTGAAAGGTGTCTCGATGCGTTTTGCAAAGCTAATATGTCGTCGGTAGGATACCGCATTTTGGCAAAAGTCCTTTGCGACAGAGGTCAAGGCAACAGTCCCAGGATACAACATCGCTGCATTGGCTGTTTTCGGTATCCCCTGGGGTCTGGGCACAGTTATCGGTTTGGCTACCAGGGCAATTCACGACACACCAATCTTTCCGACCTACCCTGGTCTACTTACTGCCACTGAAGTCAGCTCGGGCATGGTAATGCCATACACCATCAAAGCATTAATCGGAGACAAAGGAATCATTGGATTCTTCTTCCTTTTGTTCATGGCTCTGACAAGTACCGTTTCCTCCTCAATGATTGCTGTCAGTAGCATCCTGTCTTATGACATCTATAAGACTTACCTCAACCCCAAAGCTACCGACAAGCAGATTGTGGGAGTGAGTCACTTGACTGTGGTTATCCACGGTGTCTTTATCACCGGAATTTCCATCGCTCTCAACTACGGAGGAGCAAACATGACATGGATCGGCTACCTAAGACCCATCATCTCTTGCCCAGGAATTATTCCTATGATCCTCACATTGTTCTGGTCTCGCCAGACCCGGATAGCTGCAATCATCTCTCCCGTTCTTGGCTTCTTTTCAGGTCTCGCTGTCTGGTTGGCAACAACTAAATATATGTATGGCCACATCGACATCACCACCACTTCAAATCCCTATCCGGCACTATATGCAGCCATCGCTTCCTTCTTTACGCCGGCTCTGTATTCCGTTGTTCTGTCACTCTATAAACCTTATAAGTTCGACTGGAGGGTGTTCCTTCGAATTGAGCTTGCAGACCAAGCAGAAATCCAGTCGCCCTCAGACACAAGCACTTTGAACGAGAGCAGCGAGGAAGTCCACGCAAGTGATTCAAAGGGCGTCGATGGATCTGTCACACCGGTTGTCGATAGTCAACCAGAAAGTATCAACAACGATCCAGAGCAGATTGGCGAAATAAGCGAAAAGAATACTACGAAGCAGACTTCGTCGCCATCTTCTGTGGCAATCAGCTTGGATGATATCCAGCACCCATTCGACGACGAAACTTTGAAAGAGCTGTACAGATGGCTCAAGATTGCTTGGTACATGTTCGGGGCCATTGTGCTGATCACGTTCGTTGCTTGGCCGCTTCCACTGTATCGCGATTATATCTTCACGAAATCATTCTTCGCAGGGTGGGTAGTTGTCGCCATCATCTGGCAATTCGCTGCCTTTGGAGCAGTAGTGATTTTCCCACTTTATGATGGACGCCAGGATATTGCGATCGGTGCGAGGGGTATCTGGAAGACTTCCAAACAGTATATCAGTAGAAGCAAAAAGGAGAACTAGGGAGATAATTGGATTACTCAAGAATTAAATATGCTATGTCAAAATAAAGCGGGGACCGGATTGAGAAATATACAAAGCGGGTAATCCCGCTAGCTCTTCACATATCTACATAGTCTTTATCACACCGTCGGACCAAGTATTTCCTCGTTCATTCGAGAGTTTCTCTTTTCTTGTCTAGCTGGCTGGGAGCAGAGGGAGTGTGGAAAATATCATCGCACTGTTGAGACCTATGTTACAGCCTTGCTTGAGAATATATTTGTGTTGACCGGATTGAAGGATGATTGGTGTCGTTCAAAGGAGAATGTCGCAGGTCAACCAGAATGGAACGTTGAGGGACACTGTCCATACTTTCTGCTGATTTCTGCAGAGGCGAGGGAATGAGACCAAGGTGATCTTGAGCCCACTGCCTCTAGTCAAATGACCAACCCCCCGTCTTGCCAACAAAGAAGTTGTCTGGATCATACATCTTCTTAATCTCTTGTAATCTCCCATACGTAGAGAAGGTTGACAAAGGATGTTGGTCATAGTGCGCATCATTGATGAACAACGGAAGACCTTCGGCGTTTGTTGTCGACGCAACCATATCACAGAAGCTGGACTGAATGGCATCATAGTCTGGCTGGCTCATTCCCGGCAGTGTTGTGATTAAATAATTTAACCAGAACCATGGGCCGTCGGGCATATCCATTGCATTTCCACCCTGCGCCTTGCTAGCGTCTGTCAAGCTTTTGGGGACAGGCTGAAAATCGAGCGAAAGGAGTAGATATTTGCCTTTATTCGACTCGGCCCAATTGCGCCACACATCCAAGGCATTCTTGTACTCATCATTATCGGCACGATGGACTCCGACACGGAAGATGTTGTTTCCACGTGAAGCCTCAGTGGCGATTGGAAGTGGCATGTCGGCTACCTCGGGGTAGGTCTTGAGACCAGTAGTGTCGAGGAGATGAGGAATTTTTGTGAAGTTTGCGAACGCATCACCTGCGTCAGGGCCATCGTAGACTAGGAACATTATAATGGCCTCGTCTAGGTTTAGATTCAAATCCGGGGTGGACAGCTTCTCGTAAGTGCCGATAATGCTGGCCCTGGGGTCTGTGTTGTATCGGATGAAATTGCCAATTGCTTCAACGACAGTATCCTTCTGAGGAAAGGCGTAGATGATATTTCCAGCGAAGAATTGGCCAATAGGGCGACTCTGGACCGTGTACTTCGTTACAACGCCGTACGCATTTCCTCCACCGCCACGCGACGCAAAGAAGAGGTCAGGATTGGAAGTGTTGGAGGCTATCACGATTCGGCCATCAGGAAGAACAATTTCAAGTTCCCTGAATGAGTCACAGGCCATACCATATTGGGGAGAGAGATAGTTCATGCCACCACCCAGAGCGAGGCCGGTTCCCACCCCGGAGAGTCGGGCTCCAACCACAGTGCGGTTATAGTCCATGAAATAGTTGTATATGTCGCCAAATACACCACCTGGTCCGTATGTTGCCAGCGTTGTGTCTGGATCATATGATTTTGCCGAGAGGTCACTCAAGTTAATGAGCACGCCCTCGTCGGTTGACGAAAAGAATTTGTTGGGATTGTGCCCTCCTCCTTTGACTGCAAACCGGCTGCCGGCTGCTCGAATGGCCTGAAGCGTCACAGAAACATCCTCCGACGATGAAGGATAGACGACACAGGATGGTTTGTGCGCATCCTGGGGCGTGCTCCAATACTCAGTGCTAGATATATACTTCAAGCTAAGTTTGCTGGAGATGACTTTGGACGATCCCAGCTGCAATGTTATATTGGAACAAGCTGCTGGACCGGGATCGGTTGCCAATGAACCAGCAGGCCCCAAAATTCCGACTAGCACCAGGATGGACGATAGCATGATCGATATGCTGCCGTAAAAAAGCTGCAACGAAAATCAGCAATGGTTTCGATGGATCTGGCAGTAAAAGGATACCCAAATCAAGAAATCGAGGGCAGACTTATACCTCCCTCAATTTAGGCGTGATAATATATACAGAGTTCAACCTCGGCAGATATATACGACGCAAATACGATAAATGGTAGAAATACGATACATTCCGGTGATGAGCATAAAAAAGACCACAAAAGCGGTGATCTTAATCTTTCTGGGATGTCGATCAACGGCCGTTCTACCGTATAGCCAGGAAGCGGGGAAATATCCAGGGGAACTAGGCTGCTCAACACAATCATTGCTGGCTTGTGAAAAAAAAGTGGGCAAACATGCTAGACTATGCTGGGAACCTGGAGCTTTCTTAGGTTAGTTGACTCGATCTGTATTATCCTTTGGGAAGCAGAAACTACCAGGACATTACGTCTCTTTAGCTATCGATACTTTCAGTTTCTCGTCGTCTTCCAGGTTAGAGTTGTAATGAGTTCGAAGCAGAAGAGGTATGCTATCACCATGATGCATCTGCTGAGGTTTCCAACGAAGATTTGTGGGTCTCCAAGGTCGAAGAACTTTCTCAATTTCTTGGGAGGTTGAGAAAGTTCTTCGGAGGTTGGCCGTTGTGACGGCGAGATTTCATGTAATTTCATATTCATTTCATTGGAAATATCGTCCAAGTCAAGGAATCTGTAAATAAGCCGAAGGCGTTGCCTAGTGGGTGAGTTAGCGAGTTCCAAGTCGAGGATTTAAAGGCACAATGGAACGCACGATCAAAGATTGTTGCACGACTAGCGCACCCCATGGAGTGATTTATTGCCCCCACTACAGAAAGAGTGAGAGGGAACAAGGAGAAAAGGCCACAGGTCGGAAGGTTATATCGAGGGGTTTGGGTGCATTCAGGGTTGATATGTGGGGGAGAGGGCCAAGTAAGCTTGGCCATTGTACATCGGACATAAGCAATTATACAGTTGTCATCTCTGTTAACTTGAAGATATTATCCTGACTGTCGCTCAGCATCCGTGCTTTGACCGTGCATATGCAGTACAGTGCACGGCCCACCGAAACCATCCACTCCGACAAAAATTGCCTATACAGGAAAGGTGAACAGCTTCAATATCGTGAATATTTTGCTGATATCAACAGGTGGCAAGTCTACGTGGAAACATGCCAGCTGTCATGTCAAAGAAGTTTGGGGTGGACTTTAGCCTCGCAAGCAATGTGCTTGGCTGCGCGAAAGTTGTTGGCCAAGCGTTTGCTAACTCCCTCCAGCCCCACCAACGCATACTGTTTTTCAAACACCACAAAACTCTTTCGTGTTGATTAGTTAACCATATCGGCTTGTATTTTCGTCAACATTCAGGCATCATAAACAGATTTGAGAGCTATGCAAATCGATCGTCCTCCGCGTTGATCATATGATCATATGAGAATCCATTTTTCCAACGGTATCGAGGCTCTCGCCAGGTCAATCATCATCGTGCGAGTACACTGGACTATGTGTATCTGAGACCATTATTGCCTTAATACATCAGAAACTCGCAATTGCTCACTACACCTCTCGCAATGTGGGACCTACATGCCACCCACGCCCGAACCCAAAATTTCCAACCTCGTTCTTATCTCAGGGCTGATAATAACTAGAAAGTTTAAACCCAGCATATGAAACTGATCTGTAATGTTAAAAAAAGGTTGCCAACCAAGCCAGAATATCGCCCTATCTTGACAGGATGCCGGAGAAGAAGAGGCTGCCAAGGAAATTCTGCGGGAACAAGTCCCCTATGTGGGCCGCCAAGAAAGTCGAAATCTTCGCATTTGGCGGGCCCTTTTCGCAGTGAGATTTTTACAGCCGCACGGAGATGCAATACAGTCAGATTGGCAGAATACTCACCAAGCAATGGGGTTGTGGCATCCAGAGAGGCTTAGCCAGGAAGCTTAAGTAGGGCTACCCGATGCGCTAAGCCGAATCCAGTATGCAAGAAGTGCTTGAGCAGATGCGATTGGTCAATAACCTATTACAGTGGGGTATCCGCAACGCTTACCCTATTCGAATAGGGTAGGAGGCTGTGATATCGAAATTAATTGCACTGCCTTATGAAGAAATAGGAAAACATCGCGAGCTGAGATGGTATCAGGAGAGTTAAATAGCAGAACGGGGGCCCATAAATCGAGGATAACACAAGCATCAATCGATTCTCTGTTTTCCTCTTGATTTCAATACTCCCCATCCATTCTCACTTGCGATCATGGCCATCGATTATCGGCATGGGATCTCGATCCTAGAGGTCATTGTTTACTCTCCAACCCTATTCCTTGCTCTCTGGATGGCATTCCACCATGGCTTTGGCAAGAGCTCAGGGTGGTTCTTTTTTATCCTCTTCTGTCTTGCCCGCATTGTTGGCTCAGGATGCTATTTGGCGACCATTCAGTATCCTTCCAATCTCAATCTATACATTGCATGGGCTGTTTGTACATCACTTGGACTATCGCCATTGATCTTGGCTTGCATTGGTCTTTTATCACGAGCGTAAGCAACACCTTTCCTCGCGATTGACTTGATGATTTGCAACTAACGACATTTCTTAGAAATGACTCCATTATGCGAAAGACCGCCAAACCTCTGCCTCAGATTATATTCCGAGTTATTAGCATAATCTCGCTAGTTGCGGTGATTCTGAGCATCGTCGGTGCAACTACGAACTCCAATATTGGCCAAGGCCTTGTCACCACAGAGTCGAAGGTTGGGCTGGTCCTATACCTTGTTACCTGGATCGGTGTGTTCGGAGTGTTCCTTCTGGTTTTGCAACGGAATCAAAGCATCGAGGATGGGGAACATCGCCTGCTCCTGGCCGTGGGAATCTCTCTCCCCTTGATCCTCGTGCGATTGGCCTACTCTTTCGTCTATTCATTTGGCCACAAAAGCGAATTCAATATGGTGTCAGGAAATGTTACAATTCAACTTGTGATGTCTGTCCTAGAAGAGATTGTGGTTGTTTTTGTGTGCCTGGGTATCGGTCTTACACTTCAAGTTCGACCCACCGCAGACTATACACAGCAGCCGAGTGTCTACAGCGGTGAAGAAGATACAGTGGAGCTGGAGAGTGGCCGTCTGCAGGGACAAACGCGGGAAAAGAGACGAGAGCAAAGACCGAAACGTCGGGGTGGTCCGATTACGAGACTCGTGATGTACATTGTGGATGAGGTCAATGACCGGAAGCAATGAATGATTGTATCGGCGGGGTCGTGGTAATATTTTTAATTGGAGCACTGGTGTGCGGATTTCTGAATTGGGCATTGGATTTGTATAGAAATGACTGTTTTATTCTGAAATCTCCCTGTCGTAGCATATATTGACCGGCTATTAGAACTCATGTATTTCTACTCTATGTAGAAGTATACTGGCTATGTAATTCATCCCCTCGTAATATTTCCCCTCTAATCCTTTTCCTTTCTCTTCTACATCAAAAGCGATATTCATTATTTATATGACATTGCGATTGTACTAATTATTTTCTATTTTCTATTGTTATTGTAATAGAACATTCGCAAGTCAAAAGACGCTGAAATGAGAATTGGAAAATGTATGACGTCAATCTTAACCAGATAAAAGTCACATAAGAAAAAAATGGCCGCCTGACAGAAAAGGAAATTGAAACCAGAAAATGAACCTCAACTCTCTCCACAACTCTTCCTCCAATGGATTACAACTCAAGTTCCCCCTTGTTCGTTGCCCAGGAGACTCTCTGTTTCTATCCAATCAGTACAATATACAACTCATGCCCGCGATATCTCTTCTATGCGCTTCTGCTGGCAACCTGTGTCACTCGATGGACAGGATGGGTCATGAATGTATTTTTAGGAACGGCAGCAGCATATGCAGGAACCGCGGCAATCCAAGCCTTCATTATGGTTTCTAGTTACCAGACGCCCCAAGACCCTGGACCTGTCAATATTCCGTACGTGTCTGCCATCTCTAGCCTGCGAAATGAATTCCCTTCTCTGGTCACCGAAACAGACCATGTTGTGGTCTCGCCCGCATCACTTGAGCTCGACTCGGATGCTGTTCTTGCTATCGTTGTCACTGGCTATCTCGTATTTCTGCCTCTCCAATGCTGGTCCCGCATCCTAACCCACGATCGAGCACGGAACCTGCTCTTTTACATTTGGCATGCCCTCATGCTGGCTGGCTCTATATGTGCCCTCGTTTATGCGGCAAAAGTACCCAAAATCTCGCCCCAGTACATGTTTTGCTTTCCTGATCTCGCGCCTTACAGCGACACATCAAATGACGGCTGGCAATCCTCATGGAGAACATCGACGTGGAACGACAGTGTGTGGGATACATTTTCGAACATATCGCGATGGAACCAACTAGGAGATATCTGCTTCAACCCCTGTTTCAATACAACTCAAATTTTACGAAAGCCAGGCTCATTGCATTCAGCCACTGCAGACGGAGACTTTCACGTCGCTACCTCCCATAGCTTCTGGAAAAAGGTCATTTATTCGCATCGATACATCTACAGTCTGATCATTCTCTGTCTGATCCTAAATTGCCTCCTCCTAACTTACCGATTCCTACCTTATCGATCACGGATCCCATCAGCGCAGATCATAGTTATCTGGAAAGAACGGAAGACGATTTGGAAAAGCTTCAAGGACGAAGTTTGTGATGCCATGAAGTTACCAACAAACTTGGATAACAACGAAGAAGACTCAGGACCGGCAAACAACAAGACCTCTGTCTGGCACCGAATGCGACAGATACTCAGCCGTCGGTTCCTGAAGTCGTTTCTCCATGTGCTTGTTGACGCTACAATTCTTTTTGGCATACTCTTCAGTATGATAGTCAGTCCATTTACCATCGTTGCCTTTGTTGTTTGGATAGAGATCCAAATATACAATGATGGACCGTCAGAGGAGACTCCGAGCCAGGTTGGTCAGTGGGCGTACCTCACGTCTCTCGCGCTGCTCTTAATTTCAGCTGCAATTCTGAAGCTCAAATATCGGCTCGCTTCGTCAGCTGAGTTGGAACGTGAGATTATTGCATTGAAGCAACACCTGGGGAACTTGGAGAAGATGAAGAAGGCACGATCAGGATCTGCGTCGATTGAACTCTCAACTGTGACAGGTCAGAGCAAGGCAAACTAGACGACCCAAATGAAATGATTCACATCTTCCCTTCTCGGAAGTGGCCTTCCAACTACTTCATCCCAAGTAGATTGCAATAAGGAGACCTAGCTGATAAGGGTGAATACATCAGGGCAATGGACTGCCAGCTTCTTTGTCAATAGTGGGCTGTCATGCTTCCATTGCTCACTATTCATAACCCACCATACCCCATACCTATTTCAAACTGACAGCATTAAGCTTGCTGAGAGATGTACAGGGCCGGGAGCCAGAAAGGATACTGTAAGATCTGTGATAGTAGACCTATGGAATTAAAGCGAGTAATGTATCAGAGTATTGTGGTGAAGCACAGGTAAACCAGGCGGATTTTGGATCATAGCGATCAACGGAGATTGCGTTCTATGGTGGCCTGCATATCCAGGCCAGGCGAGGGAAGGCAGCCCTAATTGATTCCGGGCTGTTTCCACTGGACCAAACGGTATAAGGCACGATGCAGAACTCGGCTTCTTCTCAATACTTCCATTCAACCAGTCCGTTCAGTCTCCTAGCGACATAGTCTCGATCCTGAACTTGAATTGCTCATTGTATCAAGATCCGCTTAGAGGCAGGATTGCCTTCAATATAAATATTAAACGGACGTGATCCTTGAAAGCGCATCCAGTGTCGCGAGTTAGCGCCACTGCTTGTACATATGCCGGACACGCGAATCAACCACATGATCGTAGAGTAGCGGGAAACCATGGATTACCCCAGCTACGTCGAAGCGATAGTCTTCTTTTGCGCGACGATCACTTGGCAACCGTGCGGGGAACGCTTCGTAGCCAAATTAGGATCAAGAAACCACCCGGCTATCCTTGTTAGTGACACATTGCAGGTCAGTGCTGAGAAAATACCCAAAAACAAGAAGTTCGATTCGAGGGCATCGTCCCGTTGTTTACATATTGCATACGCTATGGATAGAGTCTACATTTAATATACCTTGCTCGCCCCCCCTTTTTAAGGTTGGTATACGGGTTTCTTTGTTCTATCATTTTTTGTAGGGGTCATTCTATATCAGACTTAAGACAAAGAAATTCCCCTTTCATCCCCCTTGCTACCCCCCTTGTCATCATCTCTAAGAATCTTTACATTATGATTCTCACAGAGACACAATCTACCAAAGAGTTCAATGAGGGCGGCGTGAATGTCGTTGATCACACGAATGTGATTGAGACAGGCGGAAAGACATCACACACACCACTCTGGCAATCGATCAAGAAATTCCCCAGAATCGTGGGTTATTGTGTCGCACTAAGCTCGGCAATTCTTCTCTATGGATATGACCTTGTCATTGTGGGGACAGTGGCTGCAATGCCTCAATTCCAGTGAATAACAATCCCCCCAAAATGTTATCAAGCGTCGCTGCTGACACTTGAGAGACTTGTTTTTGGCCAAGAACTCAATGGAAAGTATATTATCCCTTCGATGTGGCTTTCCCTTTGGAACGTCTCTAGTTGCATCGGCTTGATGTTCGGCTCCATCCTCGGTGGCTACTATCAAGATCGTCGTGGGCGTCGGATTACGCTCGCTATAGGCAGTTTCCTATCCACCATTGCGGTCGCAATATGCTACATCTCTGATCTACCGGATGGAATGGAAACTCGTCGAGGGGTATTCTTCGCCGGTAAACTGTTCCAGGGAATCTGTATTGGCATTCTTCTCTGTGTTACACAGACGTACATGTCCGAGGTACTCCCTGTTGTTCTCCGAGGACCGATCATTGCATTCTATCCGATCTTCACGCTTCTCGGACAACTGGTAGGGTCTATCGTGGTTTATACTTCGCTCAAGCATACAGGCGCACAATCCTATCGGATTTGCTTTGCGTCGCAATGGCCGTTCTCAGCCGTCCCGTTAGTTCTATCGGTGTTTTTACCAGAGAGTCCAACCTGGCTGCTGAGAAAGGGGAAAACGGACAAAGCTCTCGAAGCACAAAAGAAGTTTGATACAAACCTTGTCAACTCGCAATCTGTAATCGACGAGTTACAGGCCTCAATTTCAGCAGAGGACGAGGAGAACGCAACCCATACATATGCAGACTGCTTCCGAGGAGTCAACTTGCGCAGAACTCTGGTTGTAGCTTTTGCAAACGTGATACCCCAGATGTTCGGACTTCAGCTGCTGGCAAATGCTTCGTACTTTATGCAAATCGTGGGCATGAGTTCATCTAACAGCTTGATATTCTTGATCTTGGGTATTGGACTGGGCCTGATTGCGAATATTATAAGTTTGTGGGCACTCAATGCCTTTGGCAGAAGATTTCTCATTCTACTCACTCTGGTTATTGTTATGGTTCTATGGTTGGCGATAGGAATCGCAGGGATCTTCAAGGGAACTGTGACGATATGGTAAGACACTATATTGGACCTCCAGGACGAGGCGCTAACTTGGCACTAGGTATACAGCGGTTAGCATGATGGTTATTACTATGGTCTCTGGCTTTGGATCGTGGCCTGCGTCTCATGTTGTTGCCGCCGAAGCGTCCTCGCTACAACTCCGAGCCAAAAGCCAAGGTATTGGGTGGTTTACTAGCGGTGTTGGAACTGCAGTATTCGCTATCATCTTGCCGTATATCTACAACGCAGACCAAGGAAACTTGAGGGCGAAAACAGGGTTCGTGATGGCAGGATTCGCCGCTGTTGCAGTCGTTGTAGTGTGGCTGGCTATCCCAGAGATGAAAGGGCGCACGCCAATGGAGATTGATCGCATGTTCTCGTTGAGGTTACGGACTCGGGAATTCAAAGGTTGGCATAGCGATGTGACGCCCAGGGGTGAAACAGAAGAGACTCATTCGCCCGTAAAAGTGTGATTGTTCTTTCAAGAAATTGGTAAGGATAGTCGGTGAGGTATATAACACACCGATATCACTTCTCTTTCGAGATCGGTGCGGGTTGAAGATTTTAGCAAAGAACTTGTGACTCAAATTTATATCCATTCTCTCTGTTTCAGATCGTATCCCCACATGACCATTAGGGACTGGATACGTAGTTGGACCAAACACTATGGCAAGCTGCTAAATTTGAGCTTCTATATGCATCTGCTGGGTCAGTGTCATTCTGTTTAGATTTATTTGTTGATGTTTATTCTCATAGATAGATGCCCAGTGCCCAGATCCACACACCCCGGGCCCCCAAAGCCGAGGTCGGCCCCGGGGCTGTGGTAATGCATGACTAATCTGAGATAGACGCCCGGCACGGGACGTGACTCTTATTTCCTTCCTCGCCACATTACTGTCACATCCTCAAGAGCCATGTCAGATACCCCACCAGGCAGGACAAAATCCAAACCCGACAGGCGTGGGACACGGAATTCTCTTTCGTGCGCACAATGTCGTTACAAACACACTCGCTGCGATGGCCGTAAGCCCGTCTGCTCACGCTGCGCCACAAATACAGTACAATGTACTTATCCTGTATCACGGCGACGTGGAAATCCAAAATCGGCGAAACCCGCCCTGTCACCTATCAGAGATGTCCATGAGAACTCCATTGGCTCATCAGTGCAAACTTCCACTGTCGGTTCTTCCTCTTCTGTCGCTACCAACGGGGAAATCGAATCATATTCCACCTCCTCTTCCTCATTTCTGAGCTTGTATTACGAGTTCTTTCATGCGGCCCATCCTTGCACCTTGCCTTTTCAAGTTTTGAAGACTCGCCTCAATGATGCGAAAATCCAGCCTCTCCTTCGCGTGATGTGTTATATCGGATCTATTTTCGATATTTCCTGTCCATCGAAATTATTAGAATCATGCGCCCAACGTGCCCAAGACTCAGTGGTCGAAATCAAGTCATCAATCCGGCCTCTTACATCCTTTGACGTTCAAGCTCTCCTACTTTATTCTATCACCGTCTACTGGTGCAATGAACCGGAACGTGGCGTTGAGCTCCTTGATGAAGCAATTCGCATGGCGGTAGCCCTTGGGATGAACAAAAAGGAATTCGCTCGAAACTACGCAGATGGCGACTCTGTACTAGAAGAAAGTTGGCGCCGCACTTGGTGGGTGATTTATATCACCGATGCCCACATTGCCGGTATGTCTCACTAAACTGATTATTGCCCCCATGTTGCATTTCTGATGACCACAGGATCTACCCATACGTACCCGTTCCGAACAAGTGGTATTGAAATTACTACCGACCTTCCTTGTGAAGAAGAACAGTATGAAAAAGGGGTAAAGCAATCACTTTATTTCTTTGAGAAGAGTTGAGCTGACCTTGTGATTAGGCCATCCCATCGCCACGCTCCCTAGAGGATTATGGGAACAGGGAATTCCTCGGCGAAGAGGAAACTGACTTTTCCTCCTATGCGGAGCTTATTGGCTTGACTCATGGAATTGATCAGGCCTTATCCCTAGGCAACAATGCAGATGATCAAATGTACACTACACTGGCTGCTAGCGCCGATACTAGTGTCCGAGCGTGGTCCTCTCTTCTTTCTCCGGAAAAGAGGCACTTAATTCGTCCCGATGGATCATTTGATGAGGTGATGTTCAAAGCATTCTTCATTATGCACACGTGAGATATGCAACTTCCGTGGCTGTTGTTCATGTGTCTAACCCAAGTCTAGATACACCGTTGAAATTCATCGGCCGCTGTCAGCGTTGACTCATAGCGCAATCGAATCCGTGTCGCGCTGTGCTCCATTGGCCCCGTCAGAAAAACTGAAATGCAACAACGCGAAGGAACGTGACCTGCATACTCTCAAATGCACCCAGGCTATCAATAGCATTGATGAACTATTGACTCTGCCAACTGATATGAAGAACCATTCTCCCTTCATCATTTGCATGATCGCCAACGTGACGATTGCACATCTGTCGGCTTGCAGGTTTATCTTTTCTGGGGACCGACGAGCTAAGAGCCGGGAGAAGATTCGGTTGACTATGGGTACTTTGAAGCGTCTAAGTGAGCACTGGACACTGGGTAAACGGACCTATCGTGAGATTGGAATTATCGCCCGAGAATTGTTATCCCTCGCAAAGGATCCCCCCGCTAGCTTGGCCGCCATTGACTTGCCCCTTCCGGATCCAATTTCGCCTGACTTCGCGGCATTGGACATGTTACCCGACGGCAACTTTGACTTCTGTGCCTTTTTTGATGCGGATGCTCCAAATCTAACTGAACCCGGTTCTTTTATTTTACAATAGATTCATCCCATGTGGGCTTACCCTTTAATGATAACATCCCTACAGATTTTGAGTCGCTGATTATGTGGTGAAATTCGTGCTTTGACAGTGTGCTATTAATCGCTTCAATCGTCCGCTATTCTCATTTCCGGTACGGCTCATCAATCTGGATCAGAGCCTCCATTCCATCCCTCTCAAATGCTTCAGTCTCCGTGATCATGGTAGCAATGATCGTCGCCGGCTCGGTCTTGCTCGCATTATCGCTGATGCGATGATGACACCCGGGTGCTTCAAACCAGGTTCCGCCCTCTTCGATCGTTTTCATGGGATCTTCGTTCATTTTATTAAGGACGGTCCCTTTGAGGACATAGGCGCCAACGTTCGCGCCACCGTGGCGATGCGGAGGAGTTGATCCATTGGGTGGGAATTCGATGCGCAGGGTGACCATTGTCCTATTCGGAATGCCGACCAGCTTGTACGAATAGGCAATCTCTAAGGAGGGCATCGGGCGGCTGTGTGTTTAATTAATTTCTAACCGGCAACCTGGCTCAGTTCTCTACTTACCTGGGGTTGTAGGTTGGTTCCTCCATTCTGAAATTTGGCTTGTTCTGAACGGAATCTTCGGAACTGGGGTTTGTCTGATTGTGGCGATGAGGACACAGGAGATTCCGTCGAGTTTATATAGGAGACCGTCGGATAGCAGGTAGTACACGGTAGTACACAGTAGTACACGGAAGTTTCAGCTCAGCTCACATGGAAGAGTTAATTCCGTGTAGCCTACGGGATGCCCGACGTCATTGTGGGGGATCAATACACCGACCACAGGCTATAGGCTATCCGTTGATAGCCTATCAAAATAGGGACAAAGTACACGCCTTGCTTCCAATACGAAGATTAATTGGGGTTTTGCCTGAGATATATCCCTTTGGCTAATTATTCTCAGCGACCTGTTCACTCGGTCTCGAATTGTGCCGTGGAGATAGCCTAAGTGATTCACTCCAAACCGGCTAACTGGTGGTATCTCACCAACTGGTTACACGGTTTGAATAATCAACATTGATTTGAGCCAACACCTCCTTCTATGGGCAAATTGAGATATTTCCGATGAATAATAAGTCTTGTTATCAAGCCTCGTGATAATTCAAAGGCCGAAAAAGTGTGAATTTTTCTTATTTGCTTACCAGGCCCTCAATGGGCTTTCCCACAAGACACCAAGTTAGATGAAGGGGGAAAAAAAGAAACACAATCACTAAAGATCCAAGATTTTCTACGCATAATAATCACACCAACTCGACAGAACTAATCTTCGTCATCAGCTTATCGAAACGTACCAGGGCCTTCCCGGCGCGCACGGTAGCCGGGCTACTACCCCCAAACCGTCTATACTGAACAGCATTTGCAGAATATCCACAGTTGTATCCTAGTGAATGTGTGCATCGGTGATATCCCATTATATACCCGACGGGAATTCTCAGGCCAGAGACCAGCACGCGATACAACTGAGATTCTGTGGTGTACACATCAATCGCCACAGAGGCGATAAATTCTACCAGATACTGTGAGGAGATGGTATCCAGCATCTCACTGGCGATTGGAACCATATTCATCAGGCTCCAGTAAAGCTGACGGGAGATGTGAACTTCCTTGTTACTATGGCTAGAGAGGCGTAGTGTCGCGGACAATGAGCTGGATTTTATAGATGTTGTTGAGGAAAAAGTATGAACCCCTTTCGTCATGCCTCAAGTGAAGAAGACAAAATACACACGCAGGTTCTTATAAAGACATCTATAACAAGTGAATATGCACTCGATGGCATGTTGCATTGCATCCCGTAGGACATGTATAAGCCACGGCTGTCCACATACCTCCTTTCGAGCGATGATATAGATTGGCAACGTCAATTACTGCGTGCCAAGACACTAAAATGTCTGGTGGTGCCAGAAAACTACAAGGATCCCCTGGCAGATACCCAATTCGGCATAATTACAGAGGCCGTGCATTAGTGGGACAATCGGAGCTAGCCATCGGGCCATATTATTGATCTCCAATTTTGTCACTTCACTTGTATTTACACGGGATTTGGTAGACACGTTTTTTTTTTTTTTTTTTTGGTTTCCAAATCCCGGTCACCTAGTCAGATTCCTAGCCCTAGGAGTTTTCCGCGGACTAAGTCTCCCATGGTGATCTTATGGACCTTATAATTGCTTGTTTGTTCTCTATTTGGATCTTTTCCAATTTTACTCCGTACATTTGTTCTTACTCCCAAACTGTGATTCTTTATCAATCTCATTCCCCACCGGCTAATAATGATCTCCGAGAAAGAGTTCTTGGCCCGCCTCCCTCGGTCCGTCGGCCACTGGCTTGGCTATCGTGAGAATGCACCAAAGCCTCCTGCCAAATATCTCGTTCACTTCTGGTCGTTCATAGCCGCATTCTGTGGTCTATGTGTGGTACAGGCCATATTCAATTACTCTTCCTACTTCATTGAACGTGGCGTGCCCGGTCTCGTTGCTTCTTATGTATGTCTCCCCTTTTCTGCGCGTTCTTCTCAAATACTCATCCACAAGTAGGGAGCATCAGCAGTCCTCGTATATGGTTCAATTGAAGCCCCTCTAGCACAGCCACGCGCACTGATCGGTGGTCATTTTTTGAGCGCTCTGGTCGGCATCTGCATCACGAAACTCTTCAGCTTAATGCCAAACGAAGAAAAGTTCAACTCTTTGCGCTGGCTCGCCGCTTCCCTTTCATCCGCGGTTGCCATTGTTGTTATGCAAATCACCGAGACAACTCACCCTCCAGCCGGCGCCACGGCTCTCCTTCCAGCAGTAGACCAAGCTGTGTGGGCACTATCTTGGTACTATCTGCCAGTTGTCTTACTTTCGTCGACTATGATCCTGGTTGTGGCTCTGATCCTTAACAACATTCAACGCCGTTATCCCGTGTTCTGGATCAGTCCGCCCGCTGCGAAGCCTGTTCTTCCGCAGGCTAGCAAATAGAACTATGCACTTTCATTGCAAGACGGCTACATAATTGTCCCGGGGTTTCCGTGAAATCGGATTGTGGTGCACACCTTGTGCAAAATAAAAGGAAGTTGAGGGGTGATAGGCTTACTATGTCTCTTAGGACGGCAAGTGCGGTGTCAGATAATATTTCCGACGAGTTTCAAGGGCCCAGTATGACCCCCTCGACCATTTTAGATTCACTATGGCCTGGTAAAGTAATAGTTGTATTTAACACATTATTTACATAATTGATGATTCAAAATGTAATTAATATATACCTAGGTATCATTCAGCCAATTGTTTTAAAAACGAACAAGGAACGGTTACTTCCAAAAAGTTCGTACAACATTGGCATGCAGCCCTTACCTAGGTACTCCATATCTAGGTACATGTGTAGTTTAGTTATAGAGTTTCAGCATCGAGAGTTTTATAGCCAAATAATGCGACTCGCATTTTTTTCCAACGGCCGAGACAATCTCATCATTTTAAATACCATGTTCACGGTTTATGGTCTCAACTAAGATTCACGGCCATTCTGCTAATGTTGCAGGGCGGACATTGTCCATGCTCCGACATCCATGCTCCGGCAAATCCTGTGATGGCTTACGGTAGCTCTACGATTACCGGCGATAGACTAGGGACTTTGATATTATTGGCTGTTATTGCCGGAGAAATTTCCTATTGACCCCTATTTCATAACTGTTCATTTATCGACTGGGTTTCATTTAATGCATTTAGGAAGATATGAGCTCGAGTTGCTTTTTATAAATCTAGTATACACGTTAACACAAATGGTGGTGATTACTGAGGTGGTGTCACTAGGCAAATCGTGGAGCACAGTTCTAGTTGTTGAATAGATGTGTTAAGCACACTAGCTCCTACATGGATAGGCCGAGCATTCCCCCCTGAACGATGTTGCCTGAATTCCTTTGGAATTGACCCCACTTATCAAGTCAATATGTTGTAGTTAACCATACGTACATATGTAGCATACAATGCACCTTTTTACTATCTACATACACGAGAAAAAAAAACCCCCCCCATGAATCAATTAACGTACTGTAGGTCTTGTCGTTACTACTAACTTCTAAGGAGGGGGAAAAGAGGAGGAAGAATCATCTATCCAATCTAGCAAATCCAGGGTATTTATACCCTACCAAAACCATCTCAAAAGACTCAGTCTGCAAACAAGCAAGCAGCTATGGGATGACCCAGCAGTATGTACAGAGTGTGATAGCTCAAAATGGAGTAAATTGTCAGCATGTCCGTTGACCCAGGGAAATTATAGTTTTGGTCATTTTAGCTGGATAATCACATATCACTGATTGATACCATACATTTTTATGCTGCATATTTCAGTCTGAATTTTCTATCGATGCATATCAGAGTTCAGGCCATGCTACCTATGTAGGTAGGTGATGGATTTCAATGCTCATCCTTTTTCCGACCTTGGCTGACACCTCGGGAGCACCCGTAGCCGGGCCCCTGAATATTACATAATCATTAACATTCCCCTGGCAGTTAAGCGTCACACGTAAACATATGAAGGGTGGAGAATCCTGACAGAGTACAGATCAGGTGAAACGAGCACATACTACCCGTCCCCCAGTACGGAGTAGGAATCCTTAAG
This sequence comes from Penicillium fuscoglaucum FM041, assembly GCA_000576735.1. Classification (NCBI taxonomy): domain Eukaryota; kingdom Fungi; phylum Ascomycota; class Eurotiomycetes; order Eurotiales; family Aspergillaceae; genus Penicillium; species Penicillium fuscoglaucum. Next base: position 245,195 of record HG814199.1, read on the forward strand.
TTCTGGTAATGTGCTTCTGCCAAGCCTGAGCTGATTTCCAATTACGCCTTGGGATACATCTACTTATTACTAGCGCAAACTGATCGGCGGGATCTACACAGATCTTACTCTGTACGGGGGCGCACCTGAGAAATATGTAGTGCATACTGGTACTAAAATATGGGTGAAGGGATGACCCATGCTGGCTGACAACATAAAAGGGGCTTTAAACCCATTTGTGCGTGGCATCGTCTCTTTTTTTCTCTCGATCTCTCACGTACCCCGTCTGTTGCTCGGCTGTTTTTATTATGGGCAATACCACCAGCATTGCCGCTGGACGTGACTGTCTCACATCCGCAGTCGGGGGTGTTGCTGCTCATGTCGCGTTCCAAGATGCACTTCTTTACCAGACTACCGCAGTCGATCCGTATAACTTGAATATTCCGGTCACCCCGGCGGCAGTCACATACCCTCAATCAGCGGAGGAAGTGGCCGCGGTAGTTAAATGTGCCTCCGACTATGACTACAAGGTGCAGGCTCGCAGTGGAGGCCATAGTTTTGGCAACTTTGGTATGACTGGTGATTATGGCAGTTCTGCTGCCCAGCCATTTAGTCTACTAATATGTACATTATTCTAGGTCTTGGAGGGCAAAACGGTGCCATCGTTATCGATATGAAGCACTTCTCGCAATTCTCCATGGACGAGTCAACATATGTCGCCACTATCGGTCCGGGAATAACTCTAGGTAACCTCGACACCGAGATTTACAACGCTGGCAAGAGAGCAATGTCCCACGGCATTTGTCCTTCCATTCGGACAGGTGGACATCTAACGGTGGGCGGGTTGGGTCCAACATCGCGTCAGTGGGGTCTGGCGCTTGACCATGTGGAGGAAGTCGAAGTGGTTTTGGCAAACTCGAGTATTGTGCGCGCATCACACACTCAGAACCAGGATGTTTTGTTTGCCATCAAAGGTGCTGCTGCTAGCTTCGGGGTTGTTACGGAATTCAAAGTGCGCACGGAGGAGGCACCTGGCCTAGCCGTTCAATACTCGTTCACGTTCAATCTGGGAACTCCTGCCGAGAAGGCGAAGCTTGTCAAAGATTGGCAGGCATATATAGCCCAGGAGAACCTCACGTGGAAGTTCGCCTCTAACTTGAACATCCTTGACGGCCAGATCATCCTCGAAGGTATTTTCTTCGGCTCGAAAGAGGAGTATGACCAGCTCGACCTGGAGAAGAAGTTCCCCACTAGCGAGCCTGGCACTGTGCTAGTTCTGACCGATTGGCTGGGGATGATCGGGCATGGACTGGAAGATATCATTCTGAGACTAGTCGGAGACTCCCCGACCTGGTTTTACGCCAAGTCCCTCGGATTCACTCCCAGTACGCTGATTTCCGACTCCGCTATCGACGCCTTGTTCGATTATATCCACAAAACCAATGCTGGCACTTTGGCTTGGTTAGTTACGATCAGCCTGGAGGGTGGGGCTATCAACGCTGTGCCCAAAGATGCCACAGCCTATGGACACCGCGATGTGCTTTTCTGGGTTCAAATCTTTGTAGCCAACCCGCTTGGTCCGATCTCACAGACCGCGTATGATTTTACCGATGGTCTTTATGATCTTCTGGCTCAGGCAGTCCCAGAAAGTGCGGCACACGCATACCTCGGATGTCCAGATCCTAAGATGCCCGATGCCCAGCGTGCGTACTGGCGCAGCAACCTTCCAAGATTGGAAGAGCTCAAGGGAGAGTTAGATCCAAAGGACATCTTCCATAATCCGCAGGGGGTCCAGGTTGCGTCTTGAGACTCTTTGTATCCACACTCAGCTGCTGCTGTGTTTAATATTGATTGTAAATCACTAGATGCCTCTACCTTCAAAATACAGATGGGCAGTCACTACTACCTCTCTGAGCGCCCTCAGAAAGCGGCGGCACCTCGATTGCGAAAACCGCAACCGCAGCTTAAAATCTGGTACCCAGTACATAGTGGTACATATATATGGGAAACCACGAAAATCTGCTCAAACTTGGGACATATAAAGCTCTCACTTCACCTCGTTGAAAAAGTTCAAATTCAATTACGAACTATATAAACGACTTTCAATGTCTCAAAATATTGAACGGAGTAGACGCATAGGGGCAGCTTTGAACCAAGCACCCCAGGTGGGATACTCAACTCTTGGTGGAAGGTCCACATCGAGAGCCGAGTCCCTCATAAAGCTGTGGATGTCGATCTTCTCAACTGGGATGAACCAGCCTCCACGGTCAAGATTGGGGTCTTTGTTCAACTTGGTGTAAACAAGCCAGATGACGAAAAGCAGTATCACAATCGGCGCAGCAATATAGTTCATGAAAAAGTCTTCTGCGTTCTTTGTAGCCACGGAGACATAGAATTCCGCGATGAGACACAAGATGTTGAGACTTAGACCGATATAGCTTCCAATCACACCAAAGGGAGCAGCAAAGGTAAGTTCCTTTACAGTGCGTCCGTTATGTTTCCATGCGGAACGGAAGCGGATATGGGCAAGGCAGATACTTCCCCAGATGAAAAAGTCAGAAATACCAGACAAGGCAAGAAGCCAGTCGAAGATAGTGCTTCCAGACGGTGCCTCGTTGATGAAGGCGAGCAAGCCAAAGGCAATCTGCAAAATGATACAGTAAAGAGGCCGACCCGCTTTGTCAATATATGCCATGAATCTCGGTGCCATTCCTCGTGAAGCCAGAGCCTGGATAGTGCGACTCGAGCCGTACGTGGCGGAGTTGGCCACACTAATGACCGAAATAGTGATGATTGCATTCATGACAGAGGGCAGCCCAGAGATACCGGCATTCTGGATTGATACGACAAATGGAGAAGCCTTGGTGTTGGCGCCAGATGCTCCAAGAAGCCAGTCAGCGTTGGAAGGCACAATCAAGCCAACAATAAAGGTTCCTAGGACATAGAAGACCATGATGCGCCAGAAGACCTGCTTGGATGCTTTGGGGATGGACTTGGCAGGGTTTGCCGCTTCCGCAGCAGCAAGACCAGCCATCTCTGTTCCACCGAAGGCAAAGGCTGCTGTCACAAAGACCGAACAGAACCCCTTGAAGTCTGTGAATGGACCAGGGTCATGCCAGTAACGAGCTCCTATGTAACCTCCATTCGGAGCTCCACCGCAATCGATCACGATTCCAAGGATAATGAAGCCAATTACAGCGGTGACCTTGATCATTCCGAGCACGAATTCGACTATAGGCCGACGTTAGTATCAATTCATCGCTAAAGGAGATATCAATTCTGCATCACCTTCTCCGTAGCCTCGAACACCAAAGAACTGGATCGCTGTCAGAACGACTAGAAAGACTGCCACCCAAATTCCACTGTTCAAAGTTTCACTCCAGTACTGGATTGTTAAACTCGCAGCTGTGAGCTCGAAGGGAAGAATGATAAGCCATCCAATAGCGTAGTCCCAGCCGACCGCAAATCCCCTATCATGGGATGAATAGTCAGTTTTAGTTTATCACGAATCTAGTACGCACATGAACACGGGAAACTAACCAGGATGGACTGATAAACCGGACACAGTATGTGAAGAAGGCTCCATTCACAGGATATAGCACGGCCAATTCACCCAGAGCTTGAATTGTAAGAAGAAGCATTCCTCCAACAATCAAATAGCATAGTAACAAAGATCCAGGCCCACCTGTACGGAGGGCAGATCCTGTACTAACGAAAAGACCAGCTCCAATAGCGCCACCTTAATGAAATTAGTATCAGAAGCAAAAGAAGAACTATTAAAGGACGCATACCAAGAGCGATCATCTGCATATGACGGTTCTTCAAATTCCGCTTCAGCGGGTTGATTTCACCAACCACTACATCATCATGGGCTGAAGGGAGACTTTCAGCTGGCTCCACGGCCGTGGCTGCTTTCTTCTCGATGTCTGAGTCCATTGAAGTCATGTTTCTGGATTCTACACCAACATACTAGGCAAGAAAACTGATCGACGGCGAATGGTAATTTATATAGCCCAGCCGAGATACACGGCTGACTTGCATTTTGTCTACGATAAGCAGGGCGTTGAGACGGGTTGCTCAGTGGCTCGTGGCGTATTTGGGCGGTTTCTTTACATGCGATCAGACGGCAGGGTGAAGATAAGACTTTGTACTTCTAACTTTGATCTTGATATGGGCAATCGTAGCCAATCAGGGTAAAAGCCCAAGGATATTGTTTGAGCTTAGCTGAGACGCTACTCTTGGCGACTGCAACACTTGATCTTCTTCCCCCCCCCCTATTCTGTGGGTCCGATTCGCTATCTCAATGTTCCTTGCTTGAAAACTGCTCATATGTTCTAGGTCTCCAGACAGAACTAGCTGCACGCTAACGCCAAAAGCCCAGATAAGCACGCCTTGACTTTCAAACATACAAAAGTGACAGAAGTGGGGTTAAGGTCCATAAGTCTCGAGTACTGAAGTGTTGAAATCAATTTCCGTTTTTGGAGTATCTAGTGTTTATTGGGCGGATGGTATAGTGCATACTCCGTACACAAATCCGAGTCTAACAGATAACCAAAACGGAATTTAAATTGAATTCTACTAGGTTAAATGGGCATGTCGTGTTCCATTCTCAAAGCCACGAGGCGTATTCGAGGAATCCTTTCAATGCTGACGTGTCTGACTGAAACCCCCGAGCGCAACATCACACTGGACCGTGGCGAAAGGCTTGGTCTTATCATGGGCCAATATGCTTTCAGCGAATGGAACAGATACACAAGAAATACCCGTCAAATTGATCGGGCGCCGGAGATTAGCGGTGCCTCCCTATCTCGACAGGAAAGAAATAATGACAGCCTTTAGAACTGGAAAGACCCTATATGGATCGAACGTACGGAGTACTTGTGTCGGTGTCACGCCATGGGTGGCTGTAGTAAACAGCACCTCAAGCAGCAATTCCTATCGAAAGATAGCATTTCATGTGTTATCAAGTTGAATATTGTCAAAAAAATGGAGTCTGAAGGATCTTGTCGAACGACCCCCTGGAATGGACGAGCCCCTGCCTAGCCTCCAACGAACATGCGGCAATGCCGTGCTGTTCTGCATATTACAGCGCAAGCCACAGAGATGACCGTCGTTGCCTTCAGTTATCTCTCGCAATTATCCGCGCAACATCATCTGCAATGTTATATTCCATCACTGTGCGCATCTGGTTGCTCATAAAACCAGGTAAGAGTCCTGTGACAGCTGTTAGTCAACACCGCTACTATAACCTCAGAAGTTATCAGGAAATCTCTCACCCATTATTTTCATCACACCATACATAAAATACTCCTTTATTATGCCCATTTCACGCTTACTGTTCTGGATATGCTGTGCAGATTCCAAGATTGCGTTCACGTGCGGCTGACGCAAGTTTACATACTGCGAAGCGGCTGCCTTGATCGCATTCTTCTGGGCCTTTGGTGTTACCTCGTCCAGGCGTGCATTGCCCATATGAAGGTGATGAGCCAAAAGCAAAGCAAGAGCTTCAACATCCTCTAGTGCCTGAGAAGAGCCTTGGCCAGAGCTTGAAGGGAGCGCATGTGCTGCGTCTCCAACGAGAACGACACCATCTCGCTCCCACGTTGGAAGTGCAGGTAAAGTCCATGTTGGATACATGTTTTCAACCTCGAGGGACTGAATCACTTTCTTCACAACAGGCTCCTTCCAATTCGCATGTCTCTCACGCAGCTGCCGAGTCACGTCGTCCATGTCGAGTGTTTTCCGATCAGGACATTCTTCGATCTCATAGGTTGACCACCAAGCAAGGGAGTCTCCTGGCTCACAGACGTGATAAGGCGAGTCCCGGTTAGCAGCAGACATGGAGCTTTCCGAAAAGAAGTATCCGAAGAACCCATTTCCACCAAATACAAAATTCATGGACCCCGGTTCGACCAAATCTTTTACATCTGCGGCAGGGATGAAGCCCCCAACCCCGACGAGACCTCTATCGCACGGTTAATCATAAGGGCACACAAAATATGGTTCATGACGGGATCAAGAATTTTCAGTGTTCACTTACTCATAGTTCGGGGGATATGGATCCTCTTCGGCATCCGGGAAAAGTGCTCGCTTAGCAGTACCTCGGACACCGTCCGCGCCGATAACCAGATCCGCCTCCACTGGAGGACTGTTATCGACAAAGTGAATCAAGTTCCTTCCATCCGGTCGGGCAACAACTTGGGATATTCTTTTGTGCACGATATGGTGGTCTGGAATTCGCCCCCGTAAAGCAGACCAAAGCGAGTGGCGACTAGTCGCGAGCATGTGGGGGGATCTGTTGTTATTATTGTTGCTGTTCTCGTCCGAAGAAGCACTTTTCATCGAAAAAAGGGACCAGCCATTTTTATTCTTCATGTTGGAAGTTGCTGTAACGTATCCCCCGCGCACAACATCCTTCAGCAGCTCTTCGTCAAGGCGTTTCAGTACGTTCAAGCCATTGGGTGCAACGCCTAGTCCGCCTCCAACAAGTAATGTAGAGGAATGTGTGTGTTCCTCTGTTCTTTCATCAGCTGCGATGCTCAGGTTTGTATTGTATGCCTCGTAGATAGTGATCTCATGAGATTCATCGGATTTGGTAGGCCGCGGGAGGTGCTTTTGCAGCTCCAGGTAACCTGCACATCCGGCGATCCCAGCGCCAATAATGACAATCTTCATTGGGATGTTCCAGAGAAGAGTGAAGGAAAGGGTATGGGAAATACGAGGATGAAAAGTCGAAACCAGAAACTCCACGTCTAAATACTTGGCACCATTTTAAGGTTGGTCAAATATGGGTCATCATAGAGCTAACCCAATTAAGCTAGGTTGTACCAAGTTCACCAATCACCTGTAACATCCATGGATGTTATACAACAGGACCACGAGCTTTCATCGGCAGATTAGGCAATAAAGTGGGAGATGTATCTTCTCACAGTTTAAGGTTGCAAGTGGACATGTTTTGTCTACCTTCTCTCAGATCCCTGCCGTCTTGTGATGGATTTAGGATGCGATATGCGCGAGCAATCTCCCATGAGTGGGTGTCTACTATTGCGAGCGTCAACTCATAGGCATATTTACCTTGAGTAGGAGGTAATGGGTTTTGTTAGGTTGGATGCCACTCGAAAGGCTTTTATCCTGGTCTCTGGCTTATATATTAGGTATCAAGATATATAAACTGAGATATATATAACGAAACCATCTGGTTACACAGCGTAGCCTGTTCAAGTAGTTAACTAGCAGGTATTTCCCATGAGCGATCGCCCGAATCTTCTTTCTGCAACCTCTCAACCAACATCCTTATGTACTTCGTAGTTCTGCTATAGCATTCAAAGATGGCATACGGATGTTTCCTTGTATGCTGACTACACATGTTTTCTATCTATCCATGGATCCATCCATGACCTATTGATACTAGCTACTATATAGCTAGCGTTTCTCTCAGAGATTAGTGACCGGATTTTCATCTTCCTCTTACTTTCTGCTCCGTATAATTATATACGGTGACTACCTACTAAAATTTCTCTGCAACTTCTTAAATCCTTTTCCGATTTAGTGCTCGCGCGGTATAGAAGTATGCCCCCTACCTGGGCCGTATATGAGTGAAAGAGATGCATGGAACCTTGGAAGCGATGCCTGGAAATGGGGTTGTTTCTCAGAAGTATAGTGTGTCGAAAAGGAAGGCGCGACACAAGTTGTAAAGAGGAAACCACAAACTTGAAAATATGATTATACCCGTATCTCTACACGCTTCCTCTGCCTATCCTCCACCCCCTCTCCATCATCATCATCATCATCGACATCATCGTCGACATCATCGTCAGGTATGTTCTACACCCCGTTCCATTCCCATTTCGTCAGACCCAAATCAGTCTAAGTGATCTCCTGAACACTCATCGACACGGGCCCATTTCCAATTGTCGTTTGGATACGATCCAGCCAACGTACTAATTGTGATCTACCTTAGTAAATTCTCGCCATGTCTGCGGACGATTACAAAGATATTCGCCGGGATGGTTTTGTCTACGGACTTGGCCGCTTCCAAGCAGAACCTGGTCCAATGGATCGAGTCGAAGGTGCTCGCCTTCGGAGCATGTTTTTACCCAAGTTGTCACGCGAAGGGCAGAAGGCAATTAGGGATAATTTGAGTTTCGTCCGCTGCCAGTTGAACTACTACGGGGTGCAGTTTGAAGAGAAGGAATTCTCTGGCAATGGAACTGCATTGATGAAGAAAGTCCTCCAAGAAGGAAAGTGCGACCAGGTCCCTGTCCACATTCTGGAACTGTAACACAAAATGCACGTGGAATGGCTAGGCCAACGTACCCCCGCGCAGCTCTCGACCCTACCTGGCTACGTTATCGCAAAGTACTTCTTGTCTTTCGGCCAACCTGATTTCGCGAAAACCACCTTTATCGTTAGCATTCCCCTTGAGTGAGATATCGACGTGTACTCTGGGCATACACCTCTCTAGATTTCAAGCGGGTGGGCCGCCAGCCTTGCCCAGGTGGAGAGGTGCTTCCAGAGTCTCAGGCTTAGCTACATAATGCATACTCCGTACTTGATCACAATCTACCTGAGTTTGTTATTTCTCATACTCCATGACCTTCTGCCGTTGCAATAGCTTTTAGTAGCCCATTTATTAGAGGTTACTCAGAAACATTCCCAGTTCATATGAAACTCCTAATTGAGAGAACTAGGTACAAATATATAAGCATCGAAAAATAGGAGCAAATACAATAGCAAAGAAATGCATCGTTTCAGCGTCTGATTACACGAGTAAGTTAAATCCAAGAACAAGGAGTCATAATCGACTACACCATGTACCGCTAATCCCCGTTCACATCACAACACAGCAAGAGTTTTGCTTCTTGGCCTGGATTTGGTGGTGTTAGTAAATTCAGGTAAAGGGAACGTTCGATTTGCATACCTGGGTATAGAACATCTTGCTCTGGGCTGACAGTCCATCACTCTTCTGAACTAGGGAGTCAATCTTCTCACCGCGCTCCAGAACACTTTCGATCTGGAAATGGTTAGCACGTAGAATCACCTCATAAGGACATAAGAGCATACTGTCTTGTGAAGAACAATCTTGGTTTCGTCAAGCTCCTGCTGGATCTTCATGATGCTATCAGCCTGGCCCGGATCCTGGTACTTGACGATATATTCCTTGAGCTGCGGCAGGGGGCACGCATTCTCACGCAAAGAGGGATCGGAGAAGGCAGTGCGTGGGTATTTGGCAAGGAACTCGTCCACAATCTTGCCCAAAAGCTGGTGGGCCACTAGGGCAGGGTAGTCCCCATCTGTAACAATAACACCAGAGACACCCTCTGTCCTTCCGTAAGCGTGGAATGTGTAAGCCTTCTCTTCAATATCCTGCCGTTGGCCCGCCTTTGTCTTCTCGGCGACCGTTCGGGTGAAGAGCATCAGGAATTCATCGTAGCTGTGAAGCGCTTGGTGGTTAGTGACCTAGCCGTGTCGGACCGAGAGAGGATAGGGGTGCATACTTCTGACGAGTGAAGCGCGAAAAGCTAGTAATAATTAGCGAAACGTTCCAGTTGCAGGGCGCGCATGTGAAACTACCTGCTGAGGTCCTTTTCCCCGCATAGCTGGAGAGCTGGCTGGGTGTCGTTCCGGAAAACCTGCAAGATTTATAGATAAGTACCGTATCTAGGCATATACTATGTCAAATATAAGCCGCAATCAAACATACGCCCATATAAAGAATCTTCATGGTGGCAGCGTGGTTGTCCGCACAAGGACAAGGAGGCAAGTAGGTCTCGGGGGTAGTGGGGCGTTGGCTCGTAGTAGGTGCTGATCAAGGAAATGCTCTGGTGTCAAAGAACCAGGCAACTTCTTTATCGTAGGACGTCGGCTGTATGATCAACTGAAGTGGTGAAGCAGAGTGACAAGTGTTAAACCTAAAACAGGCTCCTGAGTTGCCGATAGCAATGATGCACTGGACCCTCTGCATTGTGGCCTGAGGCATGAAAGATACACCGCTCTTGTCATGCGACCGACTGAGCCCTGCGGGCCGGCCCTATAACTACTTTTGGCTCAGTCTCAGCTTATCCCCTCATTCCCTACATTCTTCGTTGCTTGGCTTATCACTTCTTGATAACTAGGTCAACATGGAAAGCATCGCAGCTACCGAGTCGCAATGGCTATCACAACTAGCAGCAATGCGCCAGGCTATTGCCGATCTGAAGCTCCCCCGAGACCCTCCTCATGAATCGATCAGCTATGGAAGTGATATTGATCTGGACATTGATGATGACTATTCGTCCCCAGGAACAAATGATGATGTGTGGGATGTCATCAGCTCGGACGATGAAACTTCCGACGATCTGGACGAGTTGGATGGATTCGACGGACTCTATCTCGCACCAGGGTCCTCCTACAATCGGTTTTGGCTAGAAGACAAGTGCCAGGATTTGGCCATGCGAAACTCAACTATGGATGCGACAGAGCTTGCTCAGCAAGTCATTGCCACCCTGGCTGCTGACAGCAATGACGAGGAGCTACAAATGTCTTTGGCGGAGGTTGTTGGGTTCGATGACCTGGATCTGGTTATTGAGCTTATTGCACACCGAGGAGAAATTCTGTCGGACAAGGGACCCCGCTTGGAATCTCAGACAGATGGGCTCATGGCAGGTAGACTCCAAACACGAGCAGAGAGAGAACATGCTCTGCAACAGCGCGATTTCGAACATAAGAGTGCAGCGTTGATGCCAGCCCAAACCCGATCGGAGCCTTCCTACCCGCACGTTTTCAAGCAACACACCTCCGGAAACACACTTTCTGCTAGTGGAAAGAAATATGGACTGCCTCTGGGTAGCGAGCAGATCGAGGAACCGAAGTACACTGAATTCGCAATCCCGGCGTCGAAGGTCGGAACACTTGGAAAGGGCCGGAGACTTGTGGAGATCGCTGAAATGGATGGCCTTTGTCGGGGTACCTTCAAGGGTTACAAATCTCTCAATCGTATGCAAAGCTTGCTCTACGATGTTGCATACAAAACCAACGAAAACATGCTTATTTGCGCGCCGACTGGTGCGGGTAAAACGGATGCCGCCATGTTGACTGTTCTCAATGCTGTGGGAAAGAACACATCTCCTAATCCGCTGGAAAATCCAGAAGCGACTGAATTCACTGTCCAGGTTGACGACTTTAAGATTGTCTATGTTGCTCCCATGAAGGCTTTGGCTGCTGAGGTGACGGAGAAACTCGGGAAGCGCTTAGCCTGGTTGGGGATCAAGGTCCGCGAACTGACCGGTGATATGCAGTTGACCAAGCGAGAGATCGTTGAAACCCAGATCATCGTTACTACCCCCGAGAAATGGGATGTTGTAACGCGGAAAAGCACCGGGGACACAGAGCTTGTTCAAAAGGTCCGCCTTCTCATTATCGATGAAGTCCACATGTTGCACGATGAGCGAGGAGCGGTCATCGAATCCTTGGTCGCTCGAACCCAACGTCAGGTCGAAAGCACACAGTCTCTGATTCGTATTGTTGGCCTATCGGCCACCCTTCCGAACTATACTGATGTAGCCGACTTCTTGAAAGTGAACAAAATGGCCGGCATGTTCTTCTTCGATCAATCTTTCCGACCAGTACCTCTTGAACAGCACTTCATTGGTGTCAAAGGAAAGCCCGGCTCCAAACAATCTCGTGACAACATTGACTCTGTCGCCTACGAGAAGGTTCGCGACATGATGGAGAGAGGCCACCAAGTCATGGTTTTCGTCCACTCACGCAAAGATACCGTAATGACTGCTAGGATGCTTATGCAGCTAGCCGCGGAGGAGGGCCGAGAGGATTTATTCAGCTGCCATGATCACGAAAATTATTCCAATGCCCTTCGTGATATGAAGCACGCGCGTGCGCGTGAACTGCGTGACCTATTTGCTAGCGGATTCGGAACCCATCATGCCGGAATGACTCGAAGCGACCGCAATCTGATGGAGCGCATGTTTTCAGAAGGTCTAATCAAGGTACTTTGCTGTACTGCCACTTTGGCGTGGGGTGTCAACCTTCCCGCAGCCGCGGTTGTTATCAAAGGCACTCAGTTGTATAACCCCCAAGAGGGTAAATTCATTGACCTGAGCATTCTGGATGTCATGCAAATCTTTGGTCGTGCAGGTCGTCCACAATTCCAGGACACCGGTATTGGATTTATCTGTACTACTCATGACAAGTTGAGCCACTACCTGTCTGCAGTCACTGCGCAGCAGCCCATTGAGTCGCGCTTCTCTAGTCGACTTGTGGATAACTTGAATGCTGAAATCTCGCTTGGAACAGTCACATCTGTTCCAGAGGCTGTGCAATGGCTTGGTTACTCCTACCTCTATGTGCGCATGAAACGTGAGCCGAGAAACTACGGAATCGAGTTTGCCGAGTTACGCGATGACCCAATGCTGGTCCAAAGGCGGCGGCAGTTGATCTTGCAAGCAGCACGGGTGCTACAGAAGAGTCAAATGATCATCTTCAACGACAAGACTGAAGATCTCAAAGCTAAGGATGTTGGTCGCATTGCAAGTCAATATTATGTACTGCAAACCAGTGTCGAGATTTTCAACGACATGATGCGTCCCCGCTCTGGTGAGGCAGATGTACTCAAAATGATCAGTATGAGTGGAGAATTCGACAACATCCAATCCAGAGACAGCGAGTCGAAAGAACTTCAGCGACTGCGCGAAGAAGTTGCACAGACTGAAGTTGCCGGAGGAAATGACACACCACACGCAAAGACAAACCTCCTATTGCAAGCCTATATCTCTCGCGCCAAGATTGAGGACTTTGCTCTAGCCTCCGATACTGGATATGTTGCCCAGAACGCGGCACGTATCTGCCGTGCTCTCTTCATGATTGCGTTGAATCGTCGCTGGGGCTATCAATGCCAGGTTCTGTTGTCTCTTTGCAAATCCATCGAGAAACAGATCTGGCCCTTTGACCACCCTTTCCGTCAGTTTGACTTGCCTCAGCCGATCCTACGTAACCTTGATGAAAAGCTTCCAACTACTTCCATCGAGTCGATGAAAGAAATGGAGCCTACAGAGATCGGTCAACTTGTTCATAACCATCGCATGGGCAACACATTGTCCAAGCTCCTGGACAATTTCCCAACTCTGAGTGTTGAGACCGAGATTGCGCCGCTTAACCGCGATGTGCTTCGTATTCGTCTTTCCATCTACCCCGAGTTCACCTGGAATGATCGTCACCACGGAGCATCCGAATCCTTCTGGGTCTGGGTCGAGAACTCGGAGACATCGGAAATATATCATCACGAGTACTTCATCCTAAGCCGGAAGAAGCTTTATGCTGATCATGAGCTCAATTTCACTATTCCGCTGTCTGATCCCCTTCCCAGCCAAATCTACATTCGTGTGATCTCTGATCGCTGGCTGGGTGCTGAAACCGTTAGCCCGGTTTCTTTCCAGCACCTCATTCGCCCGGACACTGAAAGCGTATATACTGATCTCCTCAATCTCCAGCCACTTCCTATATCGGCTCTTAAGAATCCCATTCTTGAGGAAGTGTATGGGCAACGCTTCCAATTCTTCAACCCTATGCAGACACAGATCTTCCATCTCCTTTACCATACACCAGCCAACGTTCTCCTTGGTTCTCCAACTGGTAGTGGAAAGACTGTTGCTGCTGAGCTGGCAATGTGGTGGGCTTTCCGTGAGAAGCCTGGCTCTAAGGTTGTCTACATTGCACCTATGAAGGCCTTGGTCCGTGAACGAGTTCAAGACTGGCGTAAGCGTCTCACCAGGCAGATGGGTCTGAAGCTTGTTGAGTTGACCGGTGACAATACACCTGACACGCGTACGATTCGGGATGCCGATATTATTATCACCACACCTGAGAAATGGGACGGTATCTCACGTAGTTGGCAGACCCGTGACTACGTCAGGAAAGTAAGCCTCGTGATTATTGACGAGATTCACTTGCTCGGTGGTGATCGAGGTCCTATCTTGGAAATCATTGTTTCCCGAATGAACTATATCGCTTCCCAATCCAAAGGATCTGTTCGACTGATGGGCATGTCCACCGCCTGTGCCAATGCTTCTGATCTGGCCAACTGGCTTGGTGTCAAAGAAGGTCTGTATAACTTCCGTCATTCAGTTCGCCCGGTTCCCCTCGAGATTTTCATCGATGGGTTCCCTGAACAGCGTGGTTTCTGTCCCTTGATGCAGTCAATGAATCGCCCAACTTTCCTCGCGATCAAGAACCACTCACCAGAGAAGCCAGTCATCGTCTTCGTTGCCTCTCGTCGACAAACTCGTCTGACTGCTAAGGATTTGATCAACTACTGCGGTATGGAGGACAATCCTCGTCGGTTTGTGCGAATGTCTGAAGATGATCTGGAGTTGAACCTTGCGCGAGTGAAAGATGATGCTTTAAGAGAAGCCCTCAACTTTGGTATCGGCTTGCATCATGCTGGTTTGGTGGAATCGGATCGCCAGCTGGCAGAAGAACTCTTTGCCAACAACAAGATCCAAGTTCTTGTGGCAACTAGTACTCTTGCGTGGGGTGTTAACCTTCCGGCGCATCTTGTCGTAGTCAAAGGCACACAGTTCTTCGACGCTAAGATCGAAGGTTATCGGGACATGGACTTGACTGATGTTCTGCAAATGCTCGGTCGTGCCGGTCGCCCGCAGTTCGACACCTCCGGTATTGCGCGCATCTTCACGCAGGACTCAAAGAAGGCTTTCTACAAGCACTTCCTCCACACCGGTTTCCCCGTCGAGTCGACCCTGCACAAGGTTCTCGACAACCATCTTGGCGCTGAGGTATCTGCTGGAACCATTGGGACGCAACAAGATGCACTGGATTACCTGACCTGGACATTCTTCTTCCGTCGGTTGCACAAGAACCCCTCATATTATGGCCTCGAGATCTCTGCAGAGGAACAAAACACCATGGCAGCTCAAGCCACAGCTCAAGATTTCATGGTTGAATTGGTTGGAAAGTCGCTCAATGACCTCGCAGAATCGTCCTGTGTTCTCGTGGACTCCGCTACTGGAGAGGTCGACTCCACTCCCTTCGGCAAGATCATGAGTTATTACTACCTATCGCACAAGACGATCCGGTACCTCGTGTCCCATGCCAAGCGTGATCCGACTTTCCAGGATGTCCTGAGCTGGATGTGTTCCGCAACCGAATTCGACGAGCTTCCTGTTAGACATAATGAAGATCTGATAAATGCAGAGTTGGCCCAGAACTTGCCACTGTCTATTGACTGCATGGGCGATGCGCCCCTCTGGGACCCACATACCAAGGCGTTCCTCCTCCTTCAGGCCTACATGTCGCGGATCGATCTTCCGATCACTGATTATGTTGGTGATCAGACTTCTGTGCTCGATCAAGGCATTCGTATCATCCAGGCCTCAATCGATGTCATGGCTGAACTCGGGTATCTTCCTGCCTGTCAGATGTTGATGACTCTTCTCCAATGCATCAAGTCGGCGCGCTGGCCTGAAGACCACCCGTTGTCGATTCTACCAGGCGTTCCGACCGAGAAGCCACCCAGTGGGCTACCGGGAACTCTTGTATCGCTCTCATCACAACCTGCTGGTGCAGTTGCTGCCCTGGTCAAGAAGTTAAACCTTCCATTCAATTTTACTCGCATTACGTCCCAGCTGCCTCACCTGTCGGTCTCGGTTGCGAGTATTTCTGCTAAGGGCGTCGCTGTGTCTCTGACCCGGCGTAACCAGCCCACAACCCCCGAATGCAAGGTCTATGCCCCTCGGTTCCCCAAGCCACAGACTGAGGGTTTCTTCTTGATTATTTGCAGTGCTCTACCCAATGGTATGGATGGTGAACTACTTGGCCTCAAGCGTGTGTCGTGGCCACCAGTATCTAAGCGCAATGGCAATGGCAAGGGCAAGGGCAACAACGGTGCGGGTTCCAGTCGCGGAGGACCTGTCAACGATAACAAGGGCGGCCTGTTGACTGTTCGCTCTAATGTTAAATTCCCCGAAGGCATCCTGGCGGATTCCACCAGCACCAGCACAGCTCGGGTGAATATCAAAGTCATCAGTGACTCGTACGTTGGCATGGCGTGGGCTGTCTCCAGTGTCGAGGTTAATTTGGATACTGGCATCGAGGCCATCGAGACGCAGACTGTGGAAGAGTCGAGCGTTCCTACCAAGGACTAAACGCAGGTGCTCAAACTATCGGCTGATCAATTGACGTAAATACATACATGCATAGAGCTCCAGTCTTCACAAATAAATGGAAAACCACTTCTTCCGCGCTTCAAACCTCCCATCCTCAGTTTCAAATGAATCAATGACCCTTGTCCTTCCACCCATATTTAACTTGACGGCATTGTTAACCATCATAATCTTCCCAGCAACAAAAACATCATCCGTGTTCTCCAACACCTCACCCTCCAGCAAAGGCAATCCCGCCGTCTCCCCATTTCGAATGAACTTGACAACAGCGAAACTGCGTTTTTCCACAGCCTCCCAACTTGTGAAGCGATTCATCACTTCAAAATCATCCTGAAAAAACTCCAGTTCCGCAAACGAATAGTAGGAATTCCACGGCTTATCCGCAGCATTGCGATATTGGTATATCCATACCTTCTGCTCCTTGCGCGTCTGCTTCGGTATATTGTCGTAAATAAGTCGCAGTTCCTGCGAGCCCAGGTTCTTCGTTACCTGCCCCGAGATCAGCGGCAGAGGACTTGTTGGCCCGTCCCCGCCGAACGCTACGTCCAGATGATACTATACGCCGCTACTTAGACGGACGATGTTGACGATGTGTGCCCTAGTTTCACCGTTTAGTCGTCTTGCTTTTGTGATACAATACATAATTTTTTGGTCACTGGTTTTGTAACCTCGAGTGATCCTCTTACCATCCCCTGAATTCCCCTTGCGGTATACCATCTATCCGATCCCAGCTCCGACCACCCGTCATGTACACTGAGAACCCTAGGCCGCGCAGAATGTGGTGGAAGAAAATGCCCATCTCCAGGCAGTAGCCTCCTCGACAGGAGCGGGGGTTGCTCTCGCTTCCTCCGATGACTGTGGTGTAGATCTTCTCGGGTTGGATCTCTGCTAGTTGGGTAGTGGAATAGTGACATGTCAGGTTGTCGTATGGGAATCGGGTGATCTGACACCGGAAGAGATCTTTCAATGCTTCTTCGGTTTTGGGGAATGATTTTGGCTGATTGGTGTATTGTGCATATTGATCTGGTAGAGCGATATAGTTCAGATACTTGGTCAGCTGCGCCGGTGTATAGGCGGAGGCCAGTTTCGGAGTGTCCATTTTGTCGGTTCTCCGGCAAAATATGGGGTAGACTTTCCTGTTCTCTTTAATTGTTTGGATATTGTGACGTTTCAGGTCGAACCTGAAACAAACAAGGGTACATGCAGCCCTGTGACTCATAGCTCAAAGGGACATGGGTAGCCCCAAGATAGTTAGACAAAGAGTCCACGGTGTGGTATTGAATGATTTGGAGCTGGGGTTGAGGGTGCTTTCATAATAATTGGGATAGGGACTCTATTCAGTCTACACTTACGGCAACAAGTGCATGCCAGATGTAGTGGACAAAAAAGCAAAAAGCTGACCATGGATTAAGATGCTGTAGAAAATATGAAGACCATATGCAGAAAAGGAAAGATGCATATGGAACAAGTACGAAAGATAGCAAAGGGGAATCAGGTATGAAACAAAAAAGCCAAGAAAAGAAAGAAAGAAAGAAAGAAAGAAAGTGAATGGCGTAGAATGTCACAGACACTCTATCCGTAACTCCTGCGAGACACCGGGTCGATGCCCGCGGTGAGCATCTGTAATCTGCGGTGTCATAGGTCTTCTGTGAACAACCCGCTCCTCCGGATCCAAATGATCAATTCTCATGCCAATGGGAACCAGAACCTGCCGCTTTGCCCGTGAGACAGAGACAGAGCGTGCTGTTGAGACCTCAATCCTGGGGGTAGGATGCCGAGGCTCGGGTTCAGGCTCCTCTTCAGCGGTCTCAATGGTCTCAACGGCATCGGTGAATGGCATGCGCGTGGAATCTGCTGGCGATACAGCGGATCTAGGACCAGTCGAGGCTGATAATGGGGACATGATTCGGTCAATCTTGCTCTGCGTCGGGTTCAATGCTGAAGGTGGGCTTCGAGATCTACTGGGGGATAGCATGTCATTTGTCGATGCTTGTGGTCGGCCTTCGGTTTGAACTCTGAGATGTGGGCGCGCTGAATCGTTGGTTCTGCGGTGGCTCGATGTCTTATGGGGCTGATTCTGTGTGGTCTTATGTTGTGGTGAAGTAACCTGGGGCTGTTTTATTATAGATCGCGGCAGCGAATCCTTTCTCGGTTGTGGATGAATCCGGGGCTGAGTAACCGGCTTCGTTGCAACAATATTGTGCGATTGGACGCTTTGCTGTTGCCTGGTCTTCTGCGGCGATGGAGTCTTCTTTTCTGGCTGAGCACTTTTCTGCAATGGAGAAGACGTAGACTGTGGCTCCGGCCTGATGGCAGGAAGAGGCTTGTCATAGCTATTAGAAGACTGAGGGGTATTGGAACGCTCAGAGAAAAGCTTCGGAATGACCGGTGACTCGAACGATGAGAGACTGCCCATATTTGAACCATGATGGGTCTGTGGTGCAGGCATCTTCGATGGGCTTTCGGCAGGGAGTGTGTTTGCCCTAACCAGTGGGCTCGGTCCACGGGAAAAATTATGTGTGCCGAGTACCTGGGCCGCTTTCGAAGGCTGTGAGGTTGGAAATAAGGTGAAGCTTGATTGCGCCGGTGAGGTTGCCCGGCGTTGGGGCATTGGGGGCGGTGTAGGTGATTTTAGGAAGCCCTATATTAGTGCATCGATTAGTCTCATGCTGGTTTCTGATCAACGAGGATCCATACATTTGCATCTGGCACGCGAAGATTGTCCAATGTCCTGGCCCTTCTGGCCAGCAGTGAGGGTTTTTGGTTCTTATTGACGACATCACTGAACATGACACTGTAACGCTCCATCTGAACATCTGGGATGTCGACACTCAGTAAGAGGCGCTGGGTACTTGGTTCAACCTTGGGTGGCTTGTTGCCGAGTGAAAGGGTCCGACTCCGCTGGGGAGTTTGAATGCTTCGACCAGGCATATTCCTGGGGTCGATCTCAATTTTCGGCCACTCTTCCATCGAGTTCTTTCTCAGTCGTGCTTTCTGTGGTTTCTCTGGTAGTTTATAGTTGTTGCTTTGTGGTTTGACCTCACTTTCTTGTGCGCTATCCGGAAGTGATGTAAGCGCATTCTTCGCCTTGAAGAATCCGCCAATTTTCTTCCACTTGCTTGGCTTATGGGCTGGATCTCGTTCTGCAAAAATCGAGGTATCAAATCTGGGTGGCGGTAGAGGCTCATCTTTGGTCAACAGACCGGGACTACCCAGCGCAATGCCTATCATGTGTTCCTCAGTCTGAGTACGGCCTGACCGGGTAGTTTGAATGGCTTCATCAGGTGGTGCGGTTATGCGAAAGTCGAAAGTTGCACCTTCGGCCGGGGGTGGCTTTCTAAACCACCCATCTCCCGTAGAGGGCTGGCTGAAATCCCACTGTCCAACCATGGCGGGTTGAGCTGGATGCTGTGAGGTCTCCAGAGTGTGAAGATCGTTTCGTGGCAAGGCATCGGAATAGGTTAAAACAGGAAAGGAGATGGTATCCTTAGTGGGTTGCGTGCGAGATTGCACTGTGGTCACACCTCTTGCCATCTTGTACTAGTATATTGGAAACCAGCCCATATGCGATAGAAAATGAGTGTAAGAAGAGAAAAAAAAGGTAAGAGAATGATATTAAAACGAAATGCCAAATTGTAAAAAGAAGAGATGGGCCTTCCAGAAGGCCAACAAAAAATCAAAGAGAAACCACAGAAATAGCGAGACATCAGGGTGTGGCCCAGTATATTAATGGAAAGTAAACGGATAGATTGAGTGGATCAAATGAACGGACCGTGTAAATGAGACGGCCAAATTAATTTCAACATCTCCATCCGAACTCTGCTAGAGGTTCAGTCCCAGACTAAGTCTGTTGGTGCGTACCAACAAAACATGAGAAACGACCCCAAACACTCACCAAATTCTGTTTTGGAATTCGAGGGGCGTCTCAGCGCTAATAGCGAGCCCGTCTGAGATGCTTATTTCCCGCGGGACGAATGAGCGCCGTGGTCGCGGATTGATTAGCTCGCTACCACGTTGGATCGGGCCAAGCCATGCAGGAGGCGTGTTTCACCTGGTCAAAACTGAGACAAGGCGTCGTATCAGGCGTTTTACCCTTGAATAAGGGGGGATTCAGCTTGGATTGAATGGATATCCACATTATTCAGTGCATGGTCACGTCGTAAATTCTCCGACTTCGCATTATGAGTCGCCAATGCGACGTGATGCCAAGCCTATCTCTGGTTCCAATGGTGTGTCTGTGTCCCAAGGTGTAGACCAGACACTAGCTGAGACGAAAGATGAATCTCGGAAATGGCGGTCAAATCAAAATTAAAGCGGTGGATCCCTTTGGAGGTCTGAGATTTAGGCACTAAGGCAGTCAGGCAGTCAGGCAGTCAGGCAGTCAGGCAGTCAGGCAGTAATCGTGATGATCGACGGTACATGAAGTGACTGAGCGGACTGGGCTGACTGGACTGAACTGGACTGGTAGCGGGATGTTATATGTATGACATACATAACCCTTGACATATCTCATTTGAATAGACACATCCAAAAAGTTGTTATTATTGTTAAGCTACTTTGTATATTATAGGGTCTCCCACCGCTATTTGGAGAATATTAGATATCATCCATATACAACATAATATACACACCTACACACCATACACAGATATTATAATTTCATACATAGCATAGAGAAAATGAACAGCATATTCCAAATCAACAGATAAATAAATACACCAACACAATATAAGCTTGTTATCCCAAGGCAGTTGCAAACGGTGGGATCGTCATATGGCGGGGTCCTCTCCCGACCGCCACAACTTCCTCCCCCCCACTAACTCCCCTTCTTCTCCCAGCTCTCCTTTTTCTGTATATTCAAAAGGTGTGCGCTAAAATTTCTGCTTTCTTCTTCTCTTCTCTGACCTCTAACTCAACCATCTCCAGCGTTATTCTCTCGGATTCTTTACAGTCATCATGGGCGAGCACTCAGCAATCTGGCAAAGTATGAATCACCTTGAACTGCTGCACACTGCAAACTGACAGTTCAACCCTTGCATCTTCGAGTCCGCTAACACGAGATTCTCTTTGAATTAGGCTATGTCGACTCCAGGTACATCACATCACCGTCCCTCCTCGACCCCTGATATGCCCCTCATTGTTACCCTCGAAATCAAAATATCCCACTGTGTCTATCCTATACATATGCTGACAATAGTCGTTCTTACAGCCTGATGGGCTCGGGTCAATTCGACAAGGCTGGTATTCTCGCCGCTGACTTCTCCGGTGTTGAGGCTGCCTCGCCCGGCTTCGCGGTAAGCTCGCCTGTTGTTTTTCCTCGTGCGGGGTGGGGTCACAGACGTGGACACTGTCGCTAACGTTGGTTTATCGAAATATAGCTCTCCCAGGAGGAGATTAACTCACTGATCACCGCCTACACCTCTTCCGACCAGGCTTTCGCTAACGGCTTCTCTGTCTGCGGTGAGAAGTTCGTCACCATCCGTGCTGACGAGCGCAGTGTATACGGCAAGAAGGTAAACATACCCGTTCCCCTCGACCCATAAACACCTCGGGAATTTTATCATAACATAACATCGGAATCGATGCTAATCTTTTTTGGTCCGTGATATAGGGTAAGGAGGGTGTTATTGTTGCCCGTGCCTCCTCTTGCACCATCATTGCCCACCACAGCGAGGCCGTTCAGACCACCAACGCCGCGACCGTTGTCGAGAACCTCGTCGACTACCTCAACAACCCCCGGTAAATTAGAAAATATGCAATGATAACTAAATGATGTGATGAGTTGAGGGGTTTGTGAAGAATAGGAAATAAAGGAGCATTCGATTATTTCTCTGTTGAGCCCAGCGTGCTGTTTCGCTTATGCTTCTTTTCTGACTTGACTGGATCTCTTTGCCTCCATGGGCCCATGTCGATCTGGACATGGTTCCCAATGCACAGTATGAGGATACGAACCAGATTGTATGATGCACAATGTAATTTGTCTATTCTAACATGCATATTAACTGATTACCAGCTGTTGAAGTTTAACGCTGGAAGATCAATAAGGGTCATTATTAATTACATAAACCTGAAGGCCGTAGGTGGATCGTATCATCCCATGTCACATGTATAGCACAGCGTACTTGGACATCTCCAAACGTGGTGATGGGCATCTGATATCCCGCAAGTGTACCCAATCAAGTCCACATACTTGTAGTTTGGGATACCATGGGGGAACATCATCGCCAAGCCCCTGTGTGTGTATACTCATACAGGAAGCTCGGCATTGCTCCTTCCGCCAGCAAGCACCTCGAGCCCACGCTGGATATACGGTCCAATCACAGGGATGTTGCCCGCAAATTGGCCAATCGTGACAAGGAAGTCGCCAAATAGGATGAACAAGCCGTAGAGTTCAATCAAGAACCCAGTCAAAGGCCAGCGGAAGAGAATGAGGAGGATACCAGCGGCGAAAGCGGCAGTACCCTTGAGTTTTTGCGGGCGCGTGAAGAAGACCATGGTTTTCTGGACACCAATAATCAAGGTCAATCCGATGAGAAAGAGGATCTGGTATTGTTAGTTAAGTATAACGGTTTTGTTGGAGCATGTGGCGTACATTTCCCATAGCAAGTCTATTAAACCAATATTAGCATTTATTCCCCTTTAAAAAATGCGACGCATCGGGATTGACATACAATGACCGGTCAAAGAACATCACCACTCCTCCAAATAGGAACAAGCCTCCTAATCAGCGGCAAAATTGGTTAGTTCTCGGTCGAAGTAATTGTTGCTTCGGGAATATCGATCTCGTACCGGCTGAGCAGAAGACCACTCCGATCTCTGTTATATAGATTAGCCTGTGTTCAACGATTGCTATACATACACTGTCATGGCAGTGTACAGCGCAGGTTGTAGAATGAATGCGACTGACTCTGGTTCTCTGTTAACCACATGCTAGGCATCTTTGTCTATTTCGGGTTCGACCGTCGATGATAATATATGGGACCGAAAGTTGCGCAAATATTCTCGATGTAGTGTTTTAGCGCACGCGACACTTCTCACTCCGGTCTGAGAAACAAGTCTTTGGTGGTTGTGGAATCGGTAGGGCAAGAGGCCAGGCAGATGCGGCAGGAACAAAGCGGAGATATGACGTTCTTTGAAGTGGGCAATAGCTAGTCTTTTGTTGCGACAGTATCCTCACGACTTGGAAAATCCTTGATACAGATCAAAAAGGTAACAGAAAGTCCCAAAGGCACGTAAACAGAAAACAACTCGAAAACCACAATTCTGCCATCTAATCGGCGCCAAGTCGGGAATGGTAGGCGGTGACTCCAAAGTGCTTATAGCGCGCGCTGATCCCACTTGTCCTTTTCCTTTACAGAGTCTTCTCCAATTTATTGGCATTTGAACAAGGTCATTAATGATGTGATCGTTCCAATTGCATAGATTTTGTCGATCTCAACTATCAGTTCTAATTCTACTGGTATTGAGATATACCGACTGAACCACAATATTGAGCATAGCTCATGCATACTGCTACCCGCTATTGCAGAATCTTCCTTTACATGTATTTTGTACATGCCACGCCGCGACGACAGTCTCTTCGGATTCTGTAACTGGTACCCTGTCCCATGGGGTGTCGGTAATAGTCGAGTGCTTTATGCACAAGGCGAAGATCGACTCATTGATCACGAATAAGCCGGAGCGTTTTCTTGAGCCTGTCTCGAAAGGGGCATGGTGGGGTGGAAAGGGCTTGACTGTGTTGGTCGTACATAACGCTTCTTGGCGATTCGTATTTGTGTCTAGTTGAATTGATTAGCAGAATTCTTACTATCCGAATTTCTTCTCGTATGACATACCCATTCTTGCATGATCGTTCGTTTGGGAAGTGAATAAAGCAGGGCCTCTGGCCACTCCTTTACTTCAGAATGGTGTGGGCACCACGCGCTTCCAGGTAGTTTTCGGGAACACCCTGTGCCAGTGTCCGGATCACCTTGAAGATCTCCTTGTCGTGATACCGCAGTCGGGTCTTGGGGTCGGTGTACGGTCCGTTCAGGCCAGTGATGTCACAGTAGTGATGATGGTAGGCAGGGTTAAACGATGGTGCCGATTCAATGTTCGTGTAGGTGACGGCGGGCCCGCTCGGGAATGTTGCCCGGGCGTTCTTCTCCAAGACGAGGGTCGAGAGGTTTTGGGTGGCTTGAGACAGGGTTGGTGCAGCCCCTTCCGCGGGGGTTCGTGTGCCATCGGTGACAGCGCCCGAGGCACCCGGGGTAGTTGCGCTGGAGTTGGCTTGAGTTGCCAGCACTGACGCCTCCTTTCGGGAGGCTTCTGAGATAATCTGCTTGAGATTCTTGTTGCGCCGCTGGGATGGTTTCCAGTGGGGGTTGCGGAAGGGCTTGGGGACATGTGAGATGTCGAGAGTGTTCAACAGCTGCTGGTGAGCTTCATCGTTGGCAGGGGTTGGTGGAGGCATCGTATTGGATATGATTCAGGCCACCGGTTTGGTCAATTGGGAGGTTGAGGCGGGGGGAGCTCCGGTGTGGATGGATGAAAGTGTGAAGACGGGGAGATGGAATAATCAAACAATATTATATTCCTGAGTTGGGAGCGCTTGTTTATATAATATAGGGCATTTAAAGATGGATCACAAACGGACAGGTTAGGTCCAACGCAGAAAGCAATGCGCGTAGTATCCCCGGGGCCCGCGAAGTCTGTATAGCCGCACGTGATCTCATCCCGATTAAGTCCAAATAAACACCTTCACGTTGAACACCAACAGAACATTTTTCAATACTCCACAATGGTATGCGGCTTCTCTTCCCTAAATTAGATCTGGTACGTTTTGGAAGATCCCAGATGCTGATATCTCCATAGGAAAGCCCACACGAGCATCAGCAGACGGTGCTGCTTTCTCGCATCATCACCAATGTTGTATGTCATGATTGAACCACATCTGGGAGATATGCCTTGTTAACTTTTTGTATAGGAGAAGCTCAATGAAGCCATCATGGTCATGAACAAAGGACTCCAGGTAAGTTCGAGCCTCCTTCATTGATATGATCGTAGTATTAACTCTCGATCACAGGAAGTCAACATCCAGAACATGAATGTTGAGCTTGTGGCCCAGATGTTCAAGAACTACCAGTCTAATGTTCTTTTCCACCTCGAAGGTATAATTACTCCACTATAATATGTCCACCTTGGAAATTCTCTACTAACATCCGCCAGCCACGGAGAACCTCCAAGAACCATCCTAAGGATGAAAAATATCCTATTACGAAGAAATGTGTGGATGAGCCTGCAATTAGTCAATGATACCAACTTCTAAATTCAGTAATAGGCACATGTAGATGGTTGTAATCGTTGCATCCCTGTACTCCGTATGAGCGATAGTGATAGCCTCCATTCTTGGCGGTCCAACTCCGCCAAACCTCATCAACCGCGTTTGTGTCGTTTGCCTCTTTGTCAATCCGCTGCCCTTTCCACGGGTTCATTAGTTCCCTCCTATCCCGACCTCATTTCCCATGCAGTGAGCTCTACTCGCCATCTACGATCTCCGATCCCAATAGCTCCTGTTTTCCGGAGCGCAGCCCGCCATGACGATTACCTCCGTGAAGACCCTCCTACCAGCTCGCATTGCATCCAATGCAACTGAGAAACGAACCGAGAAGCCTCCTCCACAACTCCACGGTGTACAAGACTTCCCATTCAAGGGCTACCACCCTCCGCAACCCGAGGGATATCAGCAAAGCCAGGCCCATCCCGACACCAGTGCTATCGTCATTGACAATGGTAAGGAATCCCAGCTAGTTTGCGATTCAACTCTCCTAATACATGTGGTTCATGCGCAGGCTCCCACCTCGTCAAGGCCGGTTGGTCTTTTGACAAAAACCCCCGATTCGCCATACCTCCCGTCATGAGCCGATACCGTGATCGCAAGCTGAATCGCCAGTGCCAATTTATCGGATACGATGCCTACGTCGATGCGACTACGAGAGGACAACTTCGCAATGGTTTTGACCCTGGTTCTAGTGTTGTCGGTAACTGGGATGTCATGGAAGGCGTGTTGGACTATTTGTTCCTCAAGCTGGGCGTGGAGGGTGAAAATGGGGGCGTCGGTCGCCCGGTCTTGATGACGGAGCCAATCGCCAATATGGCATATTCAAGGAAGAGTGAGTATCTGGTGGTTCCAGGGCCAGTATGGTGGTTGCTGACACTTCTTCAGTGATGAATGAGATCCTCTTCGAATGCTACTCTGCGCCGTCAGTGGCCTACGGTGTCGATTCCCTTTTCTCGTATCGCTATAACGGTGGAACGGACGGGTTGATTGTGGATTCATCACATACATCCACTCATGTCATTCCGGTCATGAACTCGAAACCCATGTTCTCCAACAGTACTCGTCTCAATTGGGGTGGCCTACAGAGCGCCGAATACCTCATGAAGCTCATGAAGCTGAAGTACCCGACCTTCCCAACTCGTTTGACGGACGCACAGATGGAGGAAATGGTTCATAAGCACTGTTACGTTTCACAAGACTACGATCGCGAGTTGAGTGGGTTCCTTGACTGGACAGGACTCGAGGACCGTGACCGCGTCATTCAGTACCCGTTCACAGAGCATATTATTCAGGAGAAGACTGAAGAAGAGCTCGCGCGGATTGCGGAGCGCAAGAAGGAGAGCGGCCGTCGCCTCCAAGAACAAGCCGCAAGGATGCGACTTGAGAAACTAGTGAAGAAGGAGCAAGAGCTGGAGTACTGGAAAGACCTGCAAAATAATCTATCCAACGAGACTAAGAAGGAGATTCGTCGGGTCCTGGAAGCCGAGGATTTGAAAGACGAGGCTGCGCTTGAAAAATTGATTCGCGAGCTAGAGAAATCTATCAAACGCTCGCGTAACAAGGATCTAGGTATTGAAGAGACCGAGGAGCAGCCTGAGGAAATGACATTCCCTATGCTCGATATCCCAGACGACCAACTGGACGAGGCTGGGTTAAAGGAGAAGCGTCACCAACGTCTGATGAAGTCCAACGTTGATGCCAGACTGCGTGCCAAAGAAGAGAAGGAGCGCGAAAAGGCTCGTGTTGAGGAAGAGGAACGTCTAGACCGTGAGACGCGTGAGAACGATTTCGAGAACTGGATTGCAAAGCGCCGCAACAATCGCCAGGTATGCTAGCCAGACAAGGCATTCTAAATTCCCGTGCTAATATTTTTCAGGGCATTCTACAAAGAATCAAAGACCGTGACCGCTTCACGGCTGATCTTGGAAATCGCAAATCGCTGGCCAGTCAGATGCGTATGAAGACGCTCGCCAACTTAGCATCCGACGGTCCTAAGAAACGCCGCCGTGGCGGAGATGACGATGACTTCGGTGCCAACGACGATGACTGGGGTGTTTACCGCACCGTAGCTGTCGGCGAGGGCAGTGACGATGAAGAGGAGGAGGATCTCAATGGAATGCTCAACTCTGTAGAGAAGGAGCTCCTGGAGTACGATCCTGAATTTAATGAGAACAACACTTTCGCCGCACAGTCCGACTGGACAAAGAGTCTTGTGCACGCGTTCCTTCGCGGGCCGTGGCCTTTCGACCCAGAAAGCCAGCGGGAGGCACACCAGCTCCACCTGAACGTTGAGCGCATCCGTGTGCCCGAGGTTGTGTTCAAGCCGTCCATTGCTGGCCTCGACCAGGCTGGTCTGATCGAGATCGCGGCCGATATCATTAACCAACGCTATTCGAACCCAGCAGACCAGTCCCTTCTTTTGAAGGATGTGTTCTTGACTGGAGGAAATACGTTGTTCACCGGTTTCGATGAACGCTTCCGTAAGGAAGTCCGCGGATTCCTACCCATCGACGCCAGACTGAATGTACGCAAGGCATCGGATCCTATCTTCGATGCTTGGAAGGGCGCGGCACAGTGGGCTTCTGGTGGTGACCTAGGCCGATCCTCGGTCACGCGGCAAGAGTATCTGGAGAAGGGCAGCGAATACATCAAGGAGCATGAGCTTGGTAATGCTACATGGTGAGGGTAAAAAAGCGAGTTCTGAAAACACCGCTTGGGCGCACTGGAGTCGAATGGTTCTGCTTATCCGGCGTGGTATAGGGCATGTTTATTTGATACTTAAAAGATGTTATTGTTGAGTCCGGTAGTAAGCGAAATATGACATGTTCAGCCCTCCGTATGAATAACTCCAACTATGTTAATAGGGTCTGTCTGGCCTTCAATGGACAACCAACTGTATTTCCCTTTTAAGACTCTCAAACAATCTTATATTAACTTATATACTTCTATCGTATAGCTGAGCTCATGTCACAGTCCTCTCAACCTCTGTCTCCCCCGGTCTTTTCTCCCTTTTTCCCTTTCCAATCCCCCGACCTGTCAGTTCCTTCAAGAACGATGGCCAGAGTAGAACCCCATGGGGTGATAGGCACAAAAAAGCACGTCAGGACACAGCGGGGGCTCTGATTCTGGTTGAGGGAATGAGGCAAAAACTACGCAAGCTGCTGTAGACTATATTATCATGTTGGTTCTATTCTCGAGGGATTTCCCTGGAAGAAAGTTCAAGACCTAATCCAAGATAATGGCGGATACAGAAATAGTAACATGTTTACCATCTCTGCAGCCGTCACTCTATCAAATAAACATAAGCTATCTATACATTTTGATAGCAAGGGACCTAGAGTACTCATTCCCCAGAGTAAGACACGCTCCTTGCTTCTATCAATGAGCCGTGTTTAAGGTTGGGGGTCTGAGACATCTCCATGCATGGCCTCTGGGGTAATTCATCTTATGCCTGTTTAGAGTCGATGCCAGCTGTAGCCAACATAAACCAAATTGAATGGCTTACACTTCCACTAACCAATAAAAACAGCAAAACCTCTGCTCTTCCGTTCTCGGCTGTGTCGGAGCATTCTTGTAGACAAGTCCATGCACAACATGATCAGTCGAGGACAACAATGTTGTACAGACGAGTATGGTCTATTACACTAGTTACACAACGCTTTGGTGTGGCCATCACTGGCATCACTTGCCATTTCTGACCCTCGCCAAACAAACAATAAAAAATTGTGTCTTGAATATCGTAAAGCCCGCTGATCCAAGTCCGAGTGAGCAAAGGGATGCCATTATCCCTAGATAAGGCCGAGTCCATCGAACAAAGCTTCAATAAGACCGAGGCCACTGTCGATCACGACTCATGTAGGGAGAACCCCGCTATGGGGTGATGCTGCAGAGTAGAATCTTGTTATTCTGGAGGTTATGCACCAGTGGTGCAATATACCCCCATCATCGCTCTGATTGGCACTTGGTAACTATCACATCACGAGGTTAACCAGACGTTGGATTATCTTCCGCAAGCTGCCGACTGGGCTTTTCGTTTGTTTGACGTTATTCATTTTCTTCATGTAAACCTTAGAATCGACTGGGGCTGTCTCCTTGCGTACAGAACATGGTGTTGGCAATCATCCATTGACTTCGTATAAAACAGAAGTTAAACTTACTGTACGATATAGTTCGAATAGCTACACAAACTAAAAGGTAAACAACAATGTCCAATTGCGGAATAATAAATTGTGCCAACTTGGGATCTGGACCAGACATGGTTGGTTGCTTCTGACTTCATGCAGAGGCCATCATGACGCACCTGGGGAATTCTTGCATTTTATCCTTACTGGCCCTAACCCTGTGATGGATGTTCATTTATACTTGGCGTCAGTCTTGTTTGTTTGTTTGGTTACTGGTAGCTCGATGGAACCAGTGATGTTGAGATGATCGTTTCCGAGATATAAAATCCTGCTCCCTGCTCTTCTGTCGTGGAAGTTGATTCTTTTTTTTTCTTGCTTGTATTTTCTCTATCCATTTCCCGATTATCTCATAGGCGTGTCACACTCGGCCTTATTGCGCCCCTTTCACGTTTTGTATACTTCTTAGTTCGTTTACTGCACACAATGGTCTTCTTCTCAACAACTCTTGCTCGTCCACTGCAACTGGCCACACGCGCCATGCAGTGGAGTAGTGCTGTCATTGTCATGGGCCTGACCTCGTTCTTTATCAACCGTGGCCCCCATGGCCAGCATATCATCTACCAGGAAGTCATTGTATGTTACTAGAGCTTATTCCATTAACCGATCACCACAGAGCCATATATTCTAACCGCAAGCTTAGGCTGTCCTCTCAGTAGTCTTCTTCCTCCCGGCTTTCATTTCGCCATTCTTGCCCTCGTCATTGGGCAGATTCGTGCTCGCCATCGACGTCGTCTTCTCCTACCTGTATGTTAACTTTCAACCATATGTTCTACATCGAAGTCTCTAATATCCATTCTAGCTGGTTGACTGCCTTTATCTTCTCCGCACAAGACTACAGCACGAGACGATGCTACTTCGCTATCCCCGCAGGCCTCAACTGCAAGCGCAAGAGGGCCAATGAGGCTTTCATCTTCCTCGCTTTGTATGTCACCTGTATTCTTATAACTGCCGTCAACTACTGAAAACTAATATCATCGCAGTATCTTCACCTTCTTCGGTATGTTCCTTGAAGTCGCCGCCCTCTGGGCCTATCGCAGGGAAAACACCACTGTCCAACACACCGATGAGGATAAAGTCAATGCTGGGACTCGTCCACCCCTTGATGCGCCTGCAGCCCCTGCTGGAACTGTCTAATTGGTGTGTCGGATACCTCCCTGGACAGATATACATCTACTATCTCTTGACGTGGTCAATGGTTGTGGATATATCATTTACTGGGCTGTTCAGGGAAACGCTTTGGACTTTGGTTTTTTCTGTGTATTCTTTTCTTTGATTTTATCTTGATGAACTTGGAATTCGGCAGTGGCTAGATTGAACATATGTTACTATGAACCGGGATGGGAGTAGGGTGAAGTTGATATATGATGGATAGTACTGTGTACATCCATCACAGACTTACCTTTTTTCAATGTGCTCTTTTCTTTTCTCTTAATACCTTAATCGATTAATTACCTCATATTGTGGTCCAAAGCTTGGGGTGCTCGGTATGGTGATACCTTTCCAATGTACAAGATAGCATGGTTACTTATGTACTTAAGTGGCCTGATTCGCAACGCTCAGTAGGAACCTTAGAACTAAATGTCATATGACTGCCAGCAAAGCTGTACTTCTATTTCCTGTCTGGCTATTTACAGTATGCATGGAATGTACAGGTTTAATAAAAGAAGCCAGTCAATCGGTATCTCGCGCAAGAAAAAGTGCCAGCACCAAGCAGAGCAAATCGTATGCAGTGTTGAACGCCACATACCAAAAGATCAAGTCGTTACCCCATTGGACTCGAAATACCATGCCGGGCTGGGTTTCAAGATAACGTTGCAACGATTAGATACTAGCTCGGCGAGGAGCCATCGTCCGCTGTAGCTTGCGCTTTTCCTCGGTTTCCTCCGGGATAGGTAGCGAGCCCTCGCTCTTCAAACGGTCGAGGAACTCCTTTCCATATGCGTAGCCGACTTTGTAGATCTCGTCGAATTTGCCGAAATCTAGGGTGCCGTATGGGTCGATAGGAGGACGCATGTATAGACAGCCAGGCATACTCTTTGCGCGCTCGAGATTGTCGAACGATGAGACATAGGCCAGTCGTGCTTGTATTTCGGAAAGTGTGGGTGGGTTCGGGAGTGAGGAGAAGGGGTTCCAGCGGTTGAACACTGACCAGAATCCTGACAATGAGTCTCCGAATCCCTGGGGCGTGGTGTCGTCAATAGACCCAACATCAATCGCGAAGATGACATCCGCTCCAAGACTTTTCATGTGTGCCACAGTGAGATTGTCGATATAGCCACCGTCCAGGAGCATACTTCCTTCGTCACAGATAGGAGGCATCAGGCCGGCCAACGACATTGAGGCCCGAACGTACCGCCAGACATAACCAGACGAGTGATACTCAATTCGGGATCGGCTGATGTTGGTTGTGTTGCAGTAGAACTCCAACCAGAAATCTTCGATTTGGCTGTCTCCAAAGGTCTTGAATATGCCGCGGTTGAACTCATGGCCCGTGGTGTATGAAACAGTGGGATAGGTCAGGTCCAATGCAAACCGCCACATACTGCCCATGCGCCCGGAGAACTTCTTGGCTCGCCCGTACATGGGCACAACATCAGCGTCACGCGCGTACAGAGCTCCAATGAAAGAACCGATTGATGTGCCACCGATGATATCAATTGGGATTCCGGCCTCCTCGAGTGCTTTGATAACGCCAACTTGCGAAATGCCACGCGCTCCACCTCCTCCCAGTACAAGACCAACAGACTTGCCGCACAAACGCCGAGCCAGCCGATGGAAGTCACCCTTGAAAGGGGTTTGCGGGGAATAAAGGGGAGTTTGTTGTGCACGCCGGGACGTATACTTTTGGATTTCGGCTTGCAGAATTTGCACGCGCTGCTTCAGTACAGTGCCGAACTTTTTACTTGGCGGGTGCGAAGGCTCGGTGGTCGAGCGGAAAGCCATTTGAATGTGGTGATGGCCGCCGTTGATCCACACCCGGTTCTTGAGCCATTCCCGGGTGAGTCCAGGTGAACAATATCGTTCCGCGTGCAAAAGAACCAGTTCTTTGCGAGCAGTGGTCTTCATACCCAGCAGGAACCGCTCATATTCACCAATTCTAGGCGAAGACTCTGCGAGGCCCACCAACAGAATAGAGTCAGCTTGTGCAATGCAAGTCTGAGTCCAAGGTGCGTTCACGTTGGTGTCAGCGATGTACAAGACCATTCCAAACTTCTCCTCAAGGTCAGCCAGGTATTGAGAAAGCTTTAGCTTCCCCATCTTACTGAAGGCATGGCGACCCAAGTGGTTCAAAATCGTCGCTTGGTTGAGTGATGTCACACCTCTGGTCACACCAATTTGGTGCAACGCCTGCAAGAGTCTATGCCCAAATTCCACGACAGGGACGCCAGCCATGACCGGAAGAATTGCCACAGTGCGAAGATTGACTGTTGAGGTTGCAGTCTGAACACCGCCAGCATGTCCTTGTTCAATGCCCTTTTCAGACAGCGGACGCTCGACTAAATCACGCATTCGCTGGGCAATAAGTTTAGAGACCTGGATAGTAATTCCAGGATGTTCCTGCGCGAGACTGTTGAAAAGAGACCGGGGGAACTTGGCTAGCTCTGTTTCACGGATGGCATGCAAGGTAGACGGTCTTGTAGATTCAGTCATGACCTCGAGTTCACCAACACTCTCACCCTGGCCATGTTCGCCAATGACAGTTATCTTGCCGTTTTGTCCCTCAAGGACAGACCTCAGACGACCGTTCAGAACAAGATAAATCGCGTCGCTTTCATCTCCTTGGTGATAAATCACCTGTCCTGCGCTGACCTGCACCCACTCTAGCGCGAAATCAATGTGGAGCAGCAAACGGGGCAGCAGTCTTGTCAACCGCTTTGCTAGTGTTAATAATGCAGCTGGATGTCTATCTGCGATTCTCTCAAGGGAAGCACGGGGAAGGAATCCAACGTAAACATCCGTCTTGGCCACAACATCGGTGTACGACCGGTATGACGCAAGAGCACCTACATATCCTTGAATGCCACCAGGTTTTATCAGGTATAGCGATTTGCGGGACTGGGTCTTCCGTCGAGGGTCATTTCCGCCTGCAACACCAGGGGCGCGCGAGGATGCTGTCGTTGTTCGTCTCAGATTCGGGAACAGCTCCTCTTGCGCTTGCGAGGCAGATCCATGAGAGGACCCAATAAGGGTGTCATCGCGTTCATTCGCCGGAATACCCACATCCAAGAATCCATCAATGACATAGTAGAGACCTGGATGGCGCTCACCCTGTTCCACCAGAACTGAGCCTTGCGGAAAGTAGACTACTTCAATGTCATGGCGGAGATCTTCCCGTAGGTTGACGACAGGCGATGTCCCCCCTGCGCTCGTCACTGACATGGAGGATATCATGGATTCAGATTCTCCGTCACCAGACGCTTCGTAGGGATCCATGAAGCCAAAGGCATTAGAGAACACTGCCTTCTGGCGGCGGTTGTCGTAGGAGAGAAGTCTCGGCGATGCATCGCCAGAGTGGCTGCTCTTGCGCAGATTATCGCGTGTGCCTTCGGTAAGCCCAATGCCCTTCATAATACAGTCCAAGATCGACTCGCGGAAAATAGCGTCCTCGTCAACTGACTCATTTCGCTGGAAGGTTGAGGGCAGGCCATTCATTGCGGCAGTGGATACAAACTGAGGTTGCTCCCGCTCAGTAAGAGGGGTCTGTAGGCGAGGTGCCAGATGATCATGTCGCGGTCCAAACCGGGACAATTGTATTGTCGATAGCAGATCACCGGGGCTGACACCTGCCGAGTCCCTGTCAACGAATACCGGTGGTGACTTTTGTGGGCTTAAGGGTGTGAGAGAGCGCTCACTGGCGACCTTTGCTTGTAAAAAGGCTTCTTTTCTGAGAGTACTGCTCGAGCGTCCTCTGCGGCTGACAGAAGGATTATGAAGAGCAATACCTTTTCCAACTTCTTCCGGTCCTAGTCGCTCTCTCTCTCGCGTGAATTTGTCCTTCAGCCGATCCAAGGCACTTCCTCGAAGGTTATTTGGAAGGTCCCAAGATGTGAATTTAGACATTTGCCGTTCTATGCCTAAAACCTCGCTAGTCAGGCCCAGATAAGAGTGCGCCGTGGCAAATGTGACCCGCTGAAGACGTGTCAAGATAACCTGGACAATGTGCGACGTTGCCCGTGGGTAGACTCTGGTCAGGCGGCGGAATGCGCTCGCTGGGATGATAGCAATCGTCGTGTCGACTGTAGCCCGGGCCACAATATCTGGGTGTACCGACTTGCGGCGTTTTTTCTGAGCATTTTGTTTAGTCTCCGACTGCGGGGTCTGGCTGGGGTCCTGTCGGGGCATGGCATGGCTCTCTCCGAGGTTCAGCGGAGGCACTGGTGGCAATGTATCGCTAGATCCACGCGCTGCAGTGTTCAAGGTCGCGGCATCTCTCACGGTGGACCCGGGACTGACAGCGAAGGTATCAGGCACATGAGTCTGGCCAAGACTAGGACTGGATAGACTGGAGCTGTGGCTTCGCGAGTTACGAAGCTCAATATCTTCGGTAAACAGCTGAAGGATAGAGAACAAAGACGACATCGAAGCGCCGTTCTTGACCTCAGTGAGGAGCTGATAGCCCTGTTTGCCGTGGATATGGCGGTCCTCCTCGTCTGAGGAGGCATCGTCCATGTGGAGATTCTCTTGCGAGCCTGACTTCCCTTCCCGTGCTGATTTCACGAAGATCTGGACCAGCCCATCCACCACCATGCAGAATCCCTTCTCCTCCTCCAGCATGAGCGTCTCTCCCGCAATCAGCTTCCTAGTCTGCATCGTTCGGGTCAATTCGTGGAAGACTGGCCGTTCGAGGTAACCAAAAACTTTGATAGCACTGAGGAATTCATCGAGATAGTTGGCAAGCCCTGGTTTTGAATCCCCTTCCTGGATATCGGGGAACAAATCGATCTGGGCTTCTTTGCGTTGAGGCTCTGGGGGTAGGCGACTATACATATTCAGGTACCGGTAACGGATGAACCAGCTAACGGTCGATACCAGGGCAAGGACGATTAACATTCTAAGGGTCATGGGTAATCAGCAAGAGTCAAAAAATCAGGTAAGACCCAGACCAAGACCTACATGGTGGTGAAATTCATGGTGAAGGTCAAACTCATAGAGAAGAGCGTGAAAAGCCATGTAGGCAGTGTAATTGTCGAGAATGTGATTATCGAGTAGAGAACGCTTGGGAGAGTGTGAAATACAAGGGTAAACACCCATCCGATCCATCCCGCCATTGTTGAGGGCGCTGGAGGGGACGGTGGGGAGGAGAGATAGGCGCCAGAAGCGAGGGTATTAATGGAAGTTGAAGTTGGAGCCGTTAGGCTGGTGAGGGACGGGGCCAGGCCAGCCATGTTAACCACATGCAAGATTGGAGAGCTCCGCTTTGTGTTCCAGGTCTAAGGTTGAGACTAACTCAGATTGACTTAGACCGACGCAGACTTGAACCCAACCGTGGGCCCATTAGGCCTGAAGATTGAAAGCATCACTGTAATCCGTAGGTGTCGGTTGGATAGAAAGGGATAGGTGGGAGGTGGGTTAGTTCCCAGTCACCTGCAACTTTATGTTTGAGAAAGCCCGAGGCGGAGTGAGATTATCATCCAACTATTATAGTACAGATTTATTATTCTATTGTTCTATATTCAATCCAATACTTTACTATAATGTTATAATATAATATAATATTCTATAATTCCATGATCCTACAAAGTATGATGCTATCATTCTACCGAAATATCCCGGTTATAATAGGCCAATCCACAGTGATGTAATTGTTTACAATCTTCAAAGCCTTAGTACACATAGGTAACAACACAGATTCAATTTGATATATATTAGATAATTAGAGTAAAAGAAAATCCAAGCAATAGATATTATCCTTGAAATCTGAAATTTGAAAAAAAAAAATATATATATATATATATATAGAAACTATATTATTGATGTGTTCTACAAGTACGGAGGAAGTAAGTCTAGCAAAATATATAACGAACTAGTTATGTGACGTTGCATTTCCAGCCAATTCAACTAAAATAAATAACAAAAATAACTAACTAAATTAAATACATTAGATTCAATTACACTAAAAATATAAATAAATAGGAAATAAAATATAATATCCCTACATAATACTAGTATGAATGCAAGTCGCCAACTTATCAAAGAACAGCCGAAACCGACCTTCCACATGGCAGTTCCGCCTTGGCCACGCAACCTTGGAAACCAATGCTCCCCCTCACTTCCCTTTGCGGCCCATTGCTATTCTTTTTGTTTTTGGTAAACACCTTTGCCAGTGGTCTTGAGTTTCTACATTATATTGTCGTCTGGGTTCTCAGAACCGCGGCAATGTTTCAGGTACACCTATTCGCCCTTTTGACGATGCGCCTCTCTTATTAACACCTGTCACAGCGGCTCCGCGACGCTATCGACTCTCGCATTGCAGAGGAACAAGCACGTCAAAAGTCCGCCCAAGATAATATCGAACGCTCCAACTCCGCTCGCCGTCCACCCGGACGCAACCAGCCCTCCCGTCCGCGACGCAACACCGGTACCCCCATTCGAGGGCCCGACCCCAAGGAGTTTGAGGCTGAATTCACTATCGGGGACGATGAATCCAGCAGATCCGGTACTCCCCGAGCAGATACACCAGACGCTGCTTCGGAAGTAAGCGCCCCCAACGAGGGAGAGAGCGGAATGGCCGAAGGCAAACCGGCGGAGACGCCCGAGAACGAGACAGGGCAAGAGACAGAGGCCAAGGAGACTCCGGCTGTGCTTCCACCTGATGTTCGCGCGAAACTCCGACGACTTGATAAGCTAGAGTCCCGATACCATGGTATGTATCTACCTAATCAGACTGTAGCGCAAGACTAACTGAGCGTATTAGAATTGCTCAAGGCTTACCGCACCGCTCACTCGCGCGTCCTATCCATTGAACCCTTCGAAGCTGCCCTGCGCGAGAATACCCCGCTCACCTCGATCGGCGAACCCAAGGCTTTCACAGAATACCTCAACCAATCAACCTTGAAAAGCGACATGGTCATGGAAGAGCTGAAGCGCGTCACCGAAGAAAGAGAAGACTTCAGAAAGAAGTTCGAAGCAGCACAGCAGGCTACCAAGGAGGCTTTGGATGAGGTCACAGGCCTCAAAAATGAGAAACCTAAGACTGAGACAACCAAGGGCGCAGATGGCACCGGGGAACATGCCAGTGAAGAGTTCTTTTCGTTTGATACAGAAGTTCCTCGATTGGAAGGCGAACTTAAGGAGAAGCAAGAAGAGGTTGAGAGCCTTAAAACCGAGGTCGAAAACCTCAAGCGCGATATGTCTGTCACCCGCGAGTCGACTGAAGGCATGGTGCAGAATTTGGAGACAGCTACCCGTGAGCTTGTCGAGCTGCGCGAAACTAAGGACAATCTGGATGCCGAGATTGAGACTCTGCAAACCTCTAAGAAGGCCGATGTCGATGACCTGAAGGCGAAGCTAGCAACTGCGGAATCCTCTCTCAAATCAACCACTTCCGAAGTTGATAAGCTTAAGTCGCAGCTCAAGGAGAAGAGCGAGGAAATCGACAAGCTCCAGAAACAGGCCTCTGAAAGAACCGAGCCTGATTCGAACCTCGCTGCTCAGTTGGAGACGACTAAGGAGGAGAAGAAAGCCGACGGGAAAAAGCTTCTTGTGCTTCAGGGTTTGGTTGATGGCCTCCGATCTCAGCTTAAGGAAAGCGAATCTACCGTGTTGGAACTGAAGGCTGAAATCGACGAGAGGTGCGAATATACTGCTAGACTACAAGACATTTTCGAGTTTGTGGATGGGAGCTTGAAAGAGAACACGGCGTGGGTGTCTGCTAAGGAGAAAGTCTTCGCTGGAGAGTTCGCCGACTTCAAAGATGTTATGAAGACTCTGGCACCGGTCAAGCAAGAGCCCACTTCTACTGTCCCTACTCCTGCTCCTGCCCCTACCGAAGGAGAGACACAGCCTGCTCAATCTACTGCCGTTGGCGGCAGTGGAGGGAAGAAGAAGAACAAAAAGAAGAAGAAGGGTGGCAAAGCAGAGGAACCTTCCAAGCCGGCTGATGCAGCTCCTGCAGAGCAATCGCCCGCAGAGGCGCCTGCCCCAGCTAACAAAGAGCTGGATGAACTCAAGCAAAAGATCGAATCCCTCGCCCAGCAATTATCCGAAAAGGAGGCCGCCATTGACCGTCTTAGTTCTAAGCTGAAAGGCGAGGACAATTTGAAGGAGGAGATTGAGTCCCTGCGCGATGACCTTGTCAACATCGGCCAGGAGCATGTGATAGCCAAAGACAAGATCAAGGAGCTTTCCGAAAAAAAAGCCTCCCTTGAAGATACTATCAGCAAGCTGGAGAAGGAATTGGCGGAACTCCGCACTAGCAACGCTTCGACCTCAGCTGACTCGGAGAAGGTGCACGCGTCACTCAAGGAGGAATTCGATAACCTCAAGGTCCGCTCCGCTACCTTGGAGACAGATCTTTCCGCCGCCCAGCAGTTGGCTGCCACCCGATTCAAGGACCTTACCGACCTCCGTGAAACTCTTCAGAAGGTTCAACCCGAGCTGCGCAGCCTACGTGCTGAGTCTTCGGAGTTGAAGACCCTAAAAGAAACTCTCACCAGCAAGAATTCCGACTTGAAGGCCCTTGAGGGGAAGCATGAGGATCTGCGTGCTGAGCTGAAGACCTTCAAGTCGAAGATCTCAGAGCGTGACGCAGAAGTGGGTACCCTCAATAAGAAGATCCGACAGGAAACCGACAGCCGATTGAAAGCGGAGGAAAACCTTACTGTTGTCCAATCTAATCTGCGTTCTGCCGAGAGCAAAAAGCAAGATGCCATCAACGCCAGAGACAAGACTGCAGGCGACCTCTCCAAGGCCCAAGACGGGTTAAAGAGTACTCGCGCTAAGATGCGGGAGATGGACGAACAGATTTCCCAATTGAACAAGGAACTCGGAGGCCTTCGAGAGGAGATCAAGCTAAAGACAGCACAGCACAGCAGCGCCCAGAGTCTATTGAACAGTATGCGTGACCAGACCACGGAAGTTGCAATGCAAATGAAGGAGGCCCGTGAGCGATGTGAGAGCTTGGATGAAGAATTGGCTGACGCTCACCGTTTGCTAAGCGAGCGAACTCGCGAAGGCGAGACCATGCGCCGTCTGCTCAATGACATTGAGGGTCGTTCGGAGTCTAAGGTGCGAGACCTCAAGGAACGTATGGAAGCTGCTATTGAAGAGCGAGATCGTGCCGAAGATGAGGCCAGCACCCAAGGTCGTCGCCGTGCTCGTGAGATGGAAGAGCTCAAGGGCAAGGTCCGTGAAGCCGAGCGCGCCCTGCGCACGGCAGAACAGGACAAGGAGGAGCTTGAACAGTCCCAAAAGGACTGGCGCCGCCGTCGTGATGAGCTCGAGTCAGTATCCGAAAAGTCATCACAGGAAGTGACAGAGATTCGACAGGCCATGGCTGGTCTACGCGATGCCCTCGACGAAAGTGAGAAGCAAGTTCGTGATCTCGAGAAGGACAAGGCAGAGCTTCGT
This sequence comes from Penicillium fuscoglaucum FM041, assembly GCA_000576735.1. NCBI lineage: Eukaryota > Fungi > Ascomycota > Eurotiomycetes > Eurotiales > Aspergillaceae > Penicillium > Penicillium fuscoglaucum. The sequence continues at coordinate 285,415 of HG814199.1, forward strand.
CGTTCAGTGGAAGAGACAAACAACCGACTAGAGAAGCTTCGAAAATCCCACAAGACCCTCGGAGAGGACGTCCGCCTGCGTGGCTCCCCGTCCGGTCGACAATCCTCGCGGTCATCTATGGATTCGGGATCCCGCCGGGCCGTCGTATCTCCTGGCAGGAGCGAGACTCCCCTCGGCCCACCCAGCAATGCATCCATTGACTACATGTACTTGAAGAATGTCCTTCTCCAATTCCTGGAACAGAGGGATAAGAACTACCAGAAGCAGCTGATCCCCGTTCTAGGAATGCTGCTCCATTTCGATCGGTGAGTTTCCTACTGAACCTTCTTTCTAACCATGGTCACTAACGAACATAGAACCGATGAGCAAAAGTGGATGTCTGCTATCATGTCCAAATAATTGGCGTTTATACCCATGGGCGTGGATTGCATATCTAAGTCCTTTGCTCTGTACAATATCATTCTGTAGAGATAATAATGTTTTCCTCTATCAAAGTAAAAAAAAAAGAAAAAAAACTGTGTCTTATCCATTGATATCTCTTTGCCTGTCAAGACAGCATCGAGATATAACACTTTATCACTCGAGGCAAGTTGGGAAAAATCCAAGTAAAATCCAGTTGAATTCAACATCTAAAGAAAATCGGTAATATTGCCTAATCCGGAATAGTAAGATCCTGGGGTTGTCTTGAAGGGCGCGCATATACTCCGTACTACCAAGTACAAAAGCCCAAGAAACTAAAAAAACCTCCGAAGTTCTGTACTTTGTCATGGATTACCTGCGTCCTCTCTCCAACACCATGGCCGACCAACCCACCATTCGTCTCGCGACCCCCGAGGGCAAGTGCATTGACCAGCTTCGCGCAGCACAGACACACCCCAACTAACACTAGGTAGATGTCCCCCTCATCCTCCAATTCATCTGCGAACTAGCCGACTACGAGAAAGCCCTCCATGAAGTAGAAGCCACCGAAGAATCCCTCCTAGCAACCCTCTCCTTCCCCGATACCCCGCCCAAGCGCGGCGCCGTCTACACAGCTCTCATTACCCCGCCGCCTACCGCCGACACTCCCAACCCAATCCCCGTCGGCATGGCCCTGTACTTCTACAACTACTCAACTTGGCGATCTGCACCTGGTATCTACCTCGAGGATCTGTATGTGCAACCGAGCGCGCGGGGTCATGGGTACGGCTTCAAGTTGCTTAAGTACCTTGCTAAGCAGGTGCTTGAGGTGTCGGGTCGGCGGTTGGAGTGGAGTGTGCTCACATGGAACGAGCCTAGCATTAAGTTCTATGAACAAGTTGGTGCGCGCGGTATGGATGAGTGGATGAAGATGATGGTTGAGGGGGATGCGTTGACTCGTTTGGCGCAGGATGCGTAGAGGGATGCATGAGTTGGTGTTGGGTGGGATAAGACCGGGGGATTGGTTTTGTATAATACTACAACAGGCATTGGGAACGATTGCTTCGGAGTGATTTATTTACAATTGTATAGCTTATGGCAGATTGAGGGTGAAAGTGGGCTGCTATACATGTATGTTTAGCAAATATCTATGATCACAGCTACATATGGCTCAATGTTATATATATTTTTGAAAGGAAAATGAACTATATTCAAATACAAGGGTTCAATCTCAATGTAATTGAATCTTATAAAAACAAGCCTCCAAGTTGCGTCGTAAGCACTTTAGCGCCAGGTGACGGCATTGACCCGCCGATCACCTCGATTTGCCTGTTCCACATTCTTTCTTCTTTCAACACCCCCAGTGATGGCGACAATTCCAGATAATGTCCAGGAGTATAACCTCCACGTGGACTATGTTATCCGTTACAGCTTCGGAGATGTAGGTGAGTAAAAGAGAGCTCTAGGATGTGGCTCTGGGATGTGGCGGGGGGAACACATTCTAACAATTTCAGACCGATCGCAGGCAATTGAGCAGCTAGAAAAACTGCTCCAAGCACTGGCCCAAGTTGGTCTTCAGGTCGAGGTGCGACAAGGTGATGAGTCGTCTTTGCTCGTCTTTGTGAAAGCTTCGGAAAAGCGGCTGAAACGGGCGGTTTATCGGTCGCGGTGAGTGATGAGGGATGATCGTTCTATGCCAATGTAATGTGCTAATTTTGACTTTGTATTTCCACAGAGTACGCGACTGGCTATATGGAATTCGCAATGCTGAGCCTACACCTTCCAATTCGACTGAACCCCAGACCGAGGCTGAGCGTCTACGGGTGATCAACCAGATGATTACACTTCCCAAGGAAGAGGGTGGTGCCGCTATCACCCCCAACCATGGCGAATGGAAGAACGTCACTGCTATATTCCCTCTTCATGATGTTGAAACAAATAAAAAGTGGATACGAGACTGGAGCTCGAAGACTTTCCTCTCCGATGATGACTTGGATCAGATTCGGAACAAGTTTGGAGAAAGTGTATGTGCAGTAGTGGTTGTTTTTTTTGGCCTGGCTAACATAGATGGCAGGTTGGATTTTACTTCGCGTTCCTGCAGTCATACTTCCGGTTTTTGATTTTCCCGGCTGTCTTTGGATTCTCTTGTTGGTTCCTGCTCGGCGGATATTCGATTATCTATACTATCGTCAATTGTCTTTGGTGTATTATCTTTGTGGAATACTGGAAGCGCCAGGAGGTTGATTTGAGCTGCAGGTGGCAGACCAAGAACGTCTCAGCTGTTCGAACCAAGCGACGAGAGTTCAAGGCAGAAAAGGAGATCTGCGATGAGGGCACTGGTGAGATGCGCGGTGTCTTCCCGGCAACTAAGCGCATGCAACGGCAGCTACTTCAAATCCCGTTCGCCTTGGTTGCGGCAATTGCATTGGGTGCTATCATTGCGACTTGCTTTGCCATTGAGATCTTCATCTCGGAGCTCTACAATGGTCCCTTGAAGACATACTTGGTATGGTGATCCTTCCTATCCCTTGTTACTAAAGCTTACCCTTCAGATCTTCATCCCAACCATCCTTGTATCGGCGCTTGTGCCAACCATGAGCGCTATTTTGACGTCTATCGCAACGAAGCTTAATGACTACGAGAACCATGAGACAAATGATGCGTACGATGCTGCATTGACCCAGAAGGTCTTTGTTATCAACTTCATAACTTCGTATATGCCAATTTTCCTGACGGCCTTTGTCTACGTGCCATTTGCCAGCCGAATTGTCCCCTACCTCGATGTCTTCCGCTTGACAGTTCGGCCTTTCGTGTCAAAGGAACATGCCGTCTCAAAGCGATCGCATTTCCAAATCGACCCAGCTCGCCTGCGAAACCAGGTTGTTTACTTCACTGTCACAGCCCAGATCGTTGGCTTCGCCATGGAGACTATTGTGCCCTATATCAAACAGCATGCACTCCGCAAATATAAAAAGTACAACAAGGAGCGCAATGGTAAGCTTGACCGAAATGGCGACAAAGAATCGCCCGAAAGACCCGTCGTGTCCTTCGATGATCCGGCCGAAGAAGTGCAGTTCCTCACGCGTGTGCGTAACGAGCTTGAGCTTTCCGAGTACGATGTGACTGATGATCTCCGTGAGATGTGTATTCAATTTGGATACTTGGCCCTTTTCTCACCCACATGGCCGCTTGTCCCCCTCTCCTTCTTCGTGAACAACTGGGTCGAGTTGCGATCAGACTTCTTCAAGATCTGCATGGAGTTCCGCAGACCTGTGCCACTGCGGACTGACACCATTGGACCCTGGCTCGATAGCCTGGGATTCCTCTCCTGGGTCGGAAGTATCACGAGCGCCTCCCTGGTCTACATGTTCAGTGGCAACGCACAGCACGGGCCCAATGGCGAGCCGACAGATATCAAAGGCTGGGCTCTGCTTTTGACAATCTTCTTTTCGGAACACCTGTATCTTATTGTGCGGTATGCTGTGCGGGCTGGTATGGCCAGAATTGAGCCTCCCAATTCCCGCAAGGAGCGCACCGAGCGTTACCTCATGCGCAAGCGCTATCTTGAGTCGACAACCAATGCCGAGGCGGATGAGGAAAAAGACGAGGACGAAATCCCGTCTGTGGCCCAGTTGACTGATATCTCACGCACCTCTCTTGAAGATGATGCTCGGCGGGCGTCCTTGCACGGCGCCGACCCGGCAACCCGTTTCTGGATGCACCAGCGAGGCTGGACGGAGTCAGCGAAGATTGGAGCGGGAATTATACAGGCACAGCCTACCAACGGCAGCGTGAAGAAGCAACAGTAGTGCTTCAGAGTTGGGCAGAGCTAGGATGTAGGGGCAGGGCGCCGGGGATGTGAGGGGCTGACTGTGCTTTCTGTGGGTGGATACGAGATTACGAGATTGTAGAAGTTTAACTTACCACGCGATGTCCAGGTACATAATAATCACCGATATTGGTTTGATTTACGCTTTGAGTTGTCCCCAATTGAATCGAATGATTGTCTAGTTGGTTGTATGCCTCAGGCAGCAATATCGGGATAAGTGGTGATAATGATGTCATGCTGACTCGTTCGGGAATAAGTAAACGCGTTCCGAGAGCGGATGCGGGCGGGATATAGTCAGCAATGAGCCTCCTTGTCGACATGTTTACAGGTACGACGACATAATTCGATTGGAGGGATATGACGAGCCATCATGAGATTGTGATTAAGGCCAACCATAGTCTGTAAATGTAGTATCAAAGCCAGTTTTATAGCAAAAAGTGTAAAGATAAACTCCGGGGTAGGAGCCCACTATCTCTCTCACCGCTTGCCTGATGCAAACACACTTCGCTTACCAACACGTTACATAAATCGATGATCGCCCCGGCCAAATCCTCTGACTCAGAATCCTTAAGTAATCCTCCTCCTCCTCCACCCGACATCAACCTGCTTACAGCATCGGATCTGTAACTGCTTACCTCATTTTAACTGTATTTTGATATCAGCAAAGCAGCTCTCATTGCTCTCAATTGTTGTCGACCTAAGACTGCCGTGCAAAGTCACTGCTCAATTTCACCACCAATCCCCTTTATCCTAAATCAATGCAGCCTGCACTGGCGCCAGCGCCGCATCCAAGCATGCAGACTTCTGCTCAGGTAAGCAGATCATCTTGAATGCGCGTTTGTCATCAGATCTATAAAGGTCCCACGACAAGTATTCCCTCGATACCTTGGAGGTCGCGACGCTTATGTCGCGTTGTTGGGAATGAGACTCGATGTCCCCACGACGCGTCGTGTGTTTCTCGACCTTTGCCGCGTCATCTATATTCATTTTGTTATTGCCTATGTCCATATACTAACATTTCACTATAGGATCACGCAGACCAAGGTACGTGATTGTAGTTTAGAGTCATTGCATTTGAGAGATTCGTGGATCCGTGGGTTTCAAGGCTGAAATCTATCAAACCCCGATCACCTCTCATCTCACTTGGGCGAATTAGGGTGCGCGTCGCACGTGATTGTTCCCCATTGCTAACATGATTCTATAGTCCTTCATGACCAGTTGCTAGCTGCTCAACACCACCTCGGTGGTCGCCCCCAGGGTGCTCCGGGCCAGCAACAGCATTTGCAGCCCAACAATGCCAGCCCCCGTGACCAGCCAAACATTGACCCCGCCATCTCGGGTGCAATGCTCGGCGCGCCCCAAACTCCCACCCAACCCCAGGGTTCTCCCCCATCTGACGGTGGCTCCAAGAGCTACGGAAAGCGTGAGCTGTCCACCTCCAAGCGCGCTGCCCAGAATCGTGCTGCTCAGGTATGTCATTTTGATAACGTACACAGAGTACTTCGCTGATCACCATAAAAGCGCGCATTCCGCCAGCGCAAGGAAACCTACATTCGCAAGCTTGAGGAGGAGGTGAAGAATATCGACCCCCTCAAGGACCAGGTTAAGTCCCTGGTCGGCGAGAACTACCAGCTGCGCGAATATATCATCAACTTGCAATCTCGTCTCCTCGAGGCCCAGGGTGAAGTCCCCGAGCTGCCTGCCAACATCGATTTGAGCCAGCCCCGCACCACCGAGATGGCGCTTGCCTCTGCCGGAGTCCAGAACTCCAGCCCCTCGGGCTCGGTGCCCACCCCTGGTCCCCAGGGACAGCACCCCAGTTCTGTCTCCGATGACATGAATTCCCTTAACCGCATCGCCGCTGCGACACTTGGTATGCGTAAGCACCCAGATGACGCCACCTTCCTCAACAACAACAGCTTCCAACAGAACAAGCGGGTGCGCACGGATGATAACCAGGATGGAAATGATGGTGTGAACAAGCAGGAGGTTTCGCACGGTCTCCCCATGGTCAACTAATCGCCATACCATTTTCGTCGCCATATTGATTGCCAACGTTTTGCGATCACCTTTCGATACCCGCGTCTGTGTCTTTTGTTTCGTTCTTTATTCAGCCTCGGTGTTACGTTATGTTCAACGACACTTAACATTTGTTCTTATCTCGCCTGCTCTCCTGGATCTCCTGTGCCTTTTGTCTTTTACTATTATGTCATGTTCCCCCTTTGCGTAATGGTGTGTGGCGCAGCGAGTGATTCCATACTCTTGATTTCGGCTTCGTGATTCGGTGGTGTTTTGAGATTTCTTACCGTGGTAGACTGAGGGGGGAGTTTATTATTACCTCGTTTGTCTCATACTTTCAATTCAATCTTCAACTCAATCCATCTGTTTACTTGCTCAATCCAGACCGTGGACATACAGAACCCAGTGGGCTTTCGCTGCCTGGAGGGAGGTCCCTATGTCACTGCTTTTATGAGGACTTTTATGATATCGCCAAGTGCCAAGCTCGCCGAGTAAATTTTACTCCGATCTGAGACTTTTGAGGTGCTCCGTGCTAGCGGCTTTGGGTGGGCTGTACTTCGCAGTATCCTAGTACCGTTCGGTGTTCTCAGGCATTGTCTAAATTAACCCATTGGAATAAAGCTATCTGAAACAGTCCTTTGAGGTCAAGCGCTCAGACTTACCTATGTACATGTGCCTATCAGTCCGATTAAAGCTGGAAGTAGAATGCGAGAGGCCCGGGTTAACAACGGGCAGGATTCCAATGGTAGTACTTAGCTTGAATTGCGCTCTCAAGAACCTCAATGAAAGGAGATTGTCCCAACCCCAGCTTGATACATATAGGAACACAAAAGGTATCGCATATTATGATTTAAATCATTACATTCGTCTTCTGAAAACCTAGATAGGCAGGGTGCTCTTAATCGGATCATCTAATCTAGATCAAAAAGGCTTCAATGGAAGCATAGTTTGTCCCTGGGGCAATAAATGTTCGATGAAGCTGGAATCCAGCCTCGCTCAGCATCGTCTCCCATTGCTTGAGAGTCCTTTCGGTTCCCCCGAGAGCCATCATAGTCATATCCTGCCAAGCAGCCTCGACCCCAGTGTTCTTGCTGGGGATGATATTCTCGGCAATGACCACTCGCTGTGAGATCTTATCGGTAATGGCCACCGCGATGTTCTGCAAGATCTTGACACAGACCTCATCAGACCAGTCATGTAGCACCCGACGCACATAGTAAATCGTAGCCCCTGTGAAGTCGTTAGTGGAACCTTACCGGACTATCAAAACCACCAACACATACCCTTCACTGGCTGTGGCTGGAAGAAATCCACTGCCTGGACTTCGAGACCCGCCACTTCCTCGGTTGTGGCATCATCCAGCACTATCTGAAGGTCCTGAAGAATAAACCGACCAGTGACATCTTTGCCCACCAGCTCCCGAATCCGTTGTAGAGCGAGTCCCTTTCCTCCTCCAATATCGACCACCAAAGGTGTATCAGCCGATGATGGGACTTCAGCAAGAGCCTGAGTAAATGGATACAACTCCACGGTCCAGATAGTAGCGCTGGTCTGCGTCTGCATAGCATCATTGAAGGCTTGGAAACGTTCAGGGAACTGCGCGAGATACTCCCAGGCAGTCTTGTCCCCCGTTCCATGAATGAATGACCATGGGCTTTTCACGTTGTCAACGGGATTGACCCATCCTTTGGCTTGGAAGAACTTGGACCATTGCACCCATACCGGGTGACCCTCATCCGTCCTATATAATGGGGTTAGTTCATATAAATCACACTAGTAAGATAGGTACCTTGATCTAACATTAGCTTGAAAGTACTCTGGAGGCCAGGAATGAGATAAACAAGTGAGTAAGGCGTGTGACTGTACGTCTCGACATCGTCTTCCTTGAATGGACCCCAAATCGTGGTGATCCTAAAGAGGCGAACTGGGTATATCCCATTAGCACACGGTCACAAATATCAAGATCAAATATTGGAACTCACCGAGCAGATCCTTATCCACACTCAACTCTTGAGCCAAGCTGTCGGCTGTTTTACTGCTACCATCTTGAGGCAGAGCAGTAAAGACTCCCATTTCCATCAGGGCTCGAAGCGCACCAGTGTGGGCTGCCTATATCGATAGATTAAGCACAGCTGATCACAATTGCAATAGAAACCTTGAAGTCTTACATTCTCAAAATGACTGAAGATGGAATCCACAGGGCCCCGGATTGTGTAAAGAAGGTTCCAAACCTCTTGCACGACGGCTCTATGAGTCTCGTTCCGTTGTCCATTTTCTTCCAGTGTCGGGTCCTCGGCTTGTGCGATAGAAGTGTCACAGAGCTCTTCTATCAAATCAGTCACCTGTGATAGACGGGCTTTGATAGCGGCATTGCGCTCGATTACTGCATCGCTTGCGGCCATGTTGATATAGAGTAGAGATGTGATTTCAATGTGGAATCGGTGTGACAGAATTTCTCTCAGCCTTCATAGTGGCATTACTCAATCTCTTTTATGTTTGCTGCTTCCATCACGAATTGAATCAGCATTGTTCGGGGTTTAGTTCGGTGGCATCTTCGGGGCTTACTTTTCGGGCTATTGGCTCGGTGCCGGGACTTTGCTTCGGTGTCTTTTCTTTTTCAACTGCGGTTTTTAGCCTCATGGGCGATTTTAACTCTTGTCTCACGATACGGGAGGGGGCTATACTCTACGTGTGCATCATGAATCCTGCAGAACTACCTAACAACCTCCATGCTTATCTAATTGTCCCTAGTAAACATACAGATTGCTTGCATGTTTACTTCCTTTCTATAGTATGAGTATATCCCGTCCGTAAATGTAGATAGACATGTGAAATCAGCTTATCGATGTAGAGTGGCATTTTGACACCCTGAATATCAGCAGAAACCATTTCCTGCAGCTTTGAAAGATCAACATACGACCCCCTTGGCAGTTGAGAAACATTTCTAGGGTCAGCATTGTCTGAGATCAAACGCGGTGGGAAGAATGAAGTAGAAAACTAATTGAGAAATTCATAAATTGATATTTGGAGGTAATTTTATGAAAAGAATTCAGAAGCAAAACTAAGAACACCAAAAGTCAAAAATTCAAAATCCAAAAACAATATTGACACGCCAAGTCATGATATCCTGGATACAAATTCGTAACGTCTAAAAAGGCCACTGTAACGCAATCATCTCCGTGAGGTAAACTTAGCTCCCTCGCCCTCTTCATGGAGGATTTCGACAGTCGTCTCTTGGGAGGCCAAAACATATGCGAAACCAAGAGCCTTGATTCGACCCATCCAGGAGAGTGCCTGCATTCGCTCCAAGCCATGTCCCCCTCGCTGCTCATTAATATGCTTTTTGAGCTCAGAGACTTCAATCCTGATGGGACTCTCATAGTGAGTGAACTGGACATTTGAGTGCATGGCAGTGCTGGCAGTATTCGTAGCTCCCAAGCGCTCAGATAAAGCAGATTCATAGAGATATTTGCAAACCTGCTGGACGGGAATCAAGTCAATGTGGCCGGCCCAGCGTGTGGTATCAGGCACTGCGCCGGCAAGGTCGATGCAGCGAATGAATTCATCCAATGCCGCATGTTTCGCTTCGCTTGTCTGCGGTTGGGAAGATGGGAGGAAGCGGTGGATAAATGATGGGATGCCCAGTTTCGCGGATGAGCGCTCGAGAATACGCTCGCTCGCCCACTTCGTTGCAATGTAGCCATCCGTGCCATCAGTTGGTGGCTCTTGAGAGGCGGCTGAAACGGCAGCTTTGACGGTCGAAGAGACGCCCAAAACGCCTGAAGTTGAGATGAAATGAATGGGGATTTGGCGCGTCGCAGCCAGTTTGACTAGCTCCGTAGTCGGGTGTACGTTGCTGGGACGTAGGATGTTGTAGTTATCCCAGAATGAGCGCACGGCGCCGAGATGTAGAATCACGTCCACGTCGTTGGACAAACGTCGGAACTCGTCCTCTGTGAGTCCTAGTAGCGGCTCGGAGAGGTCACCGCCATGACTTTTAATTTTATCCGAACTGATAAGCCTATTGAGTTGATCAGAGGGCTTGTCTCGCACAGCGACACAATGAATCATGTGAATGCTCGGGTGTGCGGAGAGCAATGGGAGAAGGTGACGTCCAATGTAACCAGTTGCACCTGTAATGAGCACCGAAGTGGTGCCTTTCTCTTTATCAGACAGAGCTGAGAGCGCACCAGTAGCATCAGCAAGGAACTGAGGAATAGATGGTGGAGCGGTCTCCAGATCCCAGTCAATGCGCTCAACGTTGGGGCTGCTTTCAATTTCCCTTGCCATTTGCGCAAGCGTGTTCGCATTGAGAAGGTCAACAAGACGGATGGCAACGTTAAAAGTAGAGCGTATCTGGCTCTGAAGTCGAATTGCTAGAAGAGAGTTTCCACCGACCAAGAAGAAACTGGTTGAAGGAGTGATGGAAAGCCCAAGTTTCTCATGACTCTTCCCCAGCACCTGTCGCCAAACGCGTCTCAATTGGACCATTGTCTCAGTCAGCTTTCCTTCATCGTTAGTATTCACTGCACCCCGCTCAGGAAGAGTCAAGTTTTTGACTGCATTTCGATCCACCTTGTGATGACTACTCAGAGGAAGTTCATCCAACGGGATTGCGAGGACAGGAATCATGTATTGAGGAATTGGAAGACGACCGAGCAAGTGTTCCAAGAAGGTATTCTTGTTCTTCACATCATGCTGTGGGGCAAAAACGACATGTGCGACTAGGAATTCAGGATCACCTGGTCGCAGGGTGACAATCGCTTCTTTGAGAGCACCACCGGCAGTTTGAATGATGTTGGTCTCGATGTCGCGCAGTTCAATGCGTAGGCCGCGGATCTTCACTTGTGTATCGCCCGCCATGCGATTCCGGAAAATCAAGCACCCATCGTGTTGCAAATGCCCAATATCACCCGTGCGATGCATCTGTGTCCAGCCATTGGATACATACTCTGGGGTTGCATAAAGATTTGGCACGAAGTGATGGGCAGTCAATTCCTTGTTGTTCAAATAACCAGCAGACACACCGGCACCGCCGATTACCACCTCTCCGGGCATACCAACTGGCAATCGCCGCAAGTTCTTGTCCAAAACGTAAGTAGTGTAGTTAGGGAGAGAGTAGCCACAGGAGACAGGTCCCTCTTCTTCAGGTCCCTGCAAACGGTATTCGATCTCCATTTTATGCGATGCAATGGAGATTTCAGCTGGACCGTATGAGTTGTGAACGCGCAGCTGTGGCAGACCTAGGTCGGCGAATTGTCGGAGAACAGTTTTGGTCAACGGTTCACCACCGCCAAACGCAAACCGCCAGCTGGTTGCCTCTCTTAGATTCTCAGCACCGTACTGCATCCAAAGCGAGTACTCAGAGGGAGTGACCTTCGTGTACGTGATAGCGTGGTCGCGGATAATTTTCGTAATTGAGATTGGATCGCCACGTTTGCTCCATGGCACAACATAGACCAGGCCGCCGTTCACGAGGCCTGTGAAGATTTGGTCAACGGAAAAGTCAAAGGTGAAGGCACTTTGTTGTATGACTCGTTCAGCTCCAAGATTGTAGGCCTTGGTATAACCTTCCATCTCGTTTCGAATACCGGAATGTTTAATTATGATGCCCTTGGGGGTACCGGTTGAGCCACTGGTATACAGGATAGCAGCCGGAGAGTCGGGTTGCGCGCAGTTGGTGACGGGCGCCGATGGTGACGCTGGTACACGAGATATGTCGATTGTGAGAGAAACATTGAGCTGGGAAACGTCATCTCTGGAGGTACTACCATCCACCAAGACGGCAGTGGGCTGACAGTCCTTTGCTAGGGATGCGAGACGTGAAATGGGGTTTCGAAGATCCAGCGGCACATATATACCTCCAATGCGCATGATGGCCAACATAGAGCACACCCAGTCTGCCGAAGCTTGTTGGAAAACGAGGATCCGGCAGGATGGGCCAGCTCCAGCGGATAAGAGAGCCTCGGCAATTGCTTGAGCACGATCTATCATTGCCTTGTATGTGAGACTGCTACCGACCCCGTCCATTAAAGCAGTCTTGTCGGAGTTCTCTTGGGCGATGTGATCGATGCGATGAGGTAGCGTTAGCGGCCAATCCGAGAGCATGTTCGGGCCTGATTAATAGACATAAGCCAGCAAGTCAGTTAAATGTACTTTCTGACAGAGAGGTATGTGGGTATTATGCTCACCGCGGCCAACTTCAACACCCTGAGCGAGCTGATTTTCACTGAAGAGAGGGGTGCTCTTCAGTTGGAGAGAGATGTCCTCAGACATAACGGTGATCATTTGGATATATGTCTCTAGTAACAGATTTGCTGCCGTCTCGTCGTACAGCCCTTTCTGTACCCGAAGTACAACATGGGCGTTGGTGGTATTGTCCGTCACATCCAAGCTAATGTCATATGCTGATCTTCCCGGGTGTACCTCTTTCAAGTCAAGTATGCAGTTGGCAAGACTTTGTTTCTCTCGAGGTGTTTGTCGGTAGTCAAAGAATGCCTGGAAAAAGGGACTGTAGGATGAAGATCGAGAAACGTTGAGCTTCTGGAGAAGCACATCAAATGGCAGTCGCGAGTGCGCCAGCGCCGCATAGACGGTTTTGCGAGCCTCCAAAATGGCGTCGGCAAAGCTTTGATCTGGCTGGCGATGGAACTTCAGGGTGAGCAGATTCAGAAAGAAGCCAATGCTGTTAATCACATCACTGTCATTGCGATTCGCATCTGCAATGCCGATGGTCAAGTCCTGGGCGTCAATGAAGGAGAATAGCATCACCTTGAACGCTGCTATGAAGAAGTGGAAGGGTGTTGATCGATTCGTCTTGGATATCGACTTGATTCTCGCAAGTACTTCTGTTCCTAGCTGGGTCTCAACCTGGTGAACCTCGTAGTTTGTGATGCCCATTCTAGAAGTAGTTCGGGCCATAGGTAGCAGTGGCAAGACCGGTGGCTCCTCGGTAGCGGGAAAAACACTACGCCAGTACTCGAGATCATCACTCATTTGCCCGTTCTCTAGGGCTTTGTGTTGAGCCGCCGCAAAGTCAGGGTATTGCCGGGGTGGAGAACCGAGACCTTGGCCGCTGTAGGCCTTTTCCAGGTCAGATAGGAAAACTTGGAAGCTAGCGCCATCCATAGCGATATGGTGGTAGTTGACCAAAAGATAATGGCAAGTCGGGGACAACGTCAGGAGAATAATGCGTAGCAACTTGCCACCGGCAAGATCAAACTCATGAGCGCGTAACTTAGCATACTCGACGGCAACATCCTTAACGTTGTTGATATTCTTGCGCTCCAGCTTAATCTGGGAATGAGCCATGACGTTCTGATAAGCCAAGTCTGGCTCGGTGTCTGATCCGATAAAGCATGTGCGCAGTGCTTCGTGTCTTGCCGTGACAGCTTGAACGGCTCGCTCAAGGTCCCCGACGCGAATGTGGCCAGTCATCATGAAGTAGAAGGTGACATTGAATGTACTCATGTCCTTGACGAGGCGTTGGAGAAACCAGAATCGGGATTGCCCGAGTGAGATGGGTTCACTCTTCACGAAGATCGGGGAGGGAGGAGTTGGAGCAGGGGACAAAGTGCTAGCTTTCGTAGAGCCCTCCGTGCTTGTCAACGCCTGCGTGGGAGGAGAGTCAGATGTGTCTCCGCTTTTTGGGGTTTCTGTTCCAGGAGTTGCCTCGCACCCTGAGATAGAACTATTTGCTGATGAGGGCGCTGAAGATACTGATGATGATGGCGCGGGCAGAGACTTCGAAACGGGCTTCGCAGGGGCTGCAACAGTATTCCCGGTCTCGATCTTTGCCACAAATTCCTCGGGTAGCTTTTTCATTACTTGTTCACAGATCTCAACCAAAGTGGCTCCGCCAACAATCTTCAGCACCGGGACATCGACCTTGAGCTCCTTCAAGAACCATGACCGCACTTCAACAGCGACGAGTGAGTCGATTCCGAGATCAACTAGAGGGGCGTCATACTCGATCTTTTGATCATTGATCTGCAGAATGACGCGCAGCTTGGCCGAAAATGACTCTGTAGGATTGTGTTAGCCTGGGTACATGCTCCGATACCACTCATTCAGACTTACCTTGCAGCAGCTCGATAGCCTCCTCCTTATTTGCCGACCGCAATAGCTGTTCTGTGATAGGGAGAGCTTTGGCCTTGGTTTCACTCTCCTGATTCCCATCGGTCTGAGAAGCCTTGGCATGAATGATGCAGTGCGAAAAGACAGGGTTGGCATACCAAACCACGTTGGTCTCGTCGTCGGTCATAGTTCGAATACCAGTCGTCAGAACGGCGCCAGGGACGTTTTCCTTATCTTGCGGGCTAACATATCCAGCGATGATAGTCTCCGCAAAGGCTCGGCGGAAATCTGACTCAGAGAGGACAGTCATGCCGTATTTCCCCAACTGATCAACGACATGTTGAGCGGCAGTCTCGACGTATCCAATACCAGCCACAAGGCCAATGTCGAACGTCGAGGCACGCAGGCCGCGTCTGCGCCTGTGTCTAGCCAGACCGTTCAGGTATCCATTGGCTGCCGCATAGTTGGCCTGACCAGAATTACCAACAACACAGGCACCGGATGAGAACAGGACGAAGAAGTCAAGCTCATCTTGATAGAATTCTTGGTCCAGATTGTAGGATCCGTCGATTTTAGGTTGCAGCACGTCTCGCATGGCTTCAAACGTCATTCCTGTGAATAAGGCATCACTGAGTACCATAGCTCCGTTAGCGACTCCAGCAATCGGGGGACAAGTGAGACGGATAGTCTTCACGACATTGGCCACGCTGTCTTTGTCGGTCATGTCCATAGCAAACACCTTGACGGTCGCCTTGGTCTGCTGGAACGAGTCCAACCATCTCTGGTCGATCTTAGGCTTACGGCTTGTAAGACACACAACACCCGCTCCGTTAGCAACCATCCAGTCGCAAAGCGACTGCCCAAGCTGACTGCTGAGACCAAAGAGGATATAGGTCTTATCCTGAGAGAAGAGCTTTCGGGCGTCCAGGGGACGTACTTCGGTCTTGACACCTGTACGTACCGTCCAGTCAACCACGGTCATTGGATGGTGAGATGGCGACCGAGAGGAGATTTGCCTGACGTCAATAACAGTATCCTGCAAAGTGTTCGAATTGATAGATACCGCCGAGGTTGTTGCGCGGGCGACGGCATCTGCTAGTAGAACCTCAAGTGCTTCTCGGCCAAGTGATAGGGGAAGCACAGCCTGTTGTTGCAACAAATCAGATTGCACAATCCGCTTGCAACCCGGGGATAGGTTTTCTGAAATGTTCAAACTTAGGTAGTTTGGAGGAATGCTCGAATCTGCTGTCAAATCTAGGAAATGAGTTGGTTTCACGCGAAGCAACGTTTTCCGGACGACTTGTCTGGAAGTACGAGCAGTCAACCGGATCCACGATGAACCTGATGCACTTTCGCTCTCTTTAGTGTTGGATACAAAGGTGACAGTAACATCGCTACCTCCTGCAACTCTCCGTGATAGAGCAGCGACGAGAGAGCGGTACCTCTCCGAGCAGCAAACCAGGAGATTGCTTCCTGCAGGGAGGCTGTCAACCAATGACGTGGCGAGAAGTTCAGCTGTAATTGCGACGTGCAGACTAAACAAGGAGGTATTGAATGTGTCAACAACTACAGTGGCGGATGCGACAGGTGTGGCCGTCGATGAGTTTGTCGTTGACAACGCAACCACGATGCGTGTATCTGTATCAGATTTGCCGGTCGCCAGGAACAAGAATGCACCGGATGCGACCTGTAGTGCCATCAAACCTGAAGTTTCAACTTGGATAAGTTGCTCGTCCTCCTTGGCTGCAACAGAAGTGGCATCATCTACTAGAGCAAGAGGAGATGCCGGACTCTGCTCGATAGAGAACTTGGAATCAGCGACCGAAACAGTCTTGCTGATGGGACGCCTTGAGGAATTCAATCTAGCATTCCTTTCCACGTCGTGCAAAAGGCGAGGAATCTTCAGTTTTCCGTTTTCCAGGAAGGTCTCTGGTTCCTTGGTCCACAAAAGCTCTTGGTGCTCCCATTCCTCAAGGGCACATTGCCGCAGAAGTTGCTCCGCAATGAGTTTCGGACTGTTTTCGTCAATGGAAGAGATGTCGAGGTGGTTCAAACTGATATGTGTTGCCTCATTCCGGATAGAGCGGCTAAAGGCTGAGCTGGCCATATGATATGGCTCTTCCACCAAGGCACCACGGGTTACCCAAAGCACGTGGCTCGCCCGTTCAAACATTCGTTTGAGCCCATTCATCTTCTCCGCTGTGATATTCTTGAAGATCGGGGAGTCCAAATCGACCAGGTTGATAAATGTACTCTGATCATCAATTGTTCGCGCCTCAGCTTCACTGGGCAGTCCACTAAGGACAGTTGTTTTGCCAGAGAAGCGTCCAAGACTGTCCGCAACTTCCTCGGCAATCCGATCAGTTTCCAGGCTCTCGGTTCCCAATATAACCAAACTCTCGATAGCGATAGAAGAAGAGGGCAATGAAAGCGGTCGTCGCAGGAACATTACTTGGTTATTCACAGCCTGGCTGGCAATGATGGAGAAAGGCCAGGCTGGGCCTTCAACCTTGGGAGTGATCGCGTCGATGCCCCCGAATCCAGCTTTGCGCAGTGCTTTGTGCCAGACTGAAGGAGAAGCAGTGGGCGCATATTTGCGGCCGTCGTCAACACCAAGCCACCACCCAGGAAGTCCACCCATGATGGTACTGCAACGAATAGGATCGTTATCCGTAATCTCCAGCAGCATAAGGTATCCTCCGGGCTTCAGAAGTCGGCGCGTGTTTTCCAGGGTCCTCTGGAGGTTGGCTGTCGCATGCAGGACGTTGGAAGCGATGACAATGTCGTATGAGTTCTCCTCATATCCCTGGCTCGCCGGTATTTTCTCGGCGTCCAGAACTTTGAACGTCATTCGGTCATTGTATCCCTTGAAGATTTCTGAGGCTCTTGGGAAAAAGCCCACTGATATATCGGTGTAGGTGTATGAGGACATGGTGCCCCCAATCGCTTCAAGGACGGACTTTGTGGCTCCACCTGTTCCGGCTCCTGATACATGGAAGCGTCAGTCAATTAAGCACATGTGAGAACTAGAATGGGGGCTTTACCTATCTCAAGAATCCTTGCATGCGGGTATCGGTGTACCACCTGCTTCATCATATCTGCCAGAAACATGTTGTACCGCGAGAACCCTAGTCCGTGCCGATAGAAGTTATCCAGCATGCCGTTCGGCAACATGTGCTCCAAAATCGTTGTTCGGCCCCGCACAGCAGCTGGGATATTGTCTCCAACTGCTGCGAGCAGTTGAACATCGATATCATTGGCGTGGCGGGCAATGAGTTTCTGGATGTCTTCCGAAGTGTCGTCCGCCCATTCTTTCTTCAAGGTTGGATGCTGTCCCCTTCCGGCACCAGCGAGCGTGTGGTCCACGAAATCACGAAGGTAAGAATGATGGGGTTGCCCGTTCGCCCATTCGTCATCTGTGATTTCCAGCTTCCACTTGCGCACATAGTAATACGAAATCCTCTCGCACGCTGTCGCTAGTTCAACTTCAGCCTCGGTCGGACGGATCGAGTTCAAAATTGAGGAGCCATCGGGAGACGCATGGCCAAACTTTGTGTACGAAAATAGTCGCCGGTCGTCCGCCTCTCTCGCAGGAGCAAAAGGCTTGATGACAAGGTCGTCTACTTGAATCATACTTTGATGGCCATCTTCGCTGAAAATGTCGATGCTTGCAGAGAAAGACTCAGATTCCCCATTGAGGGAAGCAGTCACTGGTACTTTAGAGCCAGAGATTGGAAGTGAAGCGCAAATTTCTGGATTGACTCGAATGCTCCGAATGGCAGTAGGAACATGGAGAGACCAGAGATGTTCATCTCCTGGGGCCGAGTACGCAAGCATGGAGGATTGGAACGCGACATCGAGCATGCTAGGATGGACCAGATAGAAAGTTGAATCACTATCGGCATACGGATATGTGTCCACCAGGGCAGAAGACTGGGTTAGTCGACGTTTCATCGAAGACATTCCTCGGAATGAGCCGGAATAGCCGTATCCTAACTTGGCAAGGGCGGCATAGAAGCGATCCGGATCAACTGCGCTCATGTTGTAGTCATCTACTGGGGTGCAGGACAACGCCTCAAGGTCTGGAGTCCCAAACGAGACTTTGACCGTACCGCTCGCCATGAGCTCCATGTCGTGGTCTGAACCAATGCTGACATTGGGGCAAGAATATATTGAAAAGTCGGCAGTAGCAGTTTTATCCTGATGGTGCTCGATTCCAGTCAGCGTAACAAGAGTTTCGACACCCAAAGTATCCCCGTCCTCGAAGGTAATGGCTTTTGGAATGGAAAGATCGTGTAGTTCAAACAACTCAACCGGTTTCTCCGCCGCAAGGTTCCGGCACGCCTCGAGGGCCATAGCGACATAACCGGCGGCAGGGAAGACGGTTTGGCCTTGCAGCTGATGACCATCAAGCCACGGAATCTCTGAAACCTTGAGCAAATTTGACCAACGCATATCGTGGGGATTGGAGTCTGGACACAAAGAACCGAGCAATTCATGTGGAGCCTGCTTTCGGCCACGAATCTTTCGTGATTTACGAGATTCCGTCCAGTGGATTCGTCCGTGGTTCCATTGATAGGATGGGAGACCAACCACTAGCTCATGGGGATGAAGACTTCCAGTCAATGTACTTTCGTAAGCCTGCAAGTCGATTCCTTTACTGCCAAAAAGGGTCCAGATAAAGCCGAGAGCATCGGAGAGAATTTCGACGTCGTCCTTTCCACGACTTAGAAGTCCTGTATATGGCAATGCACTGAGACGTACTTCGGCAATATTCTGGCTAGCTGGGCCTTGGAGGGTTGGATGAGGACCAACTTCAACAGCGAGGTTGATTTGATCATCGTCAGTAACGGCATTGTTGACTGCATCTGCGAACAGCACCGTGTTGACCATGTTATCCCTCCAATATATATCCTGCAGCTCTGGAATAGCTTCCATTGCTTCTGCACTTGGACTCACGCTTGAGAACCACTTGCAGGTGCTGTTTCGGTCCCGGTTGATTTGGATCCCGCAAGCTCGCAGGGCGGCAACATAAGGATCACCACATTGTAACATATGGTGCGAATGATAGGCGGTGTCGACTTTCAACACTCTTGCAAACTTTTTCTCCTCCTCGAACACATTCTTTGCCTGAATCACGGCATCGGCATCCCCTGACAAGGTCACGCTAGCTGGAGAATTATGGGCGGCGAGAGCCAACCGACCCGTGAAAGCTTGCAAGCTAACCAGCTCCTGTGCATCCTCCCAGGATGTTCCAACCGCAAGCATGGCGCCTTTCTGGCCATTATTATCATTAATAGCAAGTCGAGCATACAATCCACGGTAGTACGCAATGCGGATAGCATCGTGGGCAGAGATAAAACCAGCGGCATATGCCGCGGCGATTTCGCCTGAAGAGTGTCCGACAACCGAAGCAAAGGTAATGCCAGCTGATTGAAGAAGGTCGACTAGCACGATCTGGATTGCGGTACATAATGGTTGCGATACTGCTGCCTCGGCGATCCGGGAGGTATCTGCTCCAGCGAGAATCGCATCTGTAAGCCGCCACTCTGGCCGATCGGCGGGGGGAAGGGGGGCCAAGGATTCGCCAAGGATTCTTCAAGGCGTTGGATTATGTCCCGTACAAATTGAGAGGAACGAATCAACGCAGCACCCATAGATGGCCACTGGGCACCTTGGCCAGTGAAGACGCCGAGGATGCGAGGCGTTGCAGGCTTACCGCTGGAGCGGATACCAATAGTCGCAGTAGCATTCTCCTTAGTAGCTGCAAGCTTGCTGTCAATCTTCTGGATCAGCTGCTGGATGGTACGCGCGGAGAAGGCTGTTTTAACGGGAAACTGGCTTCTGCGCGAATACAGAGTCCACGCTAGATCGGAGGCATCGAGTTCATCTTGGTGGGCGGTCAAATACTGGGAATACTGCTCCAGAAGTGCGACCAAGGATTGTTCTGATAGAGCTGAAAATACAAACGGTGTGAGTGATGATGACTTCGAGGGGTCTTCCTTGGAGCGAGTAACCAATGGCACATGCTCCTCCAAGATAGCATGAGCATTGGCACCACCAAAACCTATCATAATTTGTGAGAATCCGTTTCACACAAGAAAGATTAAATAACATACCAAAGCTGTTCACACTAACACGTCGGGGGACACCTCGAGGTAGTGTCGGCCAGGGGGTCAGTTCGGTGGGTATATGCAGGTTTTTGTAATAGGGCTCAACGCGTGGGTTCAGGCGATTGAAAAGTAGATTTGGAGGGATCGACCCATTCCGAATACTACTGATACCCTTGAGAACACCTGCCAGACCAGCAGCACCCTCTAGATGACCTATGACGGTCTTCACGGACCCCACATAAAGAGGGGTGGCACCGGCATCGATGTGCTGACCGAAAGCTTCGTGAATAGCGGCAGCCTCCTTGGGATCTCCTGCTTGAGTGCCCGTACCATGTGCCTCGAAGAATTGAGGACGGTGGTCGGGGTTGTTGACAGGATCCAAGCCAGCTTTCGCGTATGTCTGGCGGATCAAGGCGGTCTGGGCATCTGTGTTGGGCACTGTGATACCGTTCGAGAATCCATCCTGGTTGGCGCCAGTTTCGCGAATCACACATTCAATATGATCGCCATCCGCAATCGCATCGCTTAATCTTTTCAGTACAAGGGCGGCGACACCCTCACCACGAGCGTAGCCATCGGCATCGGCATCCCACATGCGTGATCTCCCAGTCGGAGAGAGCATTTTCAGCTTGCTCTCGACAATGTACATCTCATGTCCCAGGATGACTTGCGTGCCACACACCACGGCGACTTGTGACTCGCGGTTTCGTAGTGTCTGGACTCCCTGGTGTACGGCAATCATGCTAGAGGAACAGGCCGTGTCGATGGTCATGCTCGGCCCATGCCAATCGAAGAAGTAAGAGACTCGGTTCGATATGATAGCACGATTAGTTCCGGTGGCAAAATAGGTTGGGATAGTATTGAGGTCTCGAAGTAGGGTCTCATGATAGTCGACGCCTGAAATGGATCAGTCGATGACGGCGTGGGAAAATGGCGAAGACAGAGAAGTACTTACCCATAGTACCAACATAAACAGCCGTATCGGATGCACGCAAAGCTTCGAGTGTGTGACCGCCACCTTCGAGGGCTTCATACACTGTTTCCAAGAGCAGGCGTTGTTGCGGGTCGATTGAGTCCGCCTCGTTAGGGCTGATGTTGAAGAATGCAGCATCAAATACCCGTACATCTTCCTGCAACAAATAGGTATGTTTCACATTTGTTGCGCCATGCCTGGCACCGTCCTGGTGATAGAATCCCGTAGTATTGAAACGGTCGGGAGGGATTTCCTGACACACATCTCGAGGATGCTCAAGCAGCTTCCATAGAGCAGAAGGTGAGTTAGCACCTCCCGGAAAGCGACAACCGCTTCCCACGACTGCAATGGGCTCGTTCATTTTGAAAGAAAAACAATATATAAGATATGATTTATCAGACACAGTCTAAAAGTGGTGGATAGAAAGATCTCTTTCCTAATGGTTGCTTCAATAGACGTCTATATACTGGCTAATTGTGAATTTCAAAACATAGTGCTGATCTAGCCTCAAGAACTTGCTCTACAGCCTCCATTATCCAAGCTGACATTTCTTACTTTTCATGCACCTAAATTGCCTATCCCCCGATGCCGGTGTACCAAATCAAATTATATCAGCGCCGAATGATTATGTTGTTCAAATCGCCGAATCATGCAACTATATGCGCCGAACGTTGGCGCAGGATGAGGCCGGCTGTGTGGACCGAACGCACGCACTTCATTCCCAGGCGCATTTTTGGAGGCTGAGACTCTGAGGGCTGATCTAATTTTGGAGCTCGTACGATACCCTCATAATTTCTCTAAAAATGTATTCAAATGGGGGCCAAAAAAGGCGAGGCAGATTTGGTATCCTGAGCGGAAATGCCAAGTATAAGAGCCCGCGGACAGGCGCTTTTACGCTGAATATTGACGCAGAGATAATACCAAGATCTCAAACTACCCCAACATGGTCCGATCTTCGCTGCAAGTCATCGCGTGTCTTTTGACCTTGGCGATCGCCATTCGATTGCCGTCCAACCAAAGCAGTCTATGTCATCAGGCCGACTCTAGTTTCCCTGGGCAAGTGTCCTATGCAGGTAGTTCGGCTTACACCTCGTCGCAGTTGGACTACTATACTGGCGAAGAGCGGGAGCTCAACCCCGGCTGCATTTTCACTCCCACTAACACGGCGGACGTCTCCGCGTTCGTCAAATTGGTGGCCTCGGGGGACATTTCTACTCCCAAGTTCGCCTTCAGATGTGGAGGACACAGTTTCTTCGCCGGCGCTGCCAATATCGACAAGGGTGTCACTGTCGACCTGCGCTCGTTGAACTCCTTCGAATTAAGCGCAGACCAGAAGACTGCTTCTGTTGGCGGTGGCTCCATCTGGAGTAATACCGTGTATACTAGCCTTGAGGAGCATAATCTTACGGTCGCCGGAGGCCGAATCCCTGGGGTAGGAGTGGGTGGGTTCGTCACGGGTGGTGAGTTTTGTAGTCAGCAATTTATGGGAGGTCATGTACTAAAGACTCTCTAGGTGGGCTAAACTACCTCGGAAGAAGAGATGGCTTTTCCTGTGACAATATCTACGGTTATGAAGTTGTATTGGCCTCGGGGAAGGTTGTTTATGCCTCTGCGACCTCAAACCGGGACCTTTGGCTTGCTCTCAAAGGCGGCTCGAACAATTTCGGCATTGTCACTCGTTTCGATCTCGCAACTCACCCTCAAGGTCTGCTGCTAGGCGGTGCTCTCGTCTTCAACGTCACTCAAAAAGTGTTAGAAGACCATGCCACAGCTTTTAGTAACTATATGGACCTTCAGAACTTCGACCCGCTCGCGGAAATGGAGTTCAATCTGGTGTACCAGGCTGGGAGTTGGGTTCTTTCCGATGCGCTCTACTACTTAAATCCGGAGCCCACGCCAACAGTCTACAAGGAGTTCTTTGACATCCCCGGTCAAGTTGCGAATACCCTGATTGTGGCCAATATGACAACAATCGTCACCAATTCCGGAGTCCTCGTCCCCTCTACTGTTTCTCGGTAAGTTCCTTTCTTCCAAACCATAGTGTCTCACTGCTGAATCAATGACTCCTGGTTTAGCGCAACACAAATGAATTACTCCTTCAAGAACGCCAACCCAGCCGTGTATTCGCAATTGTTCACGACTTTCCAACGCGCCGCCGACACACTTTCCAAAGTGGAAGGCCTGGTGTTTGACTTCCTCATGCAACCGATTCCGGTCACAAATGGCACAAACTCTTTGGGTCTCGAACCCAACGTCAAGGATCTGGTCCTCGTTGACATTGGTACGGCATACAACAACGCAGCCGACGACGCGGTTGTTCAGGCCGCTGTGCAGAAGATATTTGACCAGCACGTGGAAATCTTGAAGAAAGAGGGTATTTTCCTTGATTGGACATACCTGAACTACGCTGGCTCAAACCAAGACCCGATCGGCACCTACGGGGACTTGGCAACGCTTAGAAGGGTCAGCAAGAAATACGATCCCAAGGGCCTTTTCCAGACCGCCGTTCCTGGGGCTTTCAAGCTGTTCAAGTAGTCTGTGGACCATGGGGGTATAATGGGTAGCACTTCCCTCCTGATATTTGCCTTTCGGTGTCCATGTACAGTGGGTTATATATTTGGTACGACCATGTATAGATCGATAAAGCTTTCTAGAAAGTCAAGCTCATTTCCCATGTCAGAAATATATCAAGCTTTAGACGGAAGCATACTGTATAAGCTAGAGTAATTTTAAATAAGCCAAGAAGGGCATTATAGAGTAATTGTAGAAAACTAGGAAATTATCAAGGAGCGCGAGAGTAGGGTGAGCGTGACGGACAAAAAGCGGCCGAGCCCGGACCGGACGAAGATCAGAGGGGCGGACCGTCCTCGGTTTCCCTTTTGCCCGGAACGCCCGGACGGGTCCGGGGTATCGGGGTTGATTAGCTAAGAGCCCTGGAGGGTAGAGGGCCCAGAGGGCCCAGACCAATCGATCGAAGTATACGTGGGGTAGAAGTGAGAAAGTGATGGGAGTGCATTTGATTTCCCCGTTGAATATGATGATGTTTACAGCAGCTTATAGGAGCGTGTCTATCTCCACTTAATAATAAGGAACTTGTCTACCAGAATATATCATTAGATACGGCACAACTACATATTAACTCCTTTGAAGCCACCCAAATAGAATGATCGCTCAGGTCCACGAAATTAATTTGAAGCCCAAGCGGCAAGGGCGTAGAGTCTATTGACTGACAGGTAGAAATAGATACATAGTATTACCCTGAGTGCAGAACCAAGAAAACCAAGACAGCACAAAAACGAAACTTTGACCTTCTCTCAAAACACCTCAATCACCGGAACTCGCTTGTTGGTCGCAATCCCAGCCCGCTCTTCTCATACGCCATGTCAATCATTTTCATCTGATCCCATGAATCCTGACCCTCAACCCAATAGTGCGTAGGGCGTCCCTTAACACGATTGACAAACTCCTCGAGCTGGTACCGATATGACATCCACCAGGCCTCACCGGGAAGGTTGGCAAACTCACCCCCAGCCTCCTTGTAACTGTAAGCCTTGTGCGACGTGGACTCGGTCCAAGTCTTCAGTGGCCTGCGATCAGCCTTGTTACGCACGACGAAGGTATCCTTCACATCGATACGGTGCCAGATAAAAGCGTGGATAAACCCGTGCAGCGTCACGATACGGGTGCGTAGCTTTTCCTGCGTCTCCGGAAGGGTCTTATCATCGACGACGACTTCCTTATGCGTGACGCGGGCTTCGGAGGGTTTCCACCAGAGAGGGCCGCGCATGGTGGTAGAAGCTTCGGCAATACCGCCGTTCGGGAACCGGAATTTGGCTTTGAAGTCGGTGTCGCACTGGTCGTGGATGCCGTCGCCGAAGATGCCAGGTTCGCAGGTTAAGCACTCCACGGGGTCGTCGTCGAAGACCATACGGATAACACCGAAGTTATATGTGCCTAGCATCATCATGCTACCGCCGGCGAGTTTGTAGTTAAACCCGATGTTATCCTTATCCAACAATATCCCTGGAATCATGGAGTCGGTGTGGACGTGGACGACATCAGCGGGGGTGATGAAGGAGCGGAACTTGTGCACTGCAGGATGGAACCGGTTGTGGAAGGCCTCGAGCAGTACGGGGGCATTTGGCTGTGACAGTTCAGGCAAGGAGAAGAGAATCTCGGCCTCGGTAGCGTTAGAGGTCGAAGGCTTCTCTAGAAGGACGTGCTTGCCGGCGCGAATGGCACGCACTGCCCACTCAAAATGCAAACTGTTGGGCAAAGGGATCAAAACTGCATCGATTTTGGGGTCATCGAGGATTTCTGTTCATAGTGAGTTGCGGTTCTCTAGTCAGCTAGTCTAACGCACCGTCATACGATGTGCGAACATCGGGAATGTTGTGCTTTTTGGCGAATGCTGAGGCACGAGCATGGTCTCTAGCGGCGATCGCTTGCACAATAACCTCGGGATGTGAGAGGGCGGGTGTGATCAAGGCGAGAGGTCTGAAGATGTTAGCGAAGCGCGAGTAAGCATCGAATGCGGCTCACGCAATCTGGGCAGCTCCCAGGATACCAAAACGGATAGCATCGTTCTTCTTTTCGACCTTCGGAGGGCCGAATGCCGTGAATACTCGCATAACCATTGCTGCCATTTTAGTTTTTTTTATTTTTTTTAGATCTCAGGGATCAGAGAGGTAAATAATACATCAATTTAATACGAAGGAGGGGGGGAAGTTGCGCCGTCGGGGGAAAGATTGGACCGATTGACAGGGTATATAGAAAGGGGAAAGGGAAACGACCGAGTTTTGAGCCGCTGATGTATTTCCATTCTTTGTTTGGTTTTGCCACATCCTCTCTCGCTCGAAACATTCGGACCATTACATTTGTCATCCTCGGCGCTATTCTAAGATTGACAGACCGGTGCGCCGATGCCGAATGTTCAACACGAACGAAGATGGAAAATGGACGTTCGACATTCCTACAGCGCCGAGATCATGTGGTGGTTGGTATTGGATAAAGCACAACGAACACGACAGAGGGTGAACCAGATCCCCTCAAGATCCTTTCTCATTCCAGCATGACTTTCGTGGAATCTCCTCAATTACCTCAATTCCAAACAGCTGTCGTGGCTCAAGGCCCCGGCAAGCTTGGCATTCAACACAATGTGCCCATTCCCACGCTAACCTCCGACATGGCACTAGTGAAGACAGCCGCCGTGGCCATCAATCCAGCCGACGCAAAGATGCTGGACTACTCTGCTGCCCCGGGGGCCATTCATGGCTACGATTTTGCCGGAACTGTCATTGCGTTGGGGGAAAATGTCCGGGCTGGACTAGCGGTAGGGGACCGTGTGGCGGGCTTCGTGCATGGGATGAATTGCTTACGGCCTGAAATCGGGGCCTTCGCTGAATACGTTGGTGCTACTGCTGATCTCCTGTTGAGAATTCCTGATTCGCTGAGCTTCGAGGAAGCGGCGACCTTGGGCGTTGGGATGGGAACAGCTGCCTTTGGGCTGTTTCATGAACTGCGCATCCCTGCATCACTGGAACAGCTGACTAAAGCCAACGGGGATGCTTCCAATGGCGAGTTTGTTTTGGTTGCTGGTGGCAGCACTGCCACCGGAACGCGTGCGATCCAGTTGTTAAAACTGTGAGCATTTCTAGTAAATCATTTACGTGGCATAGCGGGAGTGGCTAAAACTTGGACCTTTTTCCAGTGCCGGGTTACGACCAATCGCGACTTGTTCACCCGCCCATTTCGATCTGGCACTCAAATTCGGCGCAGATAAAGTCTTTGACTATCATTCTGCTGATTGTGCCTCGGACATTCGCGCCTACACGAAAGGCCAGTTAGCCTACGCACTTGACTGTGTCAGTTTGGCGGACACAACAGAACTATGCTACAAAGCCATCGGACGGGCGGGCGGTCGCTATGTCTCCCTCGAGCCGTTCCGTGCGGCAGTCACCCAGACGCGACCCACAGTGGAACCGTCTTGGCTGATGGTTTTGTCCCTATTCGGCCACGAAGTGGCCCTTGATGGGGATTATGGACGTCCGGCCCGACCCGAATATCGTCAATTTGGGGCGGAGGCCTTTGCGGCGGTTCAGGCATTGGTTGATCGCGGTTTGATCGACACGCATCCAACGAAGATCATGGCGGGGGGGTGGGATGGTGTAATCGAGGGAGTTGCTCTGATTCGCAGCCAGGCTCCTTCAGGATCAAAATTGGTCTATTCAGTCTAGTGTGCTTGTTGATCGAGGAATTAAATTCTGACTACGGAGTAAGCCTCAAACGATTGGAAAATCGATCGATGATCCCATCGGCCAAACATCTGACTCGTATTCGTCACGTACTCCTCTTGTATACCACCACCTAGGGAACCAAAATATCCCAGAACAAGCCCATTAGATTCCAGGTTGCCTAAAGACCCTTGGAACTGCAACCCTACAGCCGGTAAAAACCCGAACGTAATTAATTATCCGACGTGGTACGTATGTACTATGCAAACGGCACAACCGACCAGACCCCAGGTGGCTTCGGGGCTGAGACTAATATAGGAGCTATGAATACGACGGCTGCTTCTCCGGGCCGCTCGGTAGTGGATTACGCTACTGGTTGTCATTATGTACCCAATGCGCTACATACTCCGTATTGCGTGCTCGAACAAAAGGGGCTGATACATGCTGCAAGTCAGACAGTGCAGAAGCATTGGGGCCCACACTACGGAGTACGGAGTACTCTAGACTCTTATGTTTATGCATACGATGAAAGCGAGTAAGCATGGCCCCCCGAAAGCCTCTCGCCTCACCAACCAGAGCGCCCTTTAATACGCCAAGAGCGGGTGTAAGATTATATCCAAGTATCTAACCAAGACGGCCAGCTTGATATCCCTTGATTGGTGCCCGGGTGGCTCTCCGTGTCAGTTTTGCCTGACGTGTCACCCATTCGGTGGCCTGATACGCCCATTCATTTGGGGGCCGGATACTCCTGTATCAACCTTAAGAGCTATCCAAGCCCACACGTCCCCCTTGATAAGATTGGAAGCATGAATAACAAAATAGATAGAAGCACGCTTCCTCGGCGCCAATCGTGCGATCGTTGTCACAGACAGAAACTACGATGCGTGCGACAGGGTAGCAGCAGTACGACCGGGGTGTGCGACCGATGTCTTCGTCAGGGAGCCCCTTGCGTGTATAGCTTCAGTCTGCCGAAAGGACGCCGCAGCACGTATGCGGGGAATCCAGCGCCCTCTGATTCTCCTACATCGCGATCTGCAATAGCAAACCCCACATGCACAGCTACATACTCGCCCATTCTGGCACCAGAGCTACCAGCGGAAACATCGTCGGAGTCAGTATCTGCCGCGAGGGCACCTCTCTTGCCGATCCCTGAGCATCTGAACATCAATGCCCGTACTTCCTTTCCACAACTGGAAGAGCCCGGTCACGAAGCGCTCCGTGGCATGACCTGGCTGGAAAACGTGGAATTTGGCTTGGGTCCCATGGGAACATCGACAACACATGGAACGGGTGCCAACGAAACACAAGGCCACACTGGCTTTGACGCATTCCTCAACGGCACCAACTTCGAAGATGTACATATGTCCGACATCGAGAACATGAGCGCCTGGTCAGAACAGGAATCAGTGAAAGAAGTTTATCTCGGACATGGAATCCCAACAGACCAGAAACCTGTCTCTCCCCCTCCCAGTCAGGATCATAGCCACCCTCTCCGTCAAGCTCTGGAAAATCCTACACCTCCAGAGGATACGCGGTATAATATTAATCTCGTATGTATTGACGACGGCATTGCTCAGCTGTCCCAACTGAGCTCTCACCTTTACACCCTATGTCGTGCTAGCTACGACCTAACAGCGAATATCGGCCCTTGCAGACCAGAGTCACGACGGCTTCCTTTGTTTGATGATAAAGCCCTGAATTCCGCAACAACCTGGCTCGCTGCCCCTAATATGAATATCAATACCTATCCGCCAATACCACCCTCTTTCGCCCAGATAGGATCGGCAGCCGGACCACTAGCCACATCTACAACGCCAGAAAACACCCTCATCAACACATTTTCAGCCTCGCATTACCTTCTGCAGATCCTACATCAACTACAAACACTTCCGTTTCCCACCACCCGAGCACCACCATATCCCGACCTCGACGAGGATGTGGGCTCCCAAAAGACTTCATGGCCGAGATCACCATCCCTCTCATCTACGACTACCAACTCTTCAAGCGGTATGCGAGACTCAGCCGGAAGCCAGCATTCCAGCACAGTCATTCGCCATTTAATAATCGCTTGCTACACACTGGTGCTCAAAATGTGGAGTGCACTGTTCGTCGCCTTACAACATGATGCAGAACTATCCGCCGAATCAACATCATTCCTAAATTCCGACAAGCTGGACAAAGCCGACGAAGACACACCCCGGCCCCCACTACTCGCCAATATGCGCCTCGTCCTAGTCGTTCATCTGAGTTCGTATCTGGTGGACCGCTTACGAACTGCCATGCACACGTATCTTGGATCGAAAACCACGGGTTCGGCCGATCACGGGTTGAGCGAATTGGAATCGGAGTTCCGGCAACCCCTGAGGAGATTGAGGCGTACTCTGAATAGTTGATTACGGTACGATACAGAATGAAGAGGTGTTACATTAGAAGGATTTAGACTCCCTAGGATTATTCAGACGAAAAGCAATTACAATTCATTCACTTTTATTTTTGTATTTTGCAATAGACGTACGTAGTATAGGAAAGGTATCTACTTTGGTGCATAAAACCTAAAGGATACCAAGCCAAGTTGCGTATTTCCAGCCTGAATGTAGATACAAACCCGAGTTCAAACTATTTAGAATGGGCCTACAGAATCAAGTGAGGCTCAAACCAGCTGAAAACAATAATCTTACTCATCTCAACTCCCGAGGTGATATTCGTACCTAATATAAATGAATGTCTTTGCTGACACCCGGTCTGCAGCATCCTTCAGCTCTCATGCAGACGTAGGTTTATGTGGTGTAACCCGGGGGCCAGCCACACGTTCTGTAAACTGCCAACCTTGCATAAATCTTGCCAAATGGCCTAACGCAGACCCGCGGACATGCATGTACTTCTAGGCCCGAGCTACTGCATGGCCTTTGCCTTGCTCTTATATGCACTAAGCGGTACAATAAGTCTTTGTTTATGAATATTCAGCTTAATATTTCTCAATGGGGGCTCTGCTCTTCCTAACAGCCCAGGCACACATTCTTCTCCCCGTCCTAGAAATTCCCCGCAGAATCCCGACAAAAGCCCGATCCCTTAGATACTCTCTAATACATCTCGTCTAGTCAACTGCAACGAAGCATCCGCCTTAGGGGTCCAGCTTGACTTATCAGTATCGTAGTTGGCTCCATCACGACCATCGGACACCAAGACTTCATATTGGTGGAAGAGATGGACTACCAGCGCTTTAGCGATATGACCAGCCAGGTACTGGCCCATACACTTGCGGCTGCCGAATCCGAACACGTGGAGATTGTATCGAAGCTGTAGACTAAATGTTAGCGTCGTGGCAATGAAATTCTAAAATTACAAGTCTTCCGACGGAGTCATACGTACATCAGACTGCTTAATGGCCTTGAACCGAGATGGGTTAAATGCCTCACTGTTGGCACCCCAGAAGGGGTTGCGAATGTTGAGACCCAATACATCTACAAGGACTTGGGTCTAGATTATTTATTAGCACGGCATGTTAGTAATGAAAGGGTCTTCCACTCACATTAGGCTTGACCAAGATACCGTTGAAGTTTTTAACGGTAGGTGCACATTCTCCAATAGTGAAGACTGCGGATAATTAGCACTCGAGATGGGCATTCAGGCTTCACTGTTCAACGACTCACTCGTAAATGGTCGTATCCGCATCGATTCATAGAAGCATCGGTGTAGATGTGTGTCCGTCTGTGCCAGATATCCAAGAAGATTATCCTTATTTGCCATCACTTCATCACGCAACTCTCGCTTAATCTCCTCGTGGTCGGCGACAAGGGTGATAAACCAGGTGATTACATGCGTGAAAACGTCAAGATTGACCATCAGCAGCTCGTCCAATGTATGCAACAGCTAGTAAGAAGTCACCCATATTAGCACCACTCTCCTCACGATCGAATAGGAAACTCACCTCTTCCAGTGTCAGGTTCCCATTTTCATATTCCTCCCAGTACGAGACAATTGCCGTTCTTTCTCCGCGCGCACGCCGCACTTTCATCATGCCAGCATTGAAGTCATGCCACTCCCGATTATACTCTCGGAGCCTTTGGACAGCCGCACTATCAAATCCCTTGGCGCCTCTTTCGAACCGATACGGACCTCCGCCGAACATGTATGGATTCAACGAAAGGCGGCTTTCGGTGACCGTCCACAACATTTGCTCTTCTTTCTCTGTCATGGGGCCATATATCGATTGGGCCGTGAGGAAGTAAGGGAATTTAGTAAACGTCTTTACGACTGGTATCGTGAAAGAGCGGCCAGTTTTCTCAGTTGAGGTCGTTTGGGAGTTGCCGGTTGTGAGCGGTAGTTCCTCCACATATCTCCTGGCAGCATTTTCAATGACCTCGATCTGGTTGACCGCTGCTGTGTGCGTAAATGGTGGGTTGAAGATTCGTCGGACACGCGTCCAGTCTTGACCACCTAGGAGACCCATGCATTGTCCCAGGAGTTCTCCGAGGAACCATCCCATATTGGAGTTTGGTGGCTTGCCATGGGTATTGGAGTCTGCTGCGAAATATTTGAGATCTTCTGGTGTAGTGATGACACTAAAAGAGGGTCTATCAGAAAAGGCTGGGATTTTGGGCGGGGGAGGAGACTTACATTTCAGGATGCGGACCGGACCAGATACGATACACGGGGCCATATTGTCGCCATTTTTCAGAATTTACTCGACCGTTAAGAAATCGTTCGATCACGGTACCGTTGGGAAACTCCCATTTAGGGCCCGAGATGGGCTTGCCCTGGCTTGAAACGCCGGAATTGAATGTTTCCAGGTACAACGACACCGTAGTCTAGTTCGTTAGTCAAGGAGACTCAGAGCGGTGGTGTTTGCATGGATAGTGTACATACCTCTAGAATCCATAGACCGTATATCCGAATGCCATAATATAGGCCACCAAGGACCAGTGCAAGTGATACCCAGTTGACTACAGACATTTTTCTTTCTCCTTCTGAATAGTTGCAGGAGAAATTTCAAAATCGACGCATTATATTCTCCGTATCTTCTACAGGATCATCGGGCAACTCGTATCAAGTCGGTGATTTGAAATCCACCGAACGAGCTAAAGGGGTCAAAGCTGTCTATTTATATATAGATTGGATGTGACATGCGCTAAGGAATACCGTGTTATTGTTGGTCTCTTGTAAATCCAAAATACGATGTGGAAACTCGTTATGTAGAACTTGAATTTGGGGAAGTTTGAGTCGGCGAATTATTGATTGGCGCTTTTGGATAACATAAAATGGGCCTGGGCCAATTTTATTTCCGATAGGTAAGTCGTGAAACTGAAGAATTGGAAGATATTTTCTTGTAGATAGCTAGTAGGGATATACCGAGAGGGGGCACAGAAAGTAAAAGGATATCACAGCATGACTACGGAGTATCCATCTCGATATATGTTGAAGGACAGTGCTTATTCCACTATGACAAGAGTGAAACTTTCTACGCAATGGAAAGGTTATCGAGTTCAGGTAATAAATTGAGATGTAACATT
This sequence comes from Penicillium fuscoglaucum FM041, assembly GCA_000576735.1. Taxonomy (NCBI): domain Eukaryota; kingdom Fungi; phylum Ascomycota; class Eurotiomycetes; order Eurotiales; family Aspergillaceae; genus Penicillium; species Penicillium fuscoglaucum. Next base: position 318,567 of record HG814199.1, read on the forward strand.
TAAAGAAACTACCCCAATAACACACCATCAGGCCGCACCAACTTCGGCAATCGACTCTTTAGTCATGGAGTATTGGTTGCGGAAACGTTTGACCAGTAGCTGGCCAACCGTCTCACTGTTGAGATCATCTGGGTTGAGCGGGTTTGTGGCGTTAATATCGCCATGCCAAAATGTGGCACACGACAACCGCTCACCTTGGGATTTGTTGATGACACGGTGCCTGGCGCTCTTATATCTACCACCAGACCATCTCTGTATCATATCACCGCAATTGATAACATACACATCTTCCAAGGCAGGGACTTCAATCCACGCCTCCTTTCCCTCGTGCCAAACCTCAAGGCCATCCTTGCCAGGCTGCTGGAACAAGATAGTGACGCCACCAAAGTCGGTATGAGCGCCAATACCGAACTGTCCGGGGAGTGTGGAGCTTTGTGGAGGGTAGCGAATCATCTTCATTGGGACGATGGCCCTGTGTGCGAACTTTTCTACCAGGGAGGGAGGTTGGCCTAGTCCCTCGAGCAGGATCGACCAGATCGTCTTGCCAAGCTCGCTGGTCTGTTCGTAATACTTCCAAACTGGATCCCGGAAGTCTTCTGTAGGGAGGTTGGGCCACAAGTTCGGGCCGTAGAAGCCGGCGAGCTCGATGATGGGATCATCCCGGGCTATATAGAAGCACTGTTACTTTGTTAGAAGAAACATAGCGACACCCCAAGCTGAACTGAAAACAACAAATTCATCTTACCTCCTTTGAGTCCGGTAAAGGATCTCCCTCCCGAAGAGACATCCCCGCGGCTTCGTATCCTCGACGGCATGGATTCTGAAGGAAAGACATCTGGAGCTTCTCCTCTTCGGGTAGGCTAAACAAATTACCCATGCTTCGAATAAGATCGTGCTGGAGACTTGGAGGCACACCGTGTCCTTGGACTTGGAAAAATCCATACTGCCGACTAGCATCGCGGACCTGGGCGATAATGCGCTCCCTGTCCTCTGGGGATTCAGGGTTAAGGTATCCAGACAAATCGATAATGGGTAGATTCATCTCGTCGGACATGTTGACGTTTTGGTCTGTTGGTTACTTCGGATGGCGGTTCAAATGAAGAAAGTAGGCTGTGATCAACACACTTTCGCGCACTATTTTGTGCGGAGATATCGAGAATATCTTCCTCTGGACAAATTCATGTTGATATTGTAATCCTTGGCAAGGTTTCCGCGGTGGATACAGTCAGAGATCATGTCACGCCGAAAAGAAGTGGATGGTCTGACTTCGGCGATGTTCGTTCGGCGCTTTTGACGCAGTCAGCCTCGGAGTTCATTTGAATGAATAGAGAGGGGCCGAACGTTCCGAATGGCCTTGCTTTGTTCGGCATTCATTGTCATGGGGTCATAGGTAATTGATTCGCATCACTAGGCCGTCCGTCATTGAAACTATCCAACTCATCAACCTTGATCCTTCAAGCTCATCAGCATCAATACTCCTTCCAAGCTTCATCCATTCCCAATGCACGTCTTAATTGTTGGAGGAGGTCTAGGCGGACTCAGTCTCGCACAGAACTTGCGCAAACAAGGTATCTCCTTTGAGATATTCGAGCGCGATGCCGATGAGAACGCCCGTTTCCAGGGATGGGCGATTGCCCTACACTCGTACCAGCCCAGCACCCAACACGAAGGAGAACTATCCTAACATATAGCAGCATTATCGATCGTTTGTCGTCTTCTGTTCCATCAGATCTACCGGATCTCAGGGAATCGACCAACCATCTATCGCCTTTGAAGCTTCCCCCTCAGATAGCGATGTATCTACCAGGTCGGACGGATCGCATCGGTTTCCAGGTATAGTTGTATTGGCAAGCGTTGGTCTGGATTTTGTTGACTCAATCTTTCTCTCAGGATTCTCCTCAGTTTCCCATCATCCGTGCTGAACGTGGTCGTCTTCGCAAATGGCTGGCGACCAACATTCCAGTCCGATGGGGCTGCCAAGTCACGCGCATCGAGCAGGACGAGCATGGAGTTTCGGTCCATTTAGCAGATGGATCGATTGCGAAAGGGGACTTTTTAGTCGGCGCAGACGGAATAAATAGTGTTGGTAAGTCAACAGTTTCCCTATTCTCCATTCCCCCCAGCATGTATTGGGGGATCTGATTGAGTACAGTCCGAGAGCATCTCCTCCAACAATCTAGCAAAGACCTCCTGCGGGTTGTACCTCTTGCTACAGTTGTGGGTGAGCTGACTCTGTCGGGAGAGGCATTTAAACGCCAATTATCCCTTGGTCACAGCGGGTACATGTGCATCCGCCCAGACCTCGGGTTCATCGCCTTTGTCGGACTGCACTACACACTCCCAGACGGATTTTCCGGTCGCTATTACTGGAATTTCATGCAAACCAGTGACGTTTCAGATCCCAACCACTGGCTCCAGACGGCCAGTCCGCAGGAGAAACGGGATCGTGTACTGAACGCGATTGCTGGCATGCCGGCTGAACTACGCGAGATCTTCGACCAGACCCCGGTTGAGGGAATCCGGCCCGAGTCGCATGTCTGGCGGGATCTCGAGTTGGATAGCTTGCCAGTTGGTCGGGTTATCCTGGTAGGAGATGCGGCGCATGCCATGACCCCATTCCGTGGTGAAGGTGGGTATCATACGTTGATTGATACACTCCTCTTGGGTGATATCTTCAGAGATATGAATACCGATGCCAAGTTCAAAGATACTGCGGCTGTCAGTGAGGCAATTGCTTCTTATAATAAGGAGATGCTCCAGAGAGGCAGAAAGGCCGTGCAGGATTCTAGAAATGTACATGGAAATGCAGGGCGAGTTGGGCCTGATGGGAAACCTTTGGTTGTGGAAATGGTGCCATTGTCAGATTTGGAAATCAAGTTGGGAATTGATGGTTGATGTGTATCAGTTTAGATTTTCCGCAGTGCGTTGGGAAATTACAAGGCCTACTCGTGGGATAGTTCCAGCACCGTTGAAACATATAGTATAGAGTACAGGCCCTATATTACCAAATAGCTCTAGAAGCTCACAACAGCCCAACCCAACCCACGGCCCATTAGTGGGGGCCCATAAGGCCCCCATTAAACCCCATCTTAATCGGCCTCCGTAATCGCTGTATTAAGATCTTAAACCGGTCATATAAAGTTGAAATTCAGAATCTAGGTTTATACCCGCTATAGACTTTAATTTTAAACGAAATCCGACTAGTAAGGGTCGAGATATCGCGGAAAATGTAAAGGTGAATGTTTTTATAGTAGATATATATCTCCGATTTGTATGGGAGTCCTACTGCTTTCTAGTAAACCTACGTAATTTTTAAAATTGCTAAAGAAACGCGTTTTTTATGATTTTAGCCGTGATATAGAGAGATAACTAGTAATTGATTCTTAAAAATTTCAACCAATAAAATATTACATTAAAAATATGGCTTAGAAACGGGGGTAAAACAAAGGGTAATTTTCAAAACCCCAAAAGGGGGTTCAACTTTACTTGGCATCTGAATTCGGGCCTATTTGGGGGCCCATTAACCCGCAGTAGGCTTCTACCTTCGGCCCAGAGCCTATAGGTAGGCCCGAGGCCGGGCCCAAAACCCAACCCATTTGCGGGTTGGGTCCGGGTTGGGCTTTGGGCTTTGTCGGCTAGTCTGTATATCCTACTTGTAATTTATTAGTCGCATCTATCATATGGTCGAGTCTGGTGATGAGCGTATAGCAAATGGTGATATTTAATTCATTTATTTCGACTTTGTAGGTAGGCCCTATCCTTTTCACGCATGTCTGTTCAGAACCTTAATTGATTACGGAGTACATTATCACCGTGATCAACCTCCAAGGTCCCACCAGAAGTTTCCAACGTTCTAAGCATAGGTTGTTTGAGAATTGCAAGCCCAACAATATGACGTTCATTGATATCTCACATTCCTAAATTTCACCATGAGTTTTTGTTGGGTTAGTGATCCACTGTAACCAGGAACCTCGGCCCCATCCTTTTCACCTATGTATGTCTGTCTACCTGGGCAGAACCCTAATTGATTGATTACCTTATCACCATAATGAACCTCCGAGGTCCCACCAGCAGTTTCCAACGTTCTACGCACAATTTGTTTGAGAATTGTAAGCCCAATAATATGACGTTCATTGATATCTCATATTCCTAAATTACACCATGAGTTTTTGTTGGGTTAGTGATCCACTGTAACCAGGACCCTCGGCAACTAGAATTGTTCTTCCTTACCATATATAAGATATCTCAAAAATCCTCAACCATCTTAAGACATTTCTTCATCTACAACATAGAATTGCAAGGGGAAGGAATTTGTAAGCCCCACACAACTCACAGATACAAGCTTTGAACGGCAAGTTGGCAAATGCGAGATCTCACTTTAGCGCCGAATGCTTACCATGTTGTGACACAGAACGAACGCTTCAAATTTCCGTTGACGGAATGTTGGACGCCACCGGCTTGCTCTGTACATTATGGAGCAAATATCGGTTGACAATTGCCGTTGCCTTCATCAGCTATATAGTATTGGTCGGAATTCTTCGATACCGCCGCATGGTGAAAATTGAGGCTCCATTCGCACCCGGCAAGAAAGACTTATCAGAAATGACGGTCAAAGAGGCACATGCTATATTGACCCAGTTGCAAGAGCTCGAGTTTCCACATGCCTTTTCTAAAGCTCGCAAAATTGCTCTATTGAAGGTACGATAGAATTGTGGTCGGTTCAACAGCACCGTGGGGAATGCGACTAAACCTAATTATTGTTTTAGGCTGGGGGTATCCCGACTATGTCCAAACTCTTCGCGGTTACAGGCCAAAACAACAAGCGAAATTCGGGGAAGCGCGCTGTTGATACGGAAATCCTCTTGCGAGAGGTGCAGTCCAAACCTCGGGATTCGGATCGTTATACATCAGCCGTGGCTAGAATGAATTATCTGTATGTTGGATGCACCCCTGAACTTATCTTGCCTTTACTTAAAGGTGAAGATAAATATCCTGCTCTTTTGGCTGACCCGGGGGTTTGTTAGCCATGCTCGTTACCGTCGTGCTAACAAAATAACGGATAATGATCTACTCCATACTCTGGGTGACGGTCTTGCGGAGATCGTGACTGTTGTTGAAAGAGAAGAATGGCGCAAGCTTACCGACGTTGAAAAATGCGCTCTCGGTATCTTTCACAAGAACCTGGGAGAAGACATGGGAATCCCCTTTGACCCGCTTCCTTCAAAAGGCGACGGATGGAAAAATGGTCTGCACTTTGCGATTGAATTGATGGAGTGGACAGTCCAGTATGAGGAAGAAGTGGCAAAGCCCACAGCAACGAACGATCAATACGTTCGAGTCTATGTTGATTTAGCATTGTCGTCGCTTCCTGGGTTCATAAGAACGACTGTGCGAAAGATGCTAGGTAACGACTTGGACGATGTCATGAGAACGAGCCTTTGGTAAGTTTTTTTCTCATTCAAATATAGAAGTCCCTTCCTTTACTAACGTGTACAGTCTCGAATCCCCTGGCCCAATCCTCTGGTTCCTATTAGCATTTATCCGAGAAGCACGAAAAGTATTTCTCCGATATGTTGCACTTCCACGGTCTTCATCCAGTGCTGTTAAACTAGTGCACGACACGCCAAACCAAGAAACGCGTCTATATAATTTCGAAAGAAAAACCCTACAGCCATGGTACATCCAACCAACTTTCTGGTCACAATGGGGACTCGGCGCATTGCTGGTTAGAGCACTCGGAGGAAAAGTGCCCGGGTCTCGAGGAGACCGATATCAACCAGGAGGATACGACTTGATGACGATCGGGCCGGAGCCACAGAAGGAGCATGGGGCGGAAGAGATGAGATCCGATATTGAGGTAATCAAAGCAAGAGGTGTGGCTACATGTCCGTTCTCACAGGCTAAAGCAAAGTTGGGTCACTTCGAGTGAAGTTGTTCACTTATACATGATCCTGAGGATCTATGTAATGAAACATGCAAACAGGGTGTGCATGCATTTTTATTTAGCAGGATAGATTTAGAAGGAAAACATAGATGTGATGAAGAGCGATAATGAAATAGCATTGGCCGCAGTCAATTTATAGTCACTGAATGCTTTTACTACTTTGAAGTCATCTGGCTTGAACAATATATTGGGAAAGATTGTCATTCACATCTATTTGAGGATTGCCTAAGTACGTTGGACTTGAGTTATCGTGGCAGATGGAGATTATCGAACAACCTTGACCTACCAATACCATGATATACTATTTATCATTCACTGTTCATCAAGACCATATTCCTTGATAAGAACATCCGCACAAGTAACACCAGTCACATAGGCTGTAGCCTGCGTGTGGTTGTTAGTGAGAACAGGAACAACACTCATATCGGCAACGCGGAGGTTCTCGATTCCCCGCACGCGGAAATGCGTGTCAACGGCGGCGTCACTAGCACCAGCCTTGCCCATCTTGACGGTGCCGGTCATATGCCAGCTAGAAGAGAGGAAATCCTTCCAGAACTGGAGGATGTCCTCGTCGGAATCGGACGCCGGCCCGATGAGCGTGGAGACAGTGTCCTTCGCAAAGGACTCGTGTCTACTAACTTCCAGTAGGTGTCGGTAGATCTCGATACATGCGCGACGATCGAAGGGATCCTCGAGGAACCGCGGGTTGAAGAGTAGCGGGACATCAGGGTCGGAGGACTGCAAGCATACTTCGCCGCGAGATTGCTCGTTCATCAAGAATGCCGCTAGACCAAGATAGCTGTAATCTTTGAACATGTCGGGTAACATGAAATGGATGGGAAGGTGGGTGACCATCTCGTAGTGGGGGATGGTTTCGCGGTTCATGAATTCCTGTACGGATGCTGGAAGTGCCTTGAATTCGGTCGAAGAGGTGATGCGGTCTGATTTGAACCAGCCACTGCCGACCTGGCAGCCGTATCGGGTCCACAGGCCAGTGTTATTGTCTTCCCATTGTTTCATTGCAGCTTCCATGGCGGCGGGGTCTTGGAAGAACGAATTGCGGTCATTTGTCTCAGGGTTACGGGCAAGAATCAGAGGAACAAAGTAGTGATCTCGGAGACCCTGGCCAACAGCGGGGAGATCGTTGACTACTGGGATGTTGAACTTCTTAAGGTCTGCAGCTGGTCCGATTCCAGAATGCATTAGGATTTTCGGGGTATCGAGTGCGCCTGCAGAGAGGATCACATCCCGAGAAGCGAAGTCTGTAATCTACGTCAGATGAGGTGAATGGTAAAAGTTCATAATGAGACATACACTGCTTGCCCTGAGTCTCTACTCCAATAGCCTTTTTGCCCTGCAACAAGATCCGCTGTACTGGGCTGTCTGTGATAACCACAAGATTCTCAGGAGCATCCGAAAGCAAGTCGACAGCCGTGGTACGCTTTCCCTTGCTAGCGGAGTTGATAGTGGCGGCCATGCCAAGGGGGTTACCCGAGTTGTGATCCAAGTTGAGCTTATGTCCAGCCGCTTCAAATGCATCCAACGAGAGCGACAAGTCCCTTTCCCAATCCTCTGCATACCCGACGTGCAGGGCACCAGAATTGCCATGGTCGGAAGCAACCGAATTGGCATATTTCTCATCCTTTGATAGTGTGACACCACCATTGAAGGTCTCCAAATTCTTGAAGCGGGTCTGCATCTGCTTCCATCCGAAGGTATCGTCGTCTACCCCAGATGCCCACTCATTGTAGTCGTCCCGCGCGCCTACAGTGTAGACCCCGAAGTTGATTGCCGAACCACCTCCCAGACCCTTTCCACGGGAGTAGTCAAGCTCCCGTCCATTGCAATGTTCCTGAGGTGTGGTCTTGTAACCCCAATTCAGGCTCCCTTCCATAAATGTCGTCCAGCGCTTTCCATCCACTCGCAAAGCTTTATCATCATTGCGGCCACCTGCTTCAAGAAGTAGGACTTGAGGTCTTTGGGCTGATTTGGCGAGCCCCGCTGCGAGGGCACAACCAGCCGGACCACCTGTTTAAGTGATGAGCATGAGAGTCTACCTGTGTGTCTGGTGTATGGTTACCTCCTACAATGACAAAGTCGTAATTGGATTTTGTAGATTCCATGTTGAACGTAGGCCTATAGCGTCACGAGCAATTCGCAATGATCTTGGAGGGGCAACGTGCTAAGTATGTACGTATTTTCTTTGTCTTATGGGGGGACAGGCCCCCCACCAGCTGAATGCCCCTCTTTGCCCAGTGCATTGACAGTAAGCCAAACACTTAAAATGGCGGGCTGCAGACATGCAGAGATCGAATGATAGGTGGGGTCATCAGGAAATGTACACCCCCACCAGGGATCCCGTTGATTTGCCTGCAATAACGTTCACAGAACACCGCATCTGTTTATTCATGACACGGTAGAATGGATCATTGAAGCCATGGAAGGTGGATAATCAGGCCAAAGTTGCAGGGTGAAGAATACGTATAAATTGAGCCTAATCCAGTAGTGGCACGCCAGGGCAAGGCTAGTACGCATAAGAGGATTTGTCCGAAAGTCGCTCTTTTTTTTTTCACAGACCAATGGCACGAGTGGTAACCACCGGGATTAAATTTATAACGTTTGTTCTCGTAGAGTCTTGTACCTTGAACTTTTCCCCACAACAAGCCCTATTGCACTAATTTCCGGTTCCACTTCGGTGAAATATTCTCGATAGTGTCGCAAGGAATCTGAAAATTGAAAACAATAAGAGCGAAGCCGATAGGGGGTCCACAGTGCGACCAGAGAAGACTAGTGCAGGATATCGATTTTCTAAAGTTAGGAGGTTTCTCTTCAGAGCTGAGTGCAGTGCAGAACGATGACAGGTCAAAAATATCTATGGATGCATGTTTCAGGATGTAACAGCACTATCGTTCGCCATGCTCACCACCGCTAGCATTCCCCTGATTCTGTACCACGAATACATATCATTCCTATGGCCTGTGCGGCCAGATCTGCAACGGGAAGATCTTGGGCACGGGCCGAATGCGCATACACAAAGTATGCATACGTACGGAGTATATGTTGGGACATACTCCGTACTTTCATGCCGATTCAAGGGGATAGGATATTGGGTTCATGGTCACGAGAGTCGTGGTCACGAGATCACGGACGAACGCAAAACGTGCACGGATCCCCAAGTTGTTTTGGGTCTGGATTCTCCGCAACAGAACTGGCCAATTGGAGGTGAGAACACATTCATTCCCCACGGGCACCTAGCTCGGAGAGACCCGAGAAAAGTTCCGACAGACCCGGTAAACATGGCTTACATAATTTATTGTTCCCGGGTCTCCCTCAACTCCTAGAGCTCAGAGAGACTCGGACTTCTAACACCATCAAATATAAACTAGAATCCCTAAATTCCCTAAATCCCTAACCCTAATAGGGCCCTAATAAACATATCTTAAAATGAAGGACCCTAATAGAGAACATAGCCCTGTAGAGGTGAAAATAAAATAGGTGTCTTCCTCCTGATTGGCTGAGCCTTTTTCCCGATTAAGTAAGCTAAATTGGCCGGGTCTCCCTCAGCTTTTCTCGGGTCTCTCTCAGCTGGAACCCGATTCCCCACTGCCGCGGAGGTTAGTGTAAAACTGTGAAGATTCATCCTCGGTAATTGAGACACCCGAGTATCCTTTGTTTCTCTTATAAAGATGTGAAAGTGGAAAAATATAGACGGTTGCAGGTTGTATCTGGGTAACTGTAACAGTAGCCACTGCTCACTCTAGCCACCTGAAAGTTGGGCAATTGAGTCAAAATTCTATACGAGAATAGAAAGTTGAAATTTGAATGAGGAAAGATCATCCGATTCTATTAGTGTAGATCCCATTATTATTCCCTCTAAAATTGGAAAAAAAAAAAAAAAAAGTGCAAAGTTCACGTGTGGCGGTTCCAAGGGTTCCCTTTCTCGGCTTAGCTTGGCATGGGGGCAAATAGGCCGGGGATGGCCCTGGAACTTTTCTCTTCTCCTTGACTCAATCCATTTCATTTTCATTTTCATTGTACAATATAACTGCATTGTTGGACGTTGACTTGGCTTCGCTCCCTGCCTTGAGTCCTTGACCTCGTCATCCTCCTCAAAACCCTCTCCAAAGTTACATCCCCATTCTTCGGCAAACGAACTTGCGATCAGATCCTCCCACCGATCTCAATCCACTCCCGAAATCCCTCCCCATTTTTGTCCGATTAGCGACCCCCGAACCTCGACACCTTTAGATCAACATACCCTCCGTTGGCGCAAATGATTTGCTCGGACTAGCACAACTATCATGGCTACGGAGCTCGTACAATTCAAGCAAAGTGTACCGGGGTTCTCACTAAGCGGGGCATGAAACATCCTCCCTACGATCTTTTCAATACCAACATTGAATATATATCCCAGCCAGGCTGGTTGAGTCGGCCGCTATGACAAACCTATCGCAAGCTCCCGACGGGATGCACGGCTACCGTGACAATAATGTGGCAGTGCGGACATTGATGATTGTTTTCACCTCCATCGCATTATACAACGCCATCGAATTGTTAATATTGTTATTTTTGACCTTCAATCATTATCGCGGACTTTACTTTTGGACGCTGCTGCTCTCGGTAATACTCGGAGTGGTCCCTCACGCCATTGGCTACCTGCTGGGTTTTTTTACTCTAGCGCCATTATGGTTCTCTTTAACTCTCTCCACTATTGGCTTCTACGTCATGGTCCCGGGCCAATCGCTGGTCCTATACTCTCGTCTTCATTTGGTGGTCAACAACAATAAGGTGCTTCGATTTGTTCTTTGGCTGGTTATCATCGACGCGATCATTCTATTGATCCCAACGACCGTTCTTACTTTCTGTGCCGCGTACATCGGAAAACCGTCAATGAATTTCGGATACAATGTCATGGAGCGAATGCAATTGGCCTGGTTCTGTGCCCAAGAGATTCTCATCTCGGGGATTTACATTGTCGAAGCCGTGAAGCTGCTCAGAATGATGCCAGACAAGGACCGACGACGATCTAGAATCATGTATGAGTTGCTGACCATCAATTTTGTCATCATATTGCTTGATATTTGTTTACTCCTTGTGGAGTATATTGGACTTTACTCGCTGCAGACCACGCTGAAGGCCATGGTCTACAGTATCAAGTTGAAGCTCGAGTTCGGTGTGCTTGGAAAGCTAGTCGACCTGGTGCAAACTCATCGGTCGCAACCCACTTCGTCCGAACACGAAGAATATCCTGGCTTCGTGGATCCTTCCCAGATTACATCTGATATCACTCATGCGGCCCCGCGGGAATTGCGACCGGGAGGGCGAAGAGGGTGGAATACATTGTCTATGGAGAGTTTACCCAGTTCTGAGCGCAGAATTCGTCCATCTACACAGTCGACCGACGACAGCATGCATCCATCTTGAGACCAGATTGGTGGTTTTGCATCTTTCTATCACTTAGACCAACGGTCTACATAACTTTCACGAGTACAACCAATCAGGCTTTGGTTGTTCACTCTCCCAACCAGCTTTCTGCTTATCACCGACGATGCGGATCTTCAGGAGTAATGAACGCAATTTTGCTGCTTCATCTGCTCACAGGAAAATCGCTTCCAGTGTGCAAAAAAACAACCCATAATCCCGTCTATTGGAATCGGAATCCCTTGGTTTCATCACGCTCGCGCAACAAAACATCTGCGCAGCTCTTTCGGCGCATCGACAATCTGATACCCATCGATCCCTGCATCCCAGCGCGAGATTCGACCAGCCTTGCTGTCAATTCCTGCTGCCTGTACAATATACTATGTGGCTCAACCAAACCACTGTGCAAAATTCCACCAGATCCACCATTAGCCTGCGTTGTTCGTGTGCCAGATTTACATTGGCAATACTAATTTAATGCCGTCTATGGACTCCCACGATTTGTTGATTATCAGCCTCATGATGTAACTACTACAATGACAATATTACGTCGCCATGACATATCATCAGAGATCAAAATCACTTGGAACATATTTAGATCTAAAAGTGCTTCTCTCGTAGTCGATGCAGCATGGAAAGCACCGTCTCCATCCACCATGGCCCCTACGAGGCCATTCCCACCACAGCCTCACCCGGTCTTAAATTCCTCCAAAGATTCCTACCAGCACTAGACTCCCTCACCCCCGCCGAAAATCCCATTAGCCCTTTCTTCACACCCAGCGCTCCCATCCTCATCGGCAGCGATCCACCAACAGCCGCAAGTCAAGCAGTCCCTCTCATGGAAGTACGCAGCCGTCACATCTGCAAATTCCACCACCATGTCCATCTCGCCTGGGATATAGACCTTGGGAGGGACATAGGTCCTGTCCAAACATCGTACAACAGGACCGCTCCAAACGAAGAAGCGGCACAAAAGGGACAACTCTATGCCCCGCTAGCAGGGAATATCCAAATGAAGCGCACGGTTATGTTCGAAGCGACATCCGAAACAACATTCAAAGAGGACCCTGACCAGTTCGCAGTCCGAGTCCGAGAGTTCAATATCCTCGATCTGGAAGGTCGTGATGAGTCAGATCTGCAGATCGTTGAAATGCGCATCTTTTTGGATCAGAGACCTATTCAGGCCCATTCTGCAAGTCTGTTTACCGGGTCTGGTTATTCCGGAGATTAGTGGGTGAAATGTAGATCGCATAATAGAATGAGATGGACGTGCTTTACTTCTCCACTGCGGAATCCTTTAAACAACCCCCGCTTCACCCCACTTGGGATTTGTCTTGATGTCTTATCTTCGGAGATGATGTTCGGCACGAGGTTCCTTTGTTGGCTGGTCTTCCTTGCCTCTTTGCCTTTTAAGGTTGTATTTCCCAGTCCCAGAATTCGTGAACAATTCCAATTTTTTTGCGATTGAACAAAATGTTACCAGTACAGGGACAAGCAGAGATCATCCACAATGTTTGTGGGGCCTTGGATAAGTATCAATCCAAACTCAGTGAGATCAATCAGAAGGTGTGTATCAATCCATCTAGAAAACGCTCCATGACTTTATTAACGTTCAATAGATCTGGTCGAATCCCGAGCTGGCATTCAAGGAGTACAACGCCCGCGACAATATCTGCGAATTCTTCGAGTCGCTCGATGCTGGATACCAGGTTAATAGAAAGGCATATGGCGTTGAGACCGCGCTCGAGGTTATTTATACCCACGGCGAGGGCGGACGTATCGTGGCTTTCAACGCGGAATACGATGCCCTTCCCGGCATGGGACATGCATGTGGCCACAATCTGATCGCTACGAGTTCTATCGCAGCCTTCCTGGCTACCTGTGAGGCAATGGCTACTCTGTACTCCGATGGACTTGGCTATTCGGTTCGGTTGCTGGGGACTCCTGCCGAGGAGGGCGGCGGTGGGAAACTCCTGCTCATCGACGCGGGCGCATACAAAGATGTAGACGCATGCTTCATGGTCCATCCATTCCCGGTACTTTCCGGCGCGCCCGATCTTATTAGTTCCAGTTCGTGCACGGGGATGTATCTCGCAAACGACAAAGTTCAGGTGACATTCACTGGCAAACCGGCGCATGCGTCGGCTGCGCCGTGGGAGGGCGTCAATGCTCTAGATGCTGTGGTGTCTGCGTATGTGAACATTTCGATGCTGCGACAGCAGATCCTGCCCACGCAAAAGATCCATGGGGTTATTTCGCGGGGTGGAGAGAGGCCGAATGTTATTCCTGCCTCTACGACGGTTGAATACTATATGCGATCGGAGACTGTGAAGACATTGAAACCATTGACCGAGAAAGTGCTCAAATGTTTTGAAGCTGCCGCGATCGCGACTGGCTGCACGGTGGAATTCGAATGGTATGATAACTGGCCATGTTCTATTGATACGTTTCGCTAACCCACTTGCTAGGGAGGCCGCGTATAAGGATATGAAGATCAACAAGCCTATCTGTGACAGTTATGTCTCTGCTATGAATGCAATGGGCCACAATACTATCTTCGATGCCGTAGGGCAGGTAGGAGGTCTTAGCGGAGGGTCAACCGATATGGGTCAGTATTGAAATTCATCATGGTGTAGCCAGAAGCTAACTATTAACTCCGATATAGGCAACGTCTCATATGAAGTACCTGGCTTCCACGGTGGATTCTATATTCATGCCGATGGTGTCAACCACACACCACAATTTACTGCCGGGGCTGGATCTGAAGATGGGTTCAAGCGTAGTTTGCACTGTGCAGCGGGAATGGCCGTGGTGGCGTGCCGAGCATTAGTCGATGAGAGTTTCGCCACTGCCATCAAATCGGATTTTGAGAAAGGCTTGGAATTGTGAATACTAGGCTTGATTTAGCGTGGTCTCGCATTTCGTGTGAGACCTTTGAAATTGAAATGCAAGTGTATGACACATCGTCATTGACAACAGGTTTCCCTATCAGTATAATGATGATTAGCAATTGTCACGGAATGAGCGGCCTTTGTAGCGCATATCAAACGCCTCGTGCTCATAGATAACCAGGTACCTATGTCAGATGCCGATGATCGACAGCGTACTCAATTGCCGTACTTAGCATCCGCTGAGGGGGAAGTGGATGTCCCCCCCAGACCGGCTCCGTGCTGGCTTGCAATCCCCAGGTTTTAATTGACGGGACACCGGATTTAGGGGAAGTGGGGTGCCGAGCGATTAGCAGCCTCGCCTGTTCTCCCGGATTGGCGTCGCGGGGAAATTCTGATAATAATCTTAAAACTAAACTATGTGTTTCAATTGGTTGAGACCTTTGAGACTCCCCTTAAATGATGGCTTAGGGCCCACCGCGGAAACCCACCGGGGCCTTAGGAATAGTAAGTTCGAGCGAACTTTGTTGGGCAGATTGTGTGGCGAGGAAGTTGAGAGCGATACCGGCTGTGTGTGGGGGGTTTGAATAAGAAGGCAATGGGTGTGCCTCATCTGGTGGACTTGCTTTTGTTTAATTTTCGCGATGCAACACTACGAGACCAACCTAGATGAGAAGGATATGAAGGAGGGAGGTGAGTCACTTGGCCGGGACCTCGACCTTGGCCAAGTACTCGCCATCCAACCAACAACTAAAGAGGAACGGAAGGTGTTATGGAAGCTGGATCTTATGTGAGTATTCCTGCTGGTTATACATACGTGTGCCTGTATCTGATACAATGCAGTCTGGTCCCGTTGATGGGAGTCGCATATTTCCTCCAATTCCTCGACAAGCTCGCTCTGAGTCAGGCGACACTATTTAATTTACGAGAAGATCTGGTATTTACTCCTATACAGATGTTTGTCGATGAAGATATGCTGACGGAAAGTCATAGAACTTGAAAGGATCAGAATATTCATGGGCATCTGCGATCTTCTATTTTGGTTACTTTTCCTGGAGTTGGTATGTATTCACTATTCTCTATCTCTACCTGTCACCACGAATACTAACGCGACAACAGGCCTAGTTCATATATTATCGTCCGGCTTCCCATCGGGAAATATATCTCAGTCTGTGTGTAGGTATTTCCCCACTGAAGAATTCATAGCGCCGACGATGAGACTGACAAGACAAGTTTCCTTTGGGGTGGGGCCCTAATGTGTCACGCTGCTTGCTCTAATTGGAGTGGACTTATGGCCGTCCGTTTCTTCTTAGGAGTAGGCGAAGCGGCAATTGCGCCGGGCTTCACATTGCTCACGGGAATGTTTTATAAACGTGAGGAACAACCTTTACGGTAAGTCTTCCGAATCGAGGTGGACCTAGGACTCACTAACAAACTTTAGACAATCTGCCTGGTTCTTCGGAAACTGTATTGCTGTACTCATTGGTGGTGTGATTGCCTACGGTATCGGCACTATTAACACGACGGTCATTGCCCACTGGAAACTCCTGTTCCTTATTCTCGGCGCCATCACTTCGAGTTATGGTCTTGTATTGTTCGTCTTGCTGCCGGACTCGCCTGCCAAGGCCATCTTTCTGAAACCCAATGAGCGTGCTATTGCTGTGCAGCGCACCCTGAAGAACAAAACCGGAGTCATGGATACCGGCGTGTTCAAGTGGTCACAGGCTGTTCAAGCCATAAAAGATCCCCAGACGTGGCTTTTGGTTCTCAACTCTTTTGCCTCGAACCTGGCCAACGGTGGTCTTACTAGCGTGAGTATTTATCTTCATGTCTGCAAAGTTTAAAGCTAATGCCGTTTTAGTTTACTTCGATTATCACCGCCGGCTTCGGGTTTTCTGATCTCAAGGCCCTTATTATGCAAATGCCTCAGGGTGCCGCCCAGATCGTGTTTTTGCTGATTACCTCCATCACCGCGACTTTCATTCCATCTTCCCGTATATTAGGAATGTGTTTCAACACGATCATTTCTATTGTAGGATTGATCCTCATCTGGAAGCTTAACCCCGACGATCAAGCTGGGCGAATGGTTGGGTTGACGTTAGCTGTCGTCTACGCCATCAACCTTCCCATCTCGTTGAGTATCGTTACATCGAACGTCGCTGGATTTTCGAAAAAGAGTGTCGTGAGTTCGCTGCTTTTCATCGCATACTGCGTTGGAAATATTGTGGGCCCTCAATTTTTCCTCGCCTCG
The DNA here is from genome assembly GCA_000576735.1 of Penicillium fuscoglaucum FM041. Lineage (NCBI taxonomy): Eukaryota > Fungi > Ascomycota > Eurotiomycetes > Eurotiales > Aspergillaceae > Penicillium > Penicillium fuscoglaucum. Next base: position 335,071 of record HG814199.1, read on the forward strand.
GAGGAGCCATCGTACCCAGTAAGTGGCCATTTTATTCCGGTTGGGGTGTCTATCATAAAATACAAAACTGACGCCATGGCTCTTTACTATAGACTGGCATCAAGGCCTCTATGTCGGGCTTGATTTTGAGTCTTTTTTTCCTCCTGTGTTTATACTCCTACTACACGTGGGAGAATCGTCGACGAGACAGGTTGTATGGTTCGGCTGAGCAGATCACCGTGGGGGCTGAGTTACAGGATGAACTATCGAACAAGACTGATCGTGAGATCGACAGTTTCCGGTATCTTCTTTAGATGGGAAAATGAAGTCGTGTCAATATAATGTTGTTCAACTAGCGAGTCTCAGAATCTAAATACAGCCATTTCCAAGGTATATCGAAGGAACAGGAGAGGTATTTCTCGTCGCATTGTAACATGGCTCATATGTATGGGGTAGAATATAAAATATTCAGCTGATTCTTCAGTGGGTTTATGGGGGGAATACTGCAATTCCTACTCAATCGAACTCGTCGGTTAGCGAAAAGGTAAAAGGTGTTCACGGCCCAGTGATCAATCCTAGCCAGTTGCACATGATGAGACCTATCGGCCACCTAGCACGGGGCTTGATTCCGCGGACTGAGTCTTCTCTATTCGACAAACGGTCCTGTTATCTAGGCCAATAAACCCAATGACTGGAGCTGAAACTGCCTGCAAGGCTGGCGAATAGGAAAATGGCGGATGATTCGCCTCCCACCCAACAGTTTGATGGATCAAAAACAAAGAGAACCAGCTACCCGTGCCCGTTTAGGCATTCAGCCATCCATACCTGTCACCTCATCTCGCAATTCAATTTTCTTTTATTATCAACTTCTGGTGCATATGTTCTGGACCTTGAGCATTGACATCATTTTCTTCTTTGAAACAATCAACCCTACCAAAAATTCATCAGGCGGTCATAGCTTGGATGGATATATCGAGTTTCTTTGTTATATCTGCACGTTACCGCGGACTGTTTTCCGTATGCGGAAGCAGACCCCGGTACACGTGTTAGGCCTGCAGGTTGGCGCTTCCTATGTTTTTATCCTGGAAATTGGGAAAATTGACAGATATCAAATCTGATCATTCACATTCACATTCAAATTCCCATTCATCCAGTTGGTTTTTCCCTGTAACTACGCGATGTTCTGTAGAACATTCTTACATTCTAGGGTCATTCTAAAGTATGGGAGTTAGGCAGCAATTCAATCGACGTATTATATGAATGCGTACAAACTTTTTCGAAGCACAGAAATTAATACAAATCAAAACAAACCATAACAAACATGTCAATGGCGATAAGGGTATAAAGCAAAAAAGTGTGGCCGCCCAGTGATGGTTCGACTATCCCCAGTCGAAGGTCATCTTGTAGTTTGTACAATGCATGCAAAATGATGTTCCCCGTAAGTCGCCAACATCTGCTCTTACTTCGGGCGCTCCAGCAATGTCATTTCAACTGTAGAATGCGTATCAGTCGAGTGCATCCGAGTCCGAACACCTTCCTGTGACTCATCCGAGTTCACAGTCGACATTGTCTGGCGCATTGCTTCGTGGAAATCGTAGGTGCCGCTGCGCGCGGAATGTGGTGTCAGGGACACATTATTTGTAGCACCGGGGGTAGTTTGCGCCTCGCTATCCTGCGACGGGGCACTATTTGCGAGCATGTCGAAGATGTTGATGTCGGCTGCACTACTCACATTTCCATCAGCCCCTTGGCACACAGTGCACGAGTAAGTGCGTGTCAGATCGCGGAGCTGCGTTAGGGCGAGGAATTCGAGCTTCAGCTTGATGCTGTAGACGATTGTCCTTACGTCGTTGACGAAGTAGTGCAGTTGGAACTCGGCGACAACGATGAGTAGGTTGAGTAAGATGCCAATGAGATTGACGAAGAGGATTCGGTAGATGATTCTTCGCCCTTGGGGACCTTTGGATTCGAAGACGGGCTTGAGCGCTCGGAGCGCTTCGCGGACGTAGATGGCACACAATAATGTGTCTTGGCTGGCAAATCCGACTGTCTGCAAACGGTCGTAGATGTATGGTGCGCGGCCAAGCGGGATATTATGATTTCTGAGGAAGAATAGGACCGTCATGGGAATGTGGAGAACGAAAGCATTGGCTATGATGAGCCATAGGACCCATCGCACATGGCGGACGTCGGTCACAACGAGGTGCAGTCTTGACCACAGCACGACCGCTTGTCCAGTTACCATACACATCCAGCCAATAATAAAAGGGACTGACACGGAAAGGCTAGAGGCTAGGTTGGCATAGCGAACTTGACCTGGTATGCCATTTAACAAGATTCCCCAGGCGGCAATTTGCATGCTCCAGAAGTATACCCCACGAAACTTGTTGAACCTGTCGAATATGGAAATTAGAACTTCAATTGCGTTCCATGCAGAGACGGCGAGCATAGACACTGTCTGGATGATCCCCATGTTGGCAATGAAACGGCGACCATCCTCCGGAGAGAGGTTGCTCATCGGGGCATCCATGGTGTGTGAATAGATTGGGCGATGCAGAGAAATCAACCGGTGGGAAAGGAGGAGGATATATTGATCAAAGCTCGGATGCAGGTCCCACCTGGCTGATAGATACCATGGAGACTCGGCTTGGTCGCCTCATCTTAGTGCACGGGGTGGGACAGGATAAGGTTGACTGTTGGTGTCGAGGGTGGATCGTGCCACTGCCGAGTCATGCCCCATCGCATAAATGAGAGAAAATGCGGCAAATGCGCTCTATGATGCTAGTACACGGGGATCTGGGCCTGATGTTCCGGTTTATTAGACAATCAATGATCGCATGAGGATTCCAAATCAGCTATTGGTGGTAGTGATCGCTAGAAATATGAGAATCCCAGTTCCCCCTCCCCCTTAATCACCTTGGTTGAAAAGTCCATTGGACACGGCAAACGGAGGGTCGGATGTCGAGAGGCTATCGGCGCGCCAAACAGGGATCCTCGGGATCTCAAACAAAGAAACCCAACCAGAATTTGTGCACTGATCACATTTTTTACATTTTTTCGCTAGTGGCGCTCCGTAATAGGAGCCCAGGCCTCAAATAAATGAAAGCAGGTATTGCTAATAATGAAATCATGATCGAGCTGAAGATATATGGAGTAGGACGTAAAGAAAGGAAGAGAATGGCCCCGGGGGAATTGATGTTGATGCTGACTGAGGCTTGGCATCCGTTGGAAGGGACAGGGGCTAAAGCACAGTACTTTGCATATGAAACCTTCCCTGCGAAGTACGGAGTACTCTATCCTCAAATAATAATAAAAGGATAGATTCACGGTGAACCGTGACACGTATAGCTTATCTAAAAGCTCAGCTAAATGCTACTGTAGGGAGTAGATGCAACGCCCAGTCGCGTCTAATTTAAAGCCCTTGCATTCTCGAGGGCATATGGTTTATTTTATTGGCAGTCCCGAATCTCCATCTAATCCTACTGATTGATCCCTACCTGTAAAATTGTGAGTTCAACGAAGGTTGGAGTCAAAATGGGGTCACTCCTGCAGGAACTAACAGCGTGATGGAGGGACATCATCAAATCAATACAATTACTTTTCAAGGAGATGGCGAGCTGGGGAATCACGCACAAAGTAGTCTTCCCAGATCGCTGTCCATTCAGACCACTCGGACCACTCTGGCAACAGGCAGAAAAGAGTTCAAAGGAGTCCTCCTCCCCCTCGACGCGATAAATCCTCTAGGGAATTCGGCAAATGTTCAAGCTCTTTCAGAAGCGCATCTCGGTTGCTACACTTCCGTGCCGAGTCAAAATCGATTAAAACAGCCTGTGAATCACGAATAAGAAAGTTGAATCGGTTTGTATCTCCATGGTGGATCCCTAGGCAATGTAATCGAGACAATGCCTCCCGACACGACTCAAGGTCCTGTGGGCCAGCATGTCTGGCATCCTTGATGCGTTCCATCACGAATCCAATCACACGACCATCTTCTGTCAAATGGCCAAGGAATCGTGGGCCGATATCGTAGCCCTCAATCCATTGGTACGCCGTGGTCTCACTCTCTAGATATTGGATCTCCCAGTCGAAGCGAGCGAATTTAACCACAACCACGTCGTCGAACAAATTGCATTTCACTTCATAAATGCCCGTTCGTATCTTCTTTCCGACCACGATCTCCGTATAATCAACAGAAGTTTTGTTCCAGGCATTCTCAACGCCAGGGAAAGCGGTCCGAATAGCATAGGCAAAGTGGGGTTGGCCATTCGTTTCATTTTTGGCCACCAGTCCATCATTCCAATCTCCAGCAGGTAGAGTGGGTAGAAGTGAGACCAGTGAAGGTCCGAAACACATATCGTCAACACTATAGAGACCAGGGTCTATAGTGACATATTTTATGCTCTGACCGTTGACTAGGAGGCGAAAGAAACTCTGTTCATTTTCGTCGACTTCTGCTTGAAGCAATTCGATGTTTATTGAATTCCGCGTCATATTGCCGAGCAAGCCTTGGACAGCGAAAGCGAGTTATGAATGTGACGAGGTAATCGGAGTGAAATTCCTATCGAGATCCATGGACTACTATTTATATTTCAGTGCTATGGATTAAAAGAAGCGAAGAAGCCAGGAGAACCCCCCCCCCCCCCCTGGGTGATCCCTGACGCCAAAGAATACTATTGGCTGACAACTCATCCTAGTTGAGTACCTAGTGCACGCTAAAGCCACACCTGGGTGAAACGAAATTATTTCGATTTCAAGGTTTCCCTTATAATTCATCGCTGTCAAAACTACAGGAAGGCGTAACATACTCTTAGATTTCGAAAATGGTTCAAATTGGAGAAAACCAATTAGATAGTCTACCTAAAGACCGGTAATAACGCATCATTCGTATATTACCTTCTAGCGTAAAGATATCTATTGAATTATGTTTTATATGCATACACAGGGGAAATACTACGTGCCAGATTAGCCAATCCATTTGAGTATTTGAATGATAACATCATAATAAAGCTACAATCTTGATTCATAATCCAGCTAAATAACACTAGAGAATATGATATGGTAATCGACAAATTATTCACAGGCGAGGACGGCCAGTAACAGGGAAGCAGGGGATATCATAACGGTCCAAATTCATAACCTTGTCCCAAGCAGCAACAAAGTCCTTCTTAAACTTATCCTGGGCATCGGAGCTGCCATACAACTCAGAAAGAGCGCGGAGCTCAGAATGGTGACCGAAGATCAGGTCAACACGGGTAGCAGACCACTTCTTGGCACCAGTCTTGCGGTCGAAACCTTCAAACTGCTCACTGTCATCGCTAGTTGGCTTCCAGACGGTGCTCATGTCGAGCAAGTTCACGAAGAAGTCGTTGCTCAGCTGGCCAGGGCGGGAGGTAAAGACACCGTGCTTGGATCCATCCCAGTTAGCGTTCAGAGAACGCAGACCACCGACCAGGACGGTCAATTCAGGGGCGGAGAGGGTCAGCTGCTGCGCTTTGTCGATGAGGAGCTGCTCGGTGCGGACACGACGAGTCGAGTTGCCGTAGTTGCGGAAACCATCGGCGAAGGGCCGGAGCCAGCCGAATGAGTCGACATCTGTTTGCTCCTGGGTGGCGTCGTTGCGGCCAGGGGTGAAAGGCACGGGGATACCCGCGGATCTTTCAAGGGCGGCAGATCCAGCAAGCACAATCAGATCAGCTACTGAGACGCGCTTTTCGCCGTTCTGAGCACTGTTGAAGCGGCTTTGGATGTTTTCCAACAAGCTGAGGACTTCTTGCAACTGGGCTGGGTTGTTGACATCCCAGTCCTTCTGGGGAGCGAGACGGATGTGGGCACCGTTGGCGCCTCCACGCTTGTCACCACCACGGAAGGTAGAAGCGGATGCCCAGGCAGTGGCAATCAACTTAGTGGGCTCAATGCCGGATGAGAGAATCTCGTTCTTGAGAGCAATGATGTCGCCAGTGTCGATCAGAGCGTATGTGGGAGCAGGAATGGGATCCTCCCAGAGAGAGACCTCCTTAGGGATCTCAGGGCCCAGCCAGCGAGCGCGAGGGCCCATGTCACGGTGCAGCAGCTTGAACCACGCACGGGCAAATGCATCGGCAAACTGATCAGGGTGCTCAAGGAAACGACGGGAGATCTTCTCGTAGGCGGGATCGAAACGCAGAGAGAGATCGGTGGTCAGCATCTGAGGTCTGTGCTTCTTGCTCGAGTCAAAGGCATCGGGGACGATATCGTCCGCATTCTTGGCGACCCACTGGTTAGCACCAGCGGGACTCTTGGTCAACTCCCAATCGAACTTGAACAGATATTCCAAGAAGTTGTTGCTCCATTTAGTAGGAGTACTGGTCCAGGTCACCTCCAAACCACTGGTGATAGCATGAGGGCCGACTCCAGAGCCGTGCTTGTTGTGCCATCCTAGGCCCTGTGATTCAATGCCAGCAGCTTCGGGCTCCTCTCCAACATTACCGGTAGGGGGAGCAGCACCGTGTGTCTTTCCGAAAGTGTGACCACCAGCAATCAAGGCGACGGTCTCTTCGTCATTCATAGCCATACGAGCGAATGTGATACGGATATCTCTGGCAGCAGCGACAGGGTCGGGGTTCCCATCAGGACCTTCAGGGTTGACATAGATCAAACCCATGACGACCGCGGCCAGCGGGTCTTCGAGGTCTCGAGTCTTAATATCGCTCTGCTTAGCCTTCTCCTCCGCGGTCTCGGCCTCGTAACGAGCCTCATTAGTAAACCAGACGTTCTCACTTCCCCAGTACACCGACTCATCGGCTTCCCAGACGTCAGGACGACCTCCAGCAAATCCGAATGTCTTGAAGCCCATAGATTCCAAGGCAACGTTGCCAGTTAGAAGCAGAAGATCTGCCCATGAGATTTTGGTGCCGTACTAGGTGTCAGGGTTAGTACGGAGAAATCTAGTATGTAAGTGTTGGTACTCACCTTCTGCTTTATGGGCCAAAGTAGTCGGCGGGCCTTATCTGAAATTAGAAGATAATATTAGTATGATATAAATATCACCTCAATTATCGATGGAAACCTACCAAGGGAGACGTTATCGGGCCAAGAGTTCAATGGTGCGAAACGCTGCTGGCCCTGGCCACCACCACCGCGTCCATCAAAAACTCTATATGTGCCAGAGCTATGCCAGGCCATTCGGATGAAGAGACCACCATAATGACCAAAGTCAGCGGGCCAGAACTCTTGAGAGTCGGTCATAAGGGCGTGGAGGTCCTTCTTGAGACCCCAGTAATCGAGAGTCTTAAAAGCAGCGCCATAATCAAAGTCTTTGCTTTGAGGGTTGGTAGCATCAGTATGCTGGCGCAGAATACCCAGCTTCAAGGCGTTAGGCCACCAGTCAGTGTTGCTGGAGCAGAAAATCAGTATTTGGAACCATAAGGGGTAGGCATATGGAATGTGCCGAGGCAAGGGAATTAGGGATCATACCGGGTGCCACCCCCAGCAACATTGCTCTTCTTATGTGCAACAGGACATTCACTCATCATGGAAGTTGTTATTGAAAATGAAACGGGGAATATGGAGAGGAAGAAAAGTGTCGGAGAAGAGGACACCCCCGCAGTTTAAATGGTACACCGTGTGGACCCAATGACCGGTCGCGTATTAAACAGCTTCTATGTTTTGGGGCAGGTTTCCACGATATGCTAGCTTAAACGGAAAAAAATATAAGAATATGACGCGAACTTGGATTTCTTCACATTATCATTGGCCATACAGACAAAAATCCGGGGCGTGCGGGGAAAGCAATACCTAGGTACATAACGGGGAGCTCTTACAAATATGATCAATGATTCGTTGGCGGAATACGCCGAGGCGCGATGGATTCCGGTCTACGGCCCTCAATCTATCATGCGCTGACAAAATAGCCATTTCTAGATGTTGCTATTCGGGGTATATGAGAAATGTTGAATTGTACTCCGTACGGAGTACATTAATTGCCAGGGGGTCTGGCCCTAGGATCTGACTAATAATAATTAGCCCGGGGCCGGGCCAGTCCTCTAGTACTTTGTGATCATCTATTGTACCTCCTATATGCTCCGTGCAACCCCCTAGAAATCTTGAAATTAGGTATATTTTGTATGGCATGTCCGAACAAAAACAATGGAACATACAAGGCTCATAGCATATAGTTTCCTTCAACACTCTGCATAGTTATACCCAGGCGTTGACAAGGGCTACGCTAACTAGATGTACGACATAACTACTCCATACAGGCACTTAATATATATATCCCTTCCCTCGGGACATTCTCCCCTCTTTTTTTACGTATATTAAACTCAATAAATAATCAGTGGTCGGGTAGTAACCTACAACATATGTGTACATGATTTCCTCTGTGACTGGTTCGCTTTCCCTTTCCGTTTTAGTGCTCAGCCCTTGCCGCTTTTTCAGCCTGAGACTTAATAATTCAGGCATGACATATCCTAAAAAGGAAACAGCAACCCCAGGATGAGCTTCTTCTCCCCTCACCCTTCTCAACCCTCTTGCCCGGTATAACCCCCGTTTTCCTATTAACTTACATCGACATTCATCGAAAAAGCCATTCCTAACGCTCCTACGTCATTATGTGGAGCTCAGCCTGCGGGCCTAACTAGGCCATATCGGAATGGAAAACTTGAGAGAGAATATTGCTTCACAATCCACTGGATCATTGATGAGAGAAACTCGGCTAAAGGCAGATTGCCTCAACCGCGATGACCAAAGAGATCTTGTTACTAGGCTCTTTAATACGCGGTCTATTGACAGAAATGACATAAATACTGGAATGACCTACACTGGATGTGCATATATCATTCCTCTTTCGTTCGCAACATGGAGAGACGAATCTGAAATCTGAAGAATGTGCCGAAGATATCATCTGGAACACATCTTAAGTTTTTCTTCGTCTGTCTATTTACAGCCATGAATTCGACCACCAAGACTACTCGTAACAGTCACACATCATGTCTTCTTATTTGTAACTCGTCATATACACATAAACTTGATATCCCCATCCCGCAGAATATCTGGCCAGCTAAATACCCCTTCACACAAGCTCACATCGCGCCTTTTAGTCCATATTGTCTCAAATATCTGTTGAGCAACTGATGCATGAACCAACGCTGTCGTCCGAGCACAATTATCAAACCACGACGAAAAGAACACCTGTAACTCGGGAGTAACAGCCTCACAAGCAGTGATGAAAGCCGGCCAGATCAGCGCAGCATTGCTACTATCCTTCTGATGGCTTTCTTCCCGTTGAATTTGGATTAGGTAGCCCCGAATTGCAGCGACCTTGTCCTGGAGCATTAGAGGATCAATTTCGTATATTCGGCGATGGAAGAAAATTGATAATGCCGTGTACATGGCTTGAGCTGTCGCAGTCACGACTACTGCGAGGGTTCCATCGTAAGGTTGAACGCAGCTTGGATTGGTAGTGGATAGCAAATGATCAATCGCCTTTTCCAGGCCCTTTGCTCGAGTCCAAAATTCCTTCAGGCTGAGCCGACTTTCTGCTGCATCAGACATCATTGACAAATCTCGCTCGTTGGCAAGGCGGATCACTTGGGACAGTAGCATGAGAAATATTTCATCGATTCCGTATAGTGTGGGAAATAATGTTGAGCTCCATCGGCCGGGTATCGCAAGGTGGAGATCACGTTGCGCCATACCCGGGTCTTTTTCCATGCTCATTGTGGTCGTTGAAAATATCAGATTGGGATAGACACGGAAGTCTCCTCCATATATTGTGTTGTGCCTCAAGGTATCGCTTGTCGCGGTGGGATTCATGGTCAATCTATCAGCAATGCAGGTTGTCTCAGCCATAATTCGCATATAGGCATAACAGTGGTGCAATGCTCTTTTGTTGGCTGACAGCGCCGGTTGGCTGAGTCCCTTGACACAAATGAGCTTTTCTGTTTGGACGAGATAGGCGCGTCGCATTTCCGGGTCGCCTTTTATCATCTGGATTAGGGGGAATGTTAGCTATGTACAGCGGATCCATATCGAAGTCGTACAAACGCGTTTGAAAGACTGAGCATTGCCATGAGAATCTCCTTATACTTGCTCATCTTTGTTGCCGAGATACAACTTTCTTCCATGCATCTTTGGAAGTGATATTGAGCCCGCGTCAAGTAGATCTCTCCCGAGGCTTTCCAGTGCTCAAGGCAAGCCACTGAATTATTCCCCAAGTGAAAAGCACTTGTGCTCCATACGGCATTTAATAGGGCAAGCCGTGCATGGTTGGAAGACTCATTGAGCATCAGTTCTGCCACTGTTTCCATTGCGCATGGTATTACCAGGCTCATCCAAGGTGTCTCCTTTCCACGGCGTAAAGGAGAAATCAAAGGGACGATTCGGTCTTTGTAATGAGATAGCAGACTCCAGCCCTCGACATTACCTACGGATAAATAGGGATTGAGCTCTACTAGTAGACTCAGCTCGTGGAAATCCGCTCCAGTGCTCTGAGGTGGCTCTAGACTGGGCTCTTCTGATATCAAATCCCCAGTATAATCTGCATTCAGAGCATCTAGGGCGTCCAGACTGAGCACAGTCTGGTTAGAATCTTCCTCTATCGGCAGCTCCTCAAGCTTCTCGAACCAGTCAACGAAGGATGGAAGCAGCTCATCCCTATCTAAAGGTGATGGTTCAATCTGCAGCGGTTGTGGGTATCTGAAAGCACCAAAAGGTCCCCGAAAAAGCGAGGGTGGGTTCGAGCAACTGATGTTCGAATCGAAACTTTCTAGATCAACAATTGCCTGGTCGGGATTCTGGTCGGGTACAGAAGAGACGATCTCAAGGGTCATATCTCGGCGTTCGACATCTGCCAAACATTGTCAGAATAAGCCGATAGGAGTGGGATCAAAGGCAGACCTGTGAAGATCGGGTGGCGGTGCCTTGCCGCATTTCCTGCATTTAACCATCGAATATCCTCTTTGTCATTAATAAATGTTAACTGTACGATTCCTTGCATCTTGAAGGATGTTGTGCCTCGGGGAAGTTGCGGTTCTGATAAAGGATGCTGAGTCTCCGTTGGGGCAAAGCCCAAACGGGAATGTGATTCCGATATCGATATCGCAGGCATCAACTATGTACCTGGAGGTTATTGAGCTTTATACCCACTATCTAGTAAGCTTTATAACCAATTATTCAACAACAGTTTGTATTTATGTCTAAGTAGAATGGTCCGGGACGCAACAGTCAATATTTAGATCTGAAAGACGGAAGATCGAGGCCTCGGAACTTCTTGCCCTAGTTGGTGATTTCCCCTCTTCTTGTGGATAAATGCCGAGTCGTGTTCGTAATCTTCCAACGTTGTTTTGAGCTCCAAGTAAACATTGTAGACGTCAAACAACGATACCCGCCTCGAAGGCCAGACTATGTACATGTCCAAGACGCACTAGCAGATTTACCCGAAAAAGACATAAATTGGTCGCCTCATTTAGGTTCGATAACAGTCATTCAATATGAAGAGTAACATAAGCACATAAATACATGTATAACCAGACGCGATATTATGACCAGACGACTATTACGACTATTTAGGAGAACAACTTGGCGATTCGCAGATTGTTGTAGTCCCAGGCGGTAATATCCTCATATTTGCACGGAGTAGCAGGCGTGATGAACTTCTTCAATGGAAACAAAGAAGCGATACGGTTCGGCTTCGCGAAATAGGCAACAGAATAGCGCTCGGGGATCATCACATCAGAACCCACCTTGACGGTGGGTGGATAAGTTACCCGGTGGCATGCAGCCATGAATGTATCATTGGTCAGACGCTGAAGGGAGTCGCCGATGTTCAGAATGATCTCCGACTTGCCACCCGACACGACATCATGGAAGGTTCCCAGATTTTGCTGATCTTCGACCTGCAAACCACCAGTGGAATCTTGAAACAGCATGGTAATCGTGCCAAAGTCAGTGTGCTCTGCAATGCGCGTGGCGGTTCCATCTTCTAGAGCAGATGCTGGCACAGCTGGATAATGAAGTAGCCGGAACTCGTTTTCGGCCTTGTTGTGTAGTAGTTTGAGATCTGGTGCTGAGATATCAAGGGCCTTGGCCAACGCGTCCAGAATCTCCAACTCAACCTTAAAGCAGCTTTCATAGAAATCCTCCATAAATTTACGGAAGCCGGGAAGTTTCTCGTCGGCAACCCAGATGTTGTCCACAAGGTTGTCGTGCGGGGAGCCCATATCGAGAGTTTCCTGTCCTCATTAGAATGGATGTTCATGGCGGATTGTGCAGGAAGCGCTCACCTTGATATCCCGAACAGACTTCCCTTCAGGGAGGCCTTTATCATAGCCACTAATGGAAGAGATTGATTCCTGGCCAACATAACTGTATCCACGGTTGGGGTTTGCCTCGGGTGGATGTTTGGCAGTCATCTTATCCTCTAGTGAAAGAGAGAAGAATCGACGCGTCTTTCAAATATAGTTAGTGGAGGTACAGTCTTTCGTTTGAGTCAACTACTTACATAGTCAAACATTTTGGCAATCAGATCTTCTGGGAGCCCATGGTTCTTTAGCTTGGCCACTCCACGCGTTTTGAGAGTGTCTAGTAGGGCTGCCGAAACCGCATCTCTTTCCTCGGGAGATCCCTTTAACAGGGACAAATCAAGAGCTTGGGACATGATTTTGGATGTTTGTTTGGGAGATTTGTTTGGAATTATTGTCTGATATAAGGATTTGCTGGATTTGGAGTTATGAGAAAAACGTATTCTACTGGACTATATATATTCGATCATAGATGTGGTATCTATGAGTAAAAGTCTCAGGAGGACCTTCATTTGGAAGGTAATATTAAATTTACGATAAGTAGGCCTGTAAACTATGGATTACCTTCCATTCTATCTTCGTCCTTGATATGAAGCAAAAGTCGCAAAAGGGGACCGAAACGCACGCCAAGATTACCCCAACAACGCGTCTTCCAATGAAGAAAACAACCGCTGTGGATCACCTTCCTCTTTACATTCATTTTATTCCATTTGTTTCTGTGTTCTGAAGTAGAGATAGGAAAGTGATGTCACTTTATCTCGGGGGTTGTAGAAGTGTAGAGGTGTTTTCTTACATATGTGTTTCCTTTTCAAAACTTCCGTGGGCATGTTCTCGGTTATCATACCGTCCGATCGTTCTCTGATATTCTAGTATAAAATAATATATTCGTATATAGGATAATAAAGCAATTTGATTGGGAGACTACAATCTATTAGTAGCTATTGGGACTGGTGAAAGGGGTTGCATTCAACGGTATGCTACAAAACATCACACTAACATAACAAATTATTCGATACGTCAAAGCATCGAGGGGCTGTAAAGTGTTTGCTTGCACCTTTTGACTTTGTCTGCATTGGAAAAGATAGTTTCTCGATGTTCCCCTCATCCTCATATCCACTCACAATCGGAATATGCTGCATGGCGTGTGGGAAACTTGCCTACGACGCCTAGAAGTTCACCCCTTGGACCTCGTTGTACCATTGAGGCCCTTAGCCGCAAATCCTACTGTGACTTTCCTCTTACTATTCTAGCTTGATGAGTGGCTGTACGATGTCAGGGCGGCCGCAGGCGACTGCTTGAAAGTAGGAGTAAAAGTTCGCATAGGCCTGTTTAACAGGGCCCTCCTCAAGTAGATCAACGTGCTGTTGAAACAAGGCCATGGCAGAATTGTAGCTGAGAGCATTTTCAAGAGCAATGCGATCTTGCTCTACCTCAATACCTAGAAGCAAAGATGCAAGCCTTGGACTCAGGGTTTGCATAAGATCACGGATCACAGTGGCTTCAGATGGTGAGATGTTGCGTTTGACCACTTCCACCGGAAGATGGTTGTGACGCCACCTCTGATGCATGGTCTCCATTGTACCAACTGCGGTAAATAGCTCCCAGTACCTGGGAGGCGATTCAATGGCTGCTAGCTCAGCCCAAAGACGCTTGAAAGAAATCACAATGAAATCGTCAAATGCTCGATCCAGGCTTCTCTCATTTACAGTTTCACTCCCAGCTGGTGATGAGTGCGATGAGGATGAGAGGAGATCTTGACTTTCATTACAGCTGTTTGGCCTTCTGCGCTTGCGGCAGGTACTGATGACTTCTGTCTTGTTGGTTTCAGTCGTGTTTGTCCGAATTGGCAAATGCTCCCACCTGATCCCAATGAAGTTGATGAAATCATTGGGTTGCCTTTTAAACTCCGCATCTGGGGCCAACTTGTTCTTCCACGCCGTGCAAAGCCATTGGTCCTGTTGAATTGCTTCATTTGCGTCGGTGGCGTCGGCGCCAGGACCAATAAGGGCATGAAATCCAAAGAGAAGACCCATCTTTTGGTACCCAGATACGGTCTGGCCTGCGAGTATTAGACAATATCCCGAAACATCGTTGCAACCCCTGAGTAAAATCCCGTACCGCAGATAGGCATGTTTCCATAGATTATCCATCGAATTAGGATCGCCAACGAAGACCTTTTTTGGCTGGTATTCGGTCAACTGGACATTGAGGGCGTCGAAAGTTTTCACATGAGACGATGCGACCACCAGACCAGCTTGAAAAAATGGTGGTCCATCCGGGTAATTGTCGGCCAGCAACCATCCGGCATCATTGTACCCCCCTGTAAGAACATAGACACCTTTCCATGTGGCAAGCGTCCGCTGGTTATTTTGGTAAAAGGCCACAGTGGGTGCTTTTGGGACTCGTTCTTTGCGTACATCTCCTCGCTGATCAAAGTCGTAGGTTAGGTACTGGATGCGATAATCCGCAGGCAAGGTCAAAAGAGCATAGATGACACCTGCATCCGACAGGCGAACGTTCTTGGGGCTCCACTTGCACTGGTTGATGTCCACAGTCACTTGTGCTTCAACCGAGGTACAATCAGGGGGATTCATAATTTTCCAGTGTCGGAGGGAGGCTAGGTGCTTCTGGCTTGACACGATAGCCGGGTTGAATCCGGGAACATCGCCGTCCTTCCATTCAGCTGGGTCATTGCATTTATTCTCCCGCTCCTGTTCGATCCACCTCTGACACCTTCCACGCCACTGTAATAAGTCCCCCAGCCAGTCTTCGAAGTTTCTTGTGGAAGGGCACGCCATCTCGCAAGCCCGGGGGGGAGATAGATGGAACCAGCACGGATGTTGTTGACAGGTGGTTTTGACTTTGAAGGTGCTCCGTGAGATGTTTCAGCTTCTGAAAGGGAGAGGGATGGAGAGGTCACAACAGGTGAATGTCTGGTGTGGATTGAAAAAGCAGATTCAAGAAGAGTGGGTTTGAGAGACAACGGAGGAAAAGTAATGGAAAGATAGAAGAGAAAGTGAGAGGTTGATGAAGATGATGGCTTATTTTAGTGGGGAGATGGGGATATATGAAAAGCCACTTAGAGAGAGAATCAAAGTGATGTGGTGATGTGGTGATGTAAAAATTCAGACTCAGTGCGATGTTCTCCAGGGTTCTCAAGGGAAGTACGGAGTATACAACGCCCAAACGGGAATCGGCCAGGCCTTGACGGTCATTGGACCAAAGCTGCGTGATGGCCGCTGCGGGATGCCGTAGCTCCCCCCCCACCAACAAACAGCTTCCTGGGCATCGCTTGAGTTCTCTCATCTCCCTTCTTTTTTTTTTACTTTTCTTACACTTAGCGTCCTTTTGTTTACAGTGTCATCTGAGACTTGTTGCTTATCATGGATTCCATGGGTTTGAGTAGTGATGGCGCTGCCTACCGGTCTCGTGGGTACCAGCTCGAAATGTTAGAGGCTAGCCACAAGGGGAATATTATTGTCGCGGTATGTTTCTTTTTTTTTGGAATTTCTTTTTCTTCCAATGAGGCCTTTGTAAGATGCTGACTATTAATAGATGGACACGGGGAGTGGAAAGACTCATATGCATGTTTGAAGGCGATATTTCCTTTATTGGCATATTTTTCTGATATTTTCTTTGCAGTGCTATTCTTCGAATCATACACGAGCTCGAGAACTGTGGTTCTCCAGACAAAGTGAGTAAACCTGTTAACTCTTCCAAGGTTATATTAATTTTCGGCTCACACCTATCGCAGCTTATCTGGTTTCTTGCTCCAACTGTGGCATTGAGTCTTCAACAACATGAAGTTATCACTAGCCAAATCCTCTCTGTGAAAACTAAAGTTTTAACTGGTCTGGACAATGTTGATCGATGGACTGAACAAGGTGTCTGGGACAAAGTTCTCAAAGACGTTCGCGTTGTTGTTTCGACATATGCTGTCCTTGCTGATGCTTTGGGCCATGGTTTTGTTCGCATGTCCCGACTTGCACTCCTTATCTTTGATGAGGGTACGTGACACATTTGAAGGCACCGCGGAGTCCAGACTAATATAACATATAATACAGCTCACCATTGCACTAGACGTCATCCGGCCAACAAGATTATGCAAAATCACTACCATCCTACCTTGCTGAGGTCAGGCCCAAATGCTGTACCTCGGATCTTGGGACTCACTGCTAGCCCAGTAGTCCGGTCGAGCCAAAACGAGCTTCAGTCAGTCCACCTAGCGTATGCTAAATCAGTCTCTCCGGCAACTGACAACCTTCCCCAGAACAATCGAATCCAACTTGAACGCAGTATGCAAGACTCCACGTGTCTATCGCACAGAGCTCTTGGAAAATACCCATCGCCCTCGCCTAGAACGCGTCAATTACATACCTTTTGACGAAGCACAGTATGGCTTTGGAAGCCGACTACTTGCACCACTGATAGAATGTTGCACGGCCTATAACATAGAAGACGATCCGTGGATCGAATCATTACGCTCAAAGAATCAGACTGTGGAGCTCACGAAGGCTCTCACTACAGGTAAAACCTTCTGTAGCGAGCAACTGAAGAACTTCCAGGCGCGCACCCGTCACATTTATGAGGAGCTAGGAGGTTGGGCTGCCGATTTCTTCATCAGCGCTTCGATTGACCAACTTCAGCGTTCAGTTCAAGATGCTAGTGAGATGTCACATTTGGACCAAATGGAGAGAATTTACCTGTTGGAACTGCTCCTTGCAATGCCTGCGCCAATTTCAGCTGAGGAGAGTAATCACGTATCCATCAAGCTTGAAATGCTTCTCAACTTCCTCGAAAGAATGGACAGGCCTGGGTTTTCTGGGCTACTCTTCGCTAAACAGAGAGCAACTGTCAGTGTCTTAGCTCGCATTCTATCACTTCATCCCAAGACTAGAGATCGCTTCCAGTGTGCCTCTTACGTTGGTTGGGCGAGCGATAGAACCCGCAAGGGCTGTCTCGGTGACCTACTTCATCGAGATATGCAGCGAGATACTCTTGACGAATTCAAAGCTGGTCGCAAAAACCTCATTGTCGCCACTGATGTCCTCGAAGAAGGGATTGACGTAAGCGCATGCAGTTTGGTTATTTGTTATGACAAGCCTGCGAACCTCAAGTCCTTTGTCCAGAGGCGTGGGCGTGCGCGTCATAGAGAATCTACATATGCTGTCATGATCTCAAATGAGGATGAGTTGTTGAGTCTTCACAAATGGCAGGAGCTAGAGCAAGCTATGATTAAAGCATATCAGGATGATGAGCGACAGCGTCGGGAAGCCTTTGAACTTGAGGCCGCCGAGGAGCAGGTGAAAGAGAGGCTTTGGGTGGAAAAGACGAGGTAATGGCAACCCAGGATTTCCCTTGATATTTGCTAATAGCTGATTCGCAGTGCTCTATTGACGGCGGACGACGCGGTGCAGCATTTGCATCACTTTTGCGCTGTCTTACCAGTTGACGAGTATTCCGACAACCGACCAATGTTTTCCTTCCAAGAAAACAGCGCGGGATTGCTTTTGGGTACAGTCACATTACCGAATTCTGTGCACCCGACGGTTCGACGTACAAACGGGAAAGCCTGGTGGCGGACAGAGCGAGCAGCCAGAAAGGAGACCGCATTCCAAGCCTACAAAGCTTTGTATTCGTATGGGTTGGTCAACGACAACCTCTTGCCATTAACACGAAAACCAGAGTTGAGATTCTCGGACCAGATGAATCTCCCATCCATTGTGCAAGCTGCAGAGCAGTACGACCCTTATGTAGACCTTGCACAAGCTTGGGCTTCGGGTCAACTGTGCCAGACACGGTTGAAGATATACGGCAAGGGTTCTGTCGACAAAGATCTGGCTATGTGCTTAATTTTACCAAGATTGACTCCGACACCGCACCCCATTCCCCTCTACTGGGACCCCGAAACCTCATTGGAACTCCATTTTGATCCGCAAATATCGACCTTTGAGACGACACCCGAGACACTAGATCAAATGAGAAGGACCACATCACTCTATCTGCAGGCTCCTAGCTCACGCCAGCGGGGAGACGACCGCGACTTCGTGGCTCTCTTCATCCCCGATATCTCACACGAACATCTAGGACAATGGCTTGCGATGTATGAAGGGAAAGAGCCCGCGCTGGAAGTCTATTCGAGGGATCCGGCTACCCCGCCTATGGGTATCATCCGTGACCAGTCCAAATTCAGCGAGCCGCGGATATTCAACAGATGGATCGTTCCGGCCCAGGTGACAAAGACGTCGCCTATTGAAGTGGAATGTTCATCACTCCCCCGTCGCCGAAATCTCCTCCAAGTGCGACCTCTGAATGTTACCGATGATGGAGAGACAGATGCACCAAAGAAATCTTACGTTCTACCTGCTGTAGCTTGTGTCATCGACAAGCTCCCAGCAAAACAGGGCCTCTTTGGACTTTTCATCTCTGCCATTTTGGATCGACTGGAGGCATCTTTGGTCGCGCATCGATTGAATGATACCATTTTGAAAGGAGTCGGGATCAAAAACATTGACCATGTTATTACGGCTATCAGTGCGCCGATTGCACAGGCCAGCACCAACTATCAGAGATACGAATTCTTTGGTGACTCTGTTCTCAAATTCACCGTCAGTTGCCAGCTCTTTTTCCGGAATACCAATTGGCACGAGGGTTACCTCTCGGAGAGCCGAGACAAACTCATTCAGAACACTCGACTCGCTCGTGCAGCTCTCGACACTGGCATTGACTGCTTTATCCTAACGAGCCGATTCACCCCCCGGAAATGGGCTGCACCGTTGATCAGGAACAAGTTGGATCCATCGACAGCCAAGAGGAACACCTCAATCAAGGTCCTAGCAGATGTTGTCGAATCTCTCATTGGCGCAGCCTATGTAGACGGTGGAATCCGCAAAGCACAAGCCTGTCTGCATCGTTTCTTACCGGAGATCGACCTCTTCACCGAAGAAATCTCACCCCTCATCCTCCCACCAGGTAAAGGCGTGAGCAATTTAATCAACCACCATCGATTGGCCGGGCTGATTGGATACACTTTCCAAGATCCTGCCCTCCTAACAGAAGCCCTCACACACGCGTCTTGCGAGTACGATACATCAACACAATCCTACCAACGTCTGGAGTTCCTCGGTGATGCCGTCCTCGACATGGTCGTCATGGCTGTGATAGCAGCTCATCCTGTGGAAATGGACCAGGGACCAATGACATTGCTCAAACATTCCGTCGTGAACGCCAACCTCCTCGCCTTCTTATGTATGGAGCTATGCGCACCAGACGAACCCTCGCACTCTACCCAATTCGCCAACGGCGAAGTCAACCTTGTCCCACACTATGACCAGATTCACCTATGGCGCTTCCTCCGCTCACATGGCCCTAACATCAAAGCCGCCCGGGAAGCTTGTCTCGAGCGGCACCAAGGCCTCCATGTTGAGATCCGCGATGCCCTGGAACACGGAAGCCAGTACCCGTGGGAGTTGTTCGCCCGTCTGCGTGCGGATAAATTCCTGTCGGACATCGTTGAGAGTGTTATCGGTGCGATGTTCATCGACTGTGGGGGCAATCTGGACGTGTGTCACGCTTTCGTCGAACGTATCGGACTGGTGTGGTACATCCGGCGTGTTATTGCCGACGGGGTTAATGTTGTTCATCCGCGGAACATTGCGCAGAATATGGTAAAGGGAGCTGGGACCTTGGTCTTTAAGAGGAAGAGGGTCGAGTCTGGAGGCACGGCTACGTATCGGTGCTCGGCGGTGGTCAATCAGACTGAAATCGCACTGGTGGAGGGTTGTGCTTCTGCCGAAGAGGCTGAGGTTAAGGTTGCCAATGTTGCTATTGAGCACTTGACGTTGCACCCATTGGTTTGAACCCTACATGAGGTCGAAGCCAATGACTTGCAGAGTTGGCGTGCTCTGAATGATCTCATGATTTTGGCTTGAAATTTTTGTTTTTATTTAACTAGATACCATGTAAGAAATCTTGAATTTGGACTGTCTTTGGTGACATCGGAAGCAATGTAGCTAATTAGCATTTCCAAAAAGATAAAGTAGCGAAAGATGGTCTACTCCTGTGCCTTGCCTCCCTTTGCACTGCGCTTGGATCGCCGCACAGGGGCGGGCTTAGGTTCCTCTTCTGTTTGATCCTCCGCGTCGGATCCAATGGAGTTCACTTGTTCCTCCTCACTTGAAGCCACCATCACACCCTCTTCCGTGCTCTCGGAGGACTGGGTATCCGCCTCAGCCTTCGACACGGGCTCCCAAGTCCCCTCGGCTGGCACGGCATCTTGACGCAAATTGTTGAGCATCTTTGTTGTCTCGCTTTCCACGCCATTCCAAGCTCCACAGCTGCAACACCTCCAGCGGCCCAGTTCTTCCAGTGTTTTAATCCCAGGGGGAGCCTGGCCGTTCACGAGCCGACATGCGCTGCAGATCATGACCATCCGGTTGCGCGGTTGGGTTTCATCTTCTCCGAGCAGAACATCCAACAGACGGTCGTACCAATGTGGTTGTTCGATGGATTCTCCGTTCTGAGAGAATGCGTTCGGTGCAAAGCTGGGTTGATCGGTGGGTGGTTGGGGAGTGAAAGGAGGTGGGAAAGAGGGCTGCTGGGGGGTTTGCGGGGCGCCCTGGGTTAACTCGAGGGGAGGAGAGGTATAATCTGGGGATGGCGGTTCGTGCGATGCAGAGGGAGGACGGCGAATATTGGCAGTGGGCGGCGGCGGGAGACCAGTACGGGGCACATTCTGTGGCTGCTGGGCAGGCTTTCCTTTGTCGGTTTGTCCCTTTGGACCCGGGGAGGGCTTCGGGGACTCACCGCCATACTTCTCTAGCAGTTGCTGGGTGGAGTTGTACTTGGTTGCGACCTTGAGCTTTTCGATGGTCTCCTCGCGCTGTTTATGGAAATCGTCCAGGCGGCGTTGGATGCGGGAAATTCGGTAGTCGAAGATTCTGGAGCTAAGCGTGCGCACACCGTAGATACTGGAGGAACAAGAACTGCATGTCAGCAATGTGGGAACGTGCAGATTAAAGACATACGTACAGGACCGGCCCGCCTGCGATGGCTGCATATTCCTTGATTCCCCAGCTCTCCCATCCTAGTACGAGGGCGAGAATGATGGAGTAAAGCAGATAGGCGAATGTCGAGTAGAGGGTCCAGAGAGCCTTGATTCGCCGGGAAGACTGACGTTGCTGGTCGAGTCGCGTGGTGGCCTGGGCTATCTTAGTCGACAGCGTGGATAGGGTCTTCTCAAACGAAGCCGCGGAGTCGTCGTTGCCCTGATAATGTTAGTAGCAGTAAAGCGAAACAATCAATTACCGTATATCTCACCTTCCAGGGCCAAAAAGAAACCATTATTGTACATACATAGTATGCCTATGAACTGAGGAGAAGCTCGATTGTCGAGCTGTTCCAAGTTTAGGAAGGCGATACGCACGGACCACGTCAGGTCGGAGTCGTGACTCCGACATTTAGGAGTCAATCTACGATCAGATCATCTAAATAGGGGTTCATTGGATTTTGTTTATTTGTTTCATTTCACATGAGTATCTTGGATATCGTTACATAGATTCCAGTTATTCATTTCCGTTGAGTTGCCATCTCTATGGCTTGGTAGAGGGGTTTCCAAGCTCAGCTGACCGAGCAGTGGCAGCCTGGACAGACTTGTCGACAATCTCCTTGAAGTTGAGAGACTCAAATGTCTGGAGAGCAGCATACGTGGTGCCATTCGGGCTAGTCACATTCTTACGCAGCTGAGAAGGGCCGTCAGAGCTCTCAACCAACATCTTGCCAGCACCAAGACATGTCTGTGTAGCCAAACGAGTGGCCTGTTCTTCGGGGAGGCCGAGAGCAGTTGCACTTGCAACCAGGTGCTCAACCATGGCAAAGAAGTAGGCAGGTCCAGAGCCTGACTGAGTTAGATTGATACGCGCTGATGACATGCCGTATGGCTTTTGATGCAGGAGACTTACCGGACAATCCAGTGACGACATCGAGAAGATCCTCGCGGTCAACCCACTCGGTAGCTTTGCTAACACTTGCGAGCATAGAATTGACAAGCTCCTTCTCAGCGGGGGTGACATCCGTGCTAGCAAAAGCACCCGAAGCACCCTCACCAACCAAGGCGGGGGTGTTGGGCATCACGCGAACGGTGTGAGCCGTGCGGCTATCGCTAGTGGTCAACCATTCCTTCAAGCTGTCAAGGGTAATGCCCGCGGCAATGCTAACGACAACGGGCAAAGTTGCGCGCGGCGACCAGGCACCACCGAGCTCCTGGCACACAGCCTTGGTGACTTGGGGCTTGACCGCAATGATGACCAAATCGGCATCACCTCCAGCCTCGACATTGGAGGTGGTGGTGCGCACTCCGAGTGCGGCAATCTTCTCGCGGTTGACATCCCACGGCTCGGAGACGCAGATATTCTGCTTGTTGACGCCTTTGCTCAGCAGACCACCAATGATGGCGGAGGCCATGTTGCCACCGCCAATGAAGGCCAATTTGCTCTCTTGAATGGACGGCATTGTATAGATATGACTGAAAAAGGTGTTGTACTGTCCAAGTGAGTAATCGGGGAGTCCCGCACTTATGTAAAAATTTGGTGGGGCATCTGCGCACCCACGTTATCGCACCGGCCCGGTATTCCAAAGTTGGAGAAATAGCGTTTATCGTTTCGATTTCGATTTCTGTTTTTATTTGTCTCCATTATCTTTCTCTCTCCAATTTCCGAGTCTAATTTAATTCTTTGCGTAGGTTTGACCAGATATCTCTTGTGGGACCATCCATGTCCACTACATATTCCGTGTGTATACACGTACAACGTAAAGCAACATCGTTCTTACTTCTACATTTGAGATTCCCCACGTGAGGGTTAGTCTGGGGATATTCAATAATAGAATTGACTCTAGCTCTTATGGTACAGTTAAAAATCATAGTATCTCAAACAAAAAAACGACAAAACCAAATCCGAAAGCTTAATCCATCATTCGTAACTCGTGATAGTGTACAGGGTATCAATCAGTAGACACGGTGTGCGTGGCTTCCACGTCCATCAGTGCCGTGCATGCGGCGGGTTCCAGCAGCCTAGGTTGAACACGTTAGCTCCAGTCAAGGTTAAAGCAAAATCATTCGGTCCTTACCTTGACTGCAGGGCGGTGCGTTAAACTTCCTTTCAACTTCAACATAGCACCGGAGACCTTATCGCCAAGGGTGGTTTTACGCTGATGGCGAGTATGAGTAGGGGTTCCATAGGCGTTCCTATGACCAAAGCGGCCCCCAGTACGACCGGTAGGCCCAGTACGACCAGTGGGACCAGTGCGACCAGTATGATGATGGCCGTGGACGGGATTCTGGTGAGTTGTCGTCGTAGTTTTGACAGTGCGCGACTTCGCGTTTCGCCCCTTGAGTTTGGTCATCAGCGTAGGCTTGGTGGTGCGAGTAGTCGTGGTAGCGGGGCGACGTCGGTGAAACATTGTGGGAGATTTATGAAGTTGGTATGGAGTTTGATATAGAATGTAGATTGTATACAATATTGTAGTAAGTTGATTTGTATTTGCACAGTTGGAGGGGATCAGGGCCTTTAAATAAACTCCAGAGATAGCCCTGTATCATGGTTTCTATGTTCACTTTGATGTCGAACAAAACGTACGCCAAGCACCATGTCGCCTTCGAAAAGATAACGCATGGGATAGGTTGACGAAGAGGCGCTCAGCCGGCGCGTCATCCGAAAGACGATCTTCTCGAGGTATCTCCAGTCAACTCGCATAGGCCAGAAGACAAGATTCTACCTAAAATAACAACACAGGTTATTGGTAGATTGTCCATGCAGATCATAAAATCAAACAGGGATATATATTGACACTACGTCTCCATGATGGCAGGATGAACAAGATTTTGACACGATGAGATGTAAGTTGCAAGTTTGTACAGACCGTTCCTTGTGTTGTCGAATGAGGCTCGGGATGATGTCACAGAATGTTCCAAGGTTGGTCTGTGCGCTAAGATGATTCTTCCCATGGGAGGTACATTGTGCACCCGTGGACCTGTGGACAGCATTGAACCTCAACTATCTACATGTTCTAAATTCAGGCAGAGCGTAACTGAAGTACAATGCTAGAAACGGATCTTCGTTTTTGGAATATGGTCCGTGATAAGCGTACAATATATAATCTCATACACCCTCCAACTTCGACAATATCCATGGATGTTACCGGATAGGACTGACTACGAGTTACATAAGTTCTTTCGAGCTATCGAGAAATAGTCACAGGTAGAGTGCTGAATACTTTAGTACCAATGTAGTCCCTCTCTATTCATGGTGTCAAATGAAAAACATGTAAACAGTGGTAAACGCATTGTAAAAATTTAATTGATCGGAAAGACCTAAACTAGATATACCCATAACTGTCCTTATATATCCCAGATTTTCTCATTTGTGGATAGGTGCATCTAATCAAAACGATCAATTAGCCATAAATCGTGAAAATGTGGTATGACAATAGAAATGATAGAAATAACAATTTCAGTAACTCAGAGACCAATGAAAAAATGTAGATAGACACAGATTCAACAAATTCTTTGCAGAAAGGGAAGGTCAATCATCATAGAGACGTTGTGTGTTTGGGGAAGGGGGCGGGTAGCAAGGGCATGCGCATATTTCAGGGGGTCGATAGTTACCTGGACCAGTCGGAGCATTCCCCCCGAGTGGGGGGCGATTGGTGGCGGCGGGAGCTGCCCATGTGTTTGTATTAGCCACTCGTGCCTGGAAATATTGTTCATTCAGCGGCAGCGAGTTAGGTTCTGTGCAAAGTGCTGATCTGTTCTTTTCTTAGTAATAGCGGTCGCTATCTGTTGGGCACAAAGCTCAATGGGGAGAGGAATGAATGGATTCCTCTATACCAGCTTGAACTGAGTGATAGTAGGCCAAAAAGGTTGAAAAAAGATTGTGGTGAATTCCTATGACTTCAAGGTGTTTGGGTATGTTCAATTAGAATTCCCCTGAGTGCTCTTAAATACTTGTCGCTGGGTCAGGGCTAGGGCATCGGCCCTATTTCAGAAATTTACATGCAAGGAGATTATATATGGAGAATGTCGTCATTGATGGAGCCGTGTGACGATGATGTACCCACCGATGAACATGCCGCCCATGTGCTATGTAGCAGTATAGGTACAATGATTGAATTAATCTGACAAAAAGAACACCATGGTTGTGACTGGGCGTGACCTTGTCTAAAGTCCTCGATTATCCCTTGGTTTAGTGGGTAACAGACCATGATCTAGGAAGACTATGTATTCAACACCAACTAGAACATCATGTCCGCATAGATCTGTCGAAGAGATCCTTTACATGAGATGTCTTCCAAGGTTAAATACATCCATCCATGGATGGATAATTTAGTGGTTCTAACCAATGAACCTGATTAAGCGCCTATATATTACCGGAGTAGGAAGCTGGCGGCTAAAATAGGAAAGACCCACCCGCTAGGGGAAATATGGCTGAGTCACCTAAATGCGGTGTGCCCAGGTGGATGCATATTTCACCATTAACATCTTCGTTATCTGCGCAGGTTAAGCTACGGGAATTGTTGCAATAAATACCACTGATATTGATATAGTGAGGCCATGCGGAATTCAAGGCTGGCATACCGATATGCTCTTCTATATACGTCAGGTGGCCCTGATCCAAGGATGTGACGAGTTGCTTACCTCCCAAGGCTCAGTACTCTGTCACTATGTACCTAACAAAAGCATATGGTGACTTTTCATGATTATCTCATCAATATCGGAAAGGTTTGAAGACCACTCTAGAACCCTGGAGGGCGAGATGTGTTTAATTAACTGATCTCACCGTGGACTAGTCTCATGGGCGACTAAGACGTGACGGGGCTTAGTACCGCGCTCAAGTCCCGTAACCTATAGGATGTCGAAGGCTCACGCCGACTGCATTCTAGGGTTGTTCATCTATTGGAGTTTCGTGAAGAAGCTGAGGGGAATCCCAGTACCCCGCACCCGGCCAAGACACAACGTTTGAGACAAGATCAACATGTCATGGCCAGAAAGGGAAATTCACTACAGGATCGCCCAATGAAATGCCATTTTGAGAGAACAATAGGACAAATAAATGCAGTGAGGTCCGCATACGGACGCAATAGGCTTGACCTTGACAGTCTATTTCGGGGGCGTTTGGACCAATTGCAACTTTTGGATACATCCACGACGCGAAAATACGAGGCTAATCGCATCAGCCCAGATTGTGCGAGAGATTATATTTAAAAGCGCTCTTTTCCGCACCTCTAACCCCAATCCCTTAGTATTGGAAGTTGAAGCTGCTCAAAATGACTACCGACGCCCAAACATTGGATTTTACTGTGGGTTTCTCTAAAAGATGTACCAGATTGATGCCACGACTGATCTTTGCTGAAATAGACATTCCGAAATGTGATCAATAATGAATTGACCACAACAACGGAAACCCGGCATGGGATCAATCCTGCCAATACTCAGCCTAATCCACCCGTGCCAGTTTCGACCCAGGAGGATCTTGACCAGGCCGTAAACGCGGCTAAAGATGCCTTCAAGGGTTGGTCCAAGACGTCCTTTGAAGAGCGTCGTAAAGCTCTGCATGCCTGGGCCGATGCCATTGACGCTAATGCCGACGGATTCGCAAAGACCCTCACAATGGAACAAGGAAAACCATTGACTCAGTCATCTGTGGAGGTGGGTTTGGCAGGTGTATGGATTCGTGGTATCACGGCCATTGAGATTACCGACAATATCATCGAGGAAACCGAAGATCGGAAGATTGTTCAACGCCACACACCCATCGGCGTGGTGGGCGCTATTGTTCCCTGGAACTTCCCCGTCCTTTTGGCTGTTGGCAAAATCGCCCCTGCCATATACACCGGAAACACCATTATTGTGAAGCCCTCCCCCTTCACACCTTATTGCGACTTGAAGCTGGTTGAGCTTGCCACCAAGTTTTTCCCTCCTGGCGTGGTCCAATGTCTGAGCGGCGAGGAGTCCCTTGGCCCGTTGTTCACTGCCCACCCTGGAATTGAAAAGATCAGCTTTACTGGGTCGATCGCCACTGGAAAGCGGGTTATGGCTGCATGTGCTACGACTCTGAAGCGCGTTACACTGGAACTGGGTGGCAATGACCCGGCGATTATCTGCGACGACGTTGATATCGATGCTATTATCCCCAAGATTGGAACTCTTTCTTATCTCTGCAGCTCACAGATCTGCATGATGATCAAGCGACTTTATGTCCACGAGAAGATTTATGACGAGTTCTTGGAAAAGTTAGTCGCATTTGTCAAGACCCTGAAGGTCGGCGACGGCACCGAGGCGGATACCTTCTTTGGACCTGTTCAAAATCAAATGCAATTTGAGAAAGCCAAAGACCTATTCAGCAGTATTGGTACTGAAAACCTGAAAGCTGCGCTTGGAGGCTCGATCGAGAACTCTTCCGGGTACTACATTCACCCGACTATCATCGACAATCCCCCCGAGACATCGCGCGTGGTACAGGAAGAACCGTTTGCTCCCATCCTGCCCGTCCTGAAATGGTCTGACGAGGACGATGTTCTTGAGCGTGCGAATGCCTTGGAGACTGGATTGGGCGCTTCTGTCTGGAGTAAGGATTTCGAACGCGCAACTCGGATGGCAGATCAACTCCAGTCCGGTGTTGTGTGGGTAAATAGCCACTTTGATGTGGCG
The DNA here is from genome assembly GCA_000576735.1 of Penicillium fuscoglaucum FM041. NCBI lineage: Eukaryota > Fungi > Ascomycota > Eurotiomycetes > Eurotiales > Aspergillaceae > Penicillium > Penicillium fuscoglaucum. The sequence goes on from HG814199.1 coordinate 363,031, forward strand.
CCGAATGCACCCTTTGGTGGCCACAAGCAGAGTGGCATGGGTGTGGAATGGGGTCTTGCTGGTCTGCTTGGGTACTGCAATTCGCAGACTCAGTGGCTGAAGAAGAGCTTCTAGTTTCTAGTTTATTTGAATACCGACACAACCAAAATTGGAATACCTCGCTTCGAAGGCTAACACTGTAACATGTACTACCACATTTTTCATTATACTGGACAATCTCAAAGTTCTCCCCATGTCATGAGAAATGTGTCAATTTTGAGATTCATTTGTTATCTTATCACGCCCCTGAACGCGGATCTTTTCGTACATCGGCACACTCCGACGACGTTGGTTTTGCGGGGGTATCGAATTTGACGATATAATTAGTCTGGGCTAAACTGGATTAATTTTGGGAATTTCAACCAAGAACCTCTTTGAGACAAACTAGCACTTGTTTTCAAACCCATCAGACGATTCGCTATGCTGTACACTCATGCCACTGTGGTGACCGTGGATACTTCACGCCGTATAATTACGGACGGAGCAATTCGCGTAGTCGGCGACATTATTGTGGATATTGGCAAGACAGATATCCTCAAGGAAAAGTATGCAGCTGACGAAGACTACGATCTCTCCGGTCGCATTGTCATCCCAGGATTAATCTCGACCCACATGCACACAGCACAGACCTTACTGCGAGGTACGGCCGATGATCTCGAGCTGGTGTCATGGTTATGCGAGAGGATCTGGGTTCTCCAGGGTAACTTTACGGCGGAGGACGGGTACGCTGCAGCACGGCTGAGTATCGGAGAGATGCTTAAATCGGGAACCACCTGTTTTTTGGAGAGCATGGTATTGTAGTCCGCGGACGCCCTCGACTACCTAGAGGCTGACCCGAATGCAGTTTGCAGATCGATATGGCTTTGACGGGCTATGTCGTGCTGTTGAAGAGAGTGGGATCCGTGGCTGTCTAGGCAAAATTGTCATGGATATTGCAAAATACGCCAAAGACGACGCTTGGGCTATGCATCCTGGTCTTGTTGAGAACCGTGAAACCTCATTGCTTGGAACCATGAAGATGTGGGAGAAGTGGAATGGTGCGGCCGATGATCGAATCAGAGTCTGGTTTGGTGCCAGGACTCCCGGAGGGTAGGAGACAAGACTGCCATTGGGGGTCACTTGCTAATGATAAATTAGAGTATCGGACGCGCTTTATAAGGAAATGACCACCATTTCCAAAGAGAAGGGTATACCCATTACCATGCATTGCGCTGAGGTTAAAGCCGACCGCGATTTTTTCGCTTCGGTCTCGCACACCCCGATGTCATATTGCAAATCAGTTGGTTTGCTGAGTGACTCCACGGTCCTCGTTCATATGGTTCATCTAGATGACTCGGACATTGAGTGAGATGTCGAATATATCTGATTTGACCCAACGGATGCTAATAATATCATGAAGACTTCTTTCTTCTTCGGGAACGCATGTCGCACACTGTCCAACATCCAATGCGAAGGTAAGTTGCATCACTAGATCGATTCATGTACACACAGGATTTCACGATCTGACGATTTTCAGCTTGCGTCCGGAATCTGCAGGGTGCCAGATCTCCAAAATGCTGGAGTCAACATTGGCCTAGGTACCGATGGTGCCCCGTGTAACAACACATGTGATCTCTTGCAGGAGATGAAACTCGCCGCCATTATTCACAAGGGTATCTCGCAGGACCCCACGGCAGTGCCAGCCGAAAACGTGCTGGAGATGGCTACAATCAATGGCGCCAAAGCACTGGGCTTGGATAACCTGATCGGCAGCCTGGAGATTGGTAAGAAGGCCGACTTTGTGGCTATCGATGTTCGAGGGATCCACACCCAGCCTTGGTTTAATCCAGTCAGCGCAGTCGTTTATACTGCAACTGGGAGAGATGTCGATGTTGTTGTGGTGAATGGGAAGGTTGTTGTCAAGAGTGGAGAACTCATGACGATGGACGAGGAGGAAATTGTGCAGGAAGCGCAAAGAAGAAGCAAAGAGGTAGTGGAAAGAGCTGGGTTGGGAAAGAAAGTTCAGGGCCGCTGGCCAGTGGAGTGATCAAACGAAGAGTCACATTTCATGATTTGTATATTTCATTCTATTATCTAGCAAGTCCGTTCATGCAGGGAACATGCCTATGTACAGCTCTATGATTCGGGTCATGCCACATTCCATTGCCATTTCAGTCATTACAACGTGCATTCCTCACAACAGATCGCGCAATGCTTCGCCCAGGGCCATAATGGCCATAGCCTGGCCATAAGGCATTGAGGTCAACGGAATCTCCTTGTAAAAGTCAAGACAGTCACCCATCCCGGTACCAAAGCTGGTATTCTGCAATTCTCCTTTCTTATCCACGTATCCAATAACTGCAGAGATTGCCTTTTCAGCAACGGGGCGGTACTGAGCGCCGATGTAACGTTTCCTAACGGCCTTGAGAATACCGTAGGCAAATCCAGCGGTCGCAGAGGCCTCCAAATACGAGTCAGGGTGGTCAAGGAGAGTGTGCCATGCGCCGGATGACGACTGAAGACGCTGAAGGGCCTCACACTGTGCCTCAAGAGTATCAATCAGGTGAAGACGAATAGGGTCATTTGGCTGGAGGTCAAGCAACTCGATGATCTCGGGAATAACGATTGTGACCCAGCTGTTGCCACGAGCCCAGCGCGCATCTGCAAAATTGTGTCCGCCATCCTCAAATGTCCAGCCGTGGAACCAGAGACCAGTCTTTGTGTCGAAAAGATATTTGATGTGTGTAAGGAATTGCTTTTTCGCCTCTTCGATATATTGGGGTCGGTTGAGAAGCTTTCCGATCTTTGCGAGCGGCATGACAGTCATCATCAAAGTATCATCCCAGAGTTGCTGGTAGTTCTCTGTGATATAAGTCATATGCTGCATGCCACCATAGCGGGTGCGGGGGAGCTCGTGCATCGCCCATTCAGCCCATGCATCGAGCCACGGCAGGTAGATGACATTGCCGGTCTTCTCGTAAACATAGGCCAGAGTCAAAAAGACGGCCATGGTGTTGATATTCTTGGTGGTGCCACCCTCAGCAAATCGTGCTGCAAACCAATCCTCAATGATCTTCAACAATCTCTCGTCGCCCGTCAGCTCGTAGTACTTCCACACGCCGTACAGTCCAATGCCGTGTGTCCATTCCCAGCCCTGCCATGACTTCGTATCAATAATGCGCCCATCAGGAAGTGGCAGCAGGAATTTTCCTGTCTCGTCTTTGATGTTGACCAAATTGTCAATTAACAGGTTGACGGCGCTGTGAATTTCGGGGCCCGTGGGCTTAGGGGACGACATTGTGTGATGCTGAGAGATTGGATGTTGTGTTTTAGACGAATAATATTTCCACAACTTTTTGTCCGGGAAACAAAATAATATGTTGTCCCAGTAGGTCCGAAGCTCCCAAGTCTTGGTATAAGTTCTTCCACTAATGAGCTCCTGAGTCAGACGCCACGAAGCATCCCCGCGGGGGCCAAGCGTTATTCGGGTGAGAGAACACCGAGTTGCAAACTACCAAAATACCTTGAAAGTGTATTTATTCTGACCCACCGCAATTAGCGGGCTAATTTTCGGTTATCGGGGTAGCAGATCCCCGGATTCCCCAGCGTGGAGAGAAACTAGCGTGCTATCTCCTCCTTTGCCAAGAAAGCCGGGGAAGCAAAGGAGACGGAGGTGACTTCTTGACTTGGTTTAACTCGATTTGACTCAATCTGACTTCCGGTTAATACTATAGACCAAGTTATTGGAACCCCACATGACTCCTTTAGCCGGTTAATGATCTTACATGTGGTTAGGGTGACTCCTATTTGGGATCATGCACGGCCCTGACAGGCAAAACGTGGGGCATTATAAGTCCGGGGGAATATCTCGCTTTCCTGCCCCCTGCGTCCCCTGGTAAACTGCATTCTCGCACCTACTGTGTTCATTTCGCCATGGCTGACAGCAAACACGACCCCCAGCAGGGGATTGAGACAGCCCCTGTTGAGGGAATCGAGGTAGCGCACAAGGAGCAACCGAAAATTGACATGGGGGAGTACGAGAACAAGCAAGACATCTCGCATGTCGAAAAGGTTCTTTCAGGACCCGATGATCTCGTCAAGGATAACATGGATATCACCCGTGTGGATAAGGAGATTCAAGCATATGCCGCCCACAGCCAGGTGGAAATTGACGAAGCCACCAACAAGCGGCTGAAAGGGCTGATTGATCGCCGTGTCCTTGTTGTTATGATTTGCACATATTTCCTACAGGCTCTGGACAAGGGAACGATGTCGTTTTCAGCTATTATGGGGATTAAGGATGATGCGAATCTGAATGATGGACAAAAGGTATGCAATCCAGGCTGAGCTTTCTTCTCCATCAACTCCACCAACTTACTAAATTTATTCCTATCAATAGTACTCCTGGTTGACTACGTGTATTTATATCGCCGTTCTCATCGTCGAATATCCCACCAACTGGATCATCCAAAGAGTTCCACTCGGCAAGTACTTGGGCATCAACATCGTCCTATGGGGTATGATCCTGGCACTCCATGCAGCCTGTAAGAACTTCACTGGGTTAGTCGTTGTTCGTACCCTCCTGGGTATCTTTGAGGCATGCTGTCAGCCCATTTTCGTGACTCTTTCCTCGATGTGGTACAAGCGAGAGGAACAAGCGGCCACTGTGACATACTGGTATGTGGATACTCGTCTGAGAGCGACTTCACGTTGATCTAATAGCGAAATAGGTACATGATGAACGGTGCACAACAGATTGTCGGTGGCCTATTGGCATACTGTTTCACTCTCATTGGAGCAGACAAGGTGCTCAAGTCTTGGCAAGCGCTCTTCCTGACATATGGATGTATCTCCGTTCTTTGGGGAGTCTTCGTCATTTGGTATATGCCTGACTCCCCTATGCGTGCAAAGTGTTTCACCGAGGAAGACAAACGTCTTATGGTAGAACGTCTGCGTTCCAATCAGACGGGTATTCAGAACCGAAAGTTCCATGCATACCAGATGTGGGAGGCTTTCCGTGATCCGCAGATGTGGTGTTATTGTGCTGTTCAAATGTTCACCACTCTCCCTACCAGCGGTCTAGGCGCATTCTTCGGTATCATTGTCTCGAGCTTCGACTTTACTGTATTACAAACGCAGCTGCTTGCTATGGTGCTAGGTGCTTACATTATCGTTGTTCTGTTGTCATCCGCATGGCTGGTGAATAAGTTCAAACAGAACACGATCGTGATGTTGTGCTTCATCATTCCGTACGTATCTCAATTTTCTCAATTTTTAGCGAGGTCGGACTAACAGCTCACAGGTCTTTCATCGGAACTATTGTCCTTATGACGGTGGAAAACACCACCTTGCCCACCAAGGTCGGCCTTCTTATCAGTTACTACATCACTCTGTCATTCTGGTCGGCCCAAACTCTCACCTTATCTATGGTGTCGCGAAATATTGCTGGTCAAACCAAGAAGTCCACCGTGGTGGCTGCGACTTTCGTGTCATGGGCTGCCGGTAACGCAATTGGTAAGTACCTTGCGTTCGTCATGGAGAAGGAAAGTCCCCAACTAACAAATAAAAGGTCCTCAAGTGTTCCTTGACACGGATGCCCCAAGATACCACATTGCCTGGAGTGTCCATCTGGCTTGCTATGCCTGTATGGTGTTCGCCGTTGTCTACCTCCGCTTCCATCTCAAGCGCGAGAACGCCAAGAAGGATAAGCTGTTGGCCGAGTCAGGTCTCAGTGCCGCTGATCCAACCCTCATCCATGCATTCGAGGACAAGACGGACCGGGAGAACTTGAACTTCCGCTATGTCTACTAGATACGCAAGATAGTTGCGTTGGCAATCTCTTTGTCGGTTTACTTGTTACGCTGTTTCCAATTATATCCTCAAATATTTTATTCTTCTCAAAATTGCATTCTGCATACATGGATTGCACATTATCGCACGAATAACGCATAACACTCACAATGGTCTCGGCTTGTGGTATTTCAAGACCCCTTAGATTAAGTGGTTAATTATGCCGGTAAACACGAGTTCTGTCGACGAGGTCTCAAGTCCAATTAAAACTATCAAATCAGTCACCTGCACTGGGACCTACAACTTGAGCATCACAGTCTGCGAACAATCATATAGCATACGTCAAAAGCTTATATTTATGCTGAATATCTGCCGAGATCGCCCAAGTGAAAAGAGCTTGGCTCAAGCTTGTTGATTGGACCCGGTAGAAAGGTGTAGCTCATGGCAACTATTTCTCAATTTCAGCGTGGATCCATGCGACAACGCACGAGACTTTCACGGATTCATGGTGTCATTGTCTCACTGTTGGTCGTGGTCGTGGTCGTGGTCTCCACCTTGGCGCTCAATTCATGACTAGTGAGATATTATTACCGTTGCCGTGAAGGTATCTCGCATCCATGACCTTTTTTCTTTTTTGCCCCTTTTTAACACCACAAAATATATTTAAAAAAAAATGAAGAATTTGAATACATATCGGGGTAACAGTTCTTGAATAAAAATACCCTATCTTCTTTCAACGGCGCATTTCCCAAACGGGGCTAAGGGCGCCAACAGACACTCCAGATAGGCTAGTGTGTCAGGTTTGTATCATTACTCCATACGCCTGACTCCTCATTAATTTCCGTGATTCCATTTTGCTTGATTGATTTAGATCTGAAGCTATCATGTCACGAAATCAGCGGGACCTCCGCTGGTGGCGTTGTGACTTTCTACAGAAGTACCCTGTGCCTTGTCGGTCTTCGTGCAGAATGATTATTTCAGTCCCGCTGATTTCGCGTATAATGTTTCCAATTAGTTTCATCCCTTGTAACTACAATTCTCAATCCGAGACAGTTTAGGAGTATTAACCAGGAAAGCGCAAGACATGAAACCCGGTAATACTCCTCTCGATCACTATAAATATGGCCGTTGCGCACTTCCACCACAAAGACCAAGCACAGGCAAAGTCTCACTTTTGCTACCTACTTCGCACTCAACATATCTATTTCTTGGAGATTCAAGCTTATTCAATCAACTTCTTCGAATACATCCGCAATGTATAGCCTCCTCGGCCCCGCTCTGTTTGCGTCTCTTGTTGCGGCCCATGGTCACATCACCAACATCGTTATTAACGGTGTCTCCTTTAATGGATGGGACATAAACAGTTATCCTTATACAGAGTCACCTCCAACTGTGGTCGCTTGGGGTACCCCAAACACTGGCAATGGCTTCATTGCTCCGGGTATGTTATTTTATTGTCGTTCTCTTTGTCCAAACTTAATTACTTTTCTAACATTTTAAAACCAGATGCATACACGTCCTCAGATATTATCTGCCATCAGAATGCTACTAATGCCAAAGGGCACGCGGTAGTCGCTGCCGGTGACCGAGTCTTTCTCCAGTGGACTGACTGGCCAGACTCGCACCATGGGCCAGTCATTGATTACCTCGCTAGTTGTGGCTCGACTGGTTGTGAAACTGTGGACAAAACCACTCTCAAGTTCTTCAAGATTGACGGTGTTGGACTAGTTGACGACACAACTGTTCCCGGCACTTGGGGCGATGATCAGCTCGTAGCCCAGAATTCGGGATGGATGGTCGAGATTCCTCCCGACATCGCACCCGGGGCTTATGTCTTGAGACATGAACTGTATGTAAAATTCTCTCATTCTGCGATAGAGTTTGGCTAATCTTGCTTTGCTATCAAGGATCGCACTCCACAGTGCAGGCACTGAAGGTGGAGCCCAGAATTATCCGCAATGCTTCAACCTTCAAATCACGGGCTCCGGATCAGAGCAACCAGCAGGTGTCTTGGGTACTGATCTGTACAGTCCCACGGATGCTGGTATTCTCGTGAACATCTACACATCTCTGTCAACCTATGTAAGTGATTAGTCGTCAGGATTCGCTGATATGTCGCTTTATTCCGCTCCCCTGCTAATGTTATTTTGTCAGGTTGTTCCGGGACCAACTCTTTACAGTGGTGCTGTCTCAATCACTCAAACAACTTCGGCAAGCACCGCTTCGGGTACACCAGTGACAGGGACAGGAACAGGTGCTGCTGCCGGCGGCACTACTGCAACCGCAACCGCAACCGCAACCGCCGAGGCTACCACAACCTCCAAGGCTACCACCACGACATTGGCGGCTACCACGACATTGGCGACTACCACAAGAGCTACCAGCCCTGTCCCCACTACCATTAAAACCAGTGCCATCAGGAAGCCTGTTGCTGCCACCCCTTCCACCACCCCCTCCACGGCTGCCGCTGGTGGGGGCGGAGCAACCCAAACCCTCTACGGGCAGTGTGGAGGAACTGGTTGGACAGGAGCAACTGCATGTGCGTCACCAGCAAGCTGTTCTTCGTCGAACCCGTGGTATTCTCAGTGTGTTCCAACTGCTGCTTGAATTAATTTGGCATAAGTCTCATGGGAAACCGTCGCTGGACGATGGATTCAAAGTATGAGCAGGAAATGGGTGTTATTGATGAAGTGTGATGATTGATATCGATGTCAGCCTTGTGAGGCATCTTACATGCCTTCTGGTTACAATTTGGCCGGCATGTAGTCATACATGTATATATGATTTATTGTATATCACTGGGTCTTGTTCTAGTCATGGTCTACGGCAGTCGCTTCCAAGGTTGTTCCCTTCAAAGTTAACTAGCTACTGCGTAGGTTTACCACAACCACGTCACTTGCTTCTGGGGTTTCTAGCTGCCTTCCAAGGTTTCTTGGCGATCCTCTATAGGTCATATTGAAGTCCAATTCCGATTTCGAGATAGTATTTCAGCCTCATCACAGGCCATTTTCATGCATGAACACGTCATCTCACAAGGGCTGTGCACCCCAGCCCCCCACTCCCCCAATCTGAATATATCTTAGGATGAAAATTCCTATCCTCAAGTCCCTTGAGCGCACATCATGGTTCGGAAATTCACGTGGTCCCTTCACCCCATACGATCGCAAACACGGTCGCTCCCCTCATTATGGCCCAAACAACCCGGGATTCTCATAGTATGCTTGGTGGTGATAATCCTTACCATTTTTATCCGCTTTGAACCAGTCGGCTTTGATTATTCGAATGTGTCTGGCTTTTTTGGACCAGGAGCCTTCTGGGCCTGGGTAATTACCTGTTTGAGCGGCTTCTGCCCCAACGAGGGTCGGCACCTGCTACGAGTCATCTGGAAAGAACCCTGGACCTTTCCCGTTTCATTCGACAGGTTCTCAGAACTCCCTACTCTATCAAGAGATGTTGGATGCCTGAGGCATCACCATGTGATAGAACCTGTAGTAGATAGTTGACCTGCTCTCTCTCTCTCTCTTCCTTTCTCTCTCCTCTCTCCGTCCCACTAAATACATAACAGTTTTACTCTCATTGATGCATACAAACTGTATCAGGTTATGAGTCCTTTGCTCGACGTCCCCGAGCAAGAGTTTTTTCTTTATTGAAACCCAGCAGCTGGGGTAGCGGCCCCCGGGGCTCGCTACCCCCGGCCCCACACCGCACCCCACACCTATCTCGGTACACTGCACACCGAGACCTCCGAAGCTTAGGAGACGAGAAAGCACCTCTTTTCGCGCGCGATCGCGCATTTCATCATTTTCGGCCTGCCAGAGTGCAGAGTTTTACCGATCACACCTACATACTCGAACGCCCGAGTATCCTTTCACACACTTTCGACCAACGAGAAGTACGCTAAGAGCTAGAGCCAGAGCCTAAGCTAGAGCCTAAGCTAGTGCCAGAGCCAGTGCCTAAGCCAGACACCAGGGCCAGATGCCAGATGCCAGATGCCAGTGCTAGATGCCGGATGCTAGATGCCAGATGCCTACACCAGAGCGACAATCGTCAATTCCAATCACCTCCGTCTCTACATACCTACATACGACTACCGGCCATTATGCATTGTGGAGGGACTTAGGCGTGGTGCACGAGACACCAGCTATGAGAGCAAGCGTCTAGGATCCCACCTTCGCTTAAGCGAGTGCAGTACGACGAGGTACGCCAACGTTGGCTGATGTGGACCAGAGGGTCCAGTGCATGGCGCACGCCAAAGTCAAGCGGGATACGGGACAAGGAGGAGATATGGATGGTCACAACAACTTGGAGTTTTTTTACATTGTATGCCGGAAATGGGGGGATTTTGATAGAGGGGCCATGCAGGATTCTATGAGGGGGATGTTGGATGCCTGAGGTGTTGGATGCCTGAGGCATCACCATGTGATAGAACCCATAGTAGATAGTTTACCTGCTCCCTCTCTTCCTCTCTCTCTCTGAGTCGTCGACAACGATACATACAGTGCTTTCTCCATTCAATCTCCATCAAGAGAGAACTCCCCTACGGGAACAACCTGGGCGAAGATGACGAGCTGCAAAACGACAAAATGGAATGCATATCGAGATTGCTGAAAGAGATCATGCAAGACACCCTGACTGATGCAAAGGAATCGTCGACTCACCTTTCAATATTGCGCATGTGGCTTTTACAGGTTCGCAGCAGCGGTCGGCAGTTCTTTCGTAGAACTGAAAACGACTCGGACAATGCCTTCTTGCAGGCCGATTGCGCAGATTTGGTTCTCGACTCTTTTCCCGTATTTTTCAGGGAAGAAGCAAAGGACCCGAGCTTCATCCGGTATAGCATATCTGCAGACGAGCCTGATATCCCTAGGCAAGAATTCAATGAAGTGACGGAGAGTCTAGCAAGCACTTGCTGTTGGTTCGCGATGAATGAAACAGATTTTGCTCACTACCTCATCGAGTTTCGCAATCGGATTAAATTTTGGACCCATCAAGTTGAGACTGCCAAGGCTGAAATACCGCGTGAGATGGATTTGAATACTTGGGCTGCAGTTTTGTATGCTCTGATTTCCTGCTGGGTATGTCTTGTACACCAGGGCAGCTTCGTATTCGAAACGTGGAGACCCGAAGACGACGCTGCCGCGTGTATTGCGCAGTTCGCCTTTGGTGTATCGGCTCTTGGTTTACTATCATCCCATTCGAGAATGCCTGAGGGCGCTCCAGAATCCATAGCTTCGCTACGCTTATCTGTCTGGTGTGTTGTCTATTGGCATAGTTGGCTCGTAATTCACCTTCGTGGGTACTACATCGAGAACGGGTGGAGCATACCAAATGTGCTGGCCCTAAGCTATAATGCTGGGCTTATGGGACTTCTTGTGCTCAGAATGTGTTTATTGGTCTTGTGTCGGCATTCAGGAATGGTTCGAAAGTTTCGTTGGTTTGCCCCAGGACAGTCGCTACTGGATTCAGACCTGCGGGTACTAACGGCATGGCTCTCCCTTCTCCCATGGTGCTACATCCTCAATGTTTGGAATGTAGGGAGATACCCGCGCGTTCCTAAAATACCTTGGGGAATTCATGTTGGACTGCCGATCCCAACCTCTTCTGCTAGCATTAGTGACTTGGACCAGGCTGCAGCATTGGCAACGGTAGTTACTCTCCTCTTGGCTGTCCCTTTACAATTTGCCATGATATCATTCGGACGGCGTGGGTTGGGCGTCTTTGATCGTTTCGGAGACAGTAGCCAAAGAAAGTTGATTTGGTTAATCGCCGCCATCAAGGCTATAATATCCTGTCTAGTGCTATCATCTCGTGCACTAAGACATCCTACACAGGTTGGCGCAACAATTGCTGCATTTATACATGGCCTGTGGGCACTAGTGAGGCCAAGGGTACATCACCAGAGATATCCAGATGACACGCAGCATGATAGCCATGTTGTCGAGCTCCGGCAACGCACCACAGGCCAGATGGAGGAAGGAATTCAGTAGTATATTGTGCAAAGATGTATGTATCAATTTTAAGCACCCATAAGCGTATTATAGCAGTCTGATCGCATTAACTAAATAACATAATATATGCTAAGCAGGCGACAGCAAGCCGTTCAAACGGCTCTTTCTTGTCCCCATGGGTCTAGTGGGTAATTTCTCTGGCCATGAGCTCAGTACGTTGCCTTTGCGAGGTTGTTCGCGAAATTGCCCTCATTGAAAGGAACATTTCCTGATCCAAAGTCGGTTGTATCCAAAGCATTTTGCTCGACAGCTGAACGTTCTAGGTTAGCTTACGAGCTCCCAGACCTTGGGGATATATCTGGGCAACTTACCTGACATTGATTCCCAGGCAACCAACGGCTGTGTGCCGCCGACAGCAGTTGTTAAGCCGCAAGAATGATTCACAGGCCAGATGGACTCATACTTAATCAAAGATGAGGTGCCATCAAGTGTGAAGCCATCTGTACTGCAATCCCAGCCACCATGTGCGGACGGACAAACGGCCACGATGTTCGAGGCATCAGTACTTGTGGCATCGGAAAGCCAGATAATAACTCCCTCCCAATCGTGGCGATGTCCGAGTTCAGTCGAAGGCTCATCCTTGGGGAAATACCAAGAATACATCAAGGCATTCTTGCCTCCGGAAGTACCGCTTCTCACTGTCGATTGCAAAGAAAGGCCGTTAGTCCATATGTTCCCGGCCTATTGAATGGCTAACTTCTAAAGAAACTCACCGTATATTTGTCCTGTGCTTGAACTGCATCCACCATTGGAACTTCCTGATGGGTTGAGACCGGCACTGCGTCACAGGTATTAGATATGAGAGTCTGGAAAATCCTTAACAAAGACAGTTCTCCCACTCACTTCGTGTTCCCGTCGACATCTACGGCTGGGAAGGGCACGCAGCCATTGACAACCTTTAGCTTGGGCTGGTAGGCCAAATAGCGGTCGCCGGTGGCACCGGCTGGAACTGTTTGGGGAAGTCCGACAAGGTCGCTGTGTCCAACTGTTCCTCGACGCGACAGCTCAACCGGGTTAGCCGTCACAGGCAGCACGGTGAGAGCAGTCAGCGCAGCAATTAGTTGAGGAATCATGTTGGAATGAAAAGCGGGTGTATATTGTGGTGACCTTGCTTGATTGACAAACGGGATTTCTTCGGGATATTTATATTTTGTAGATTTACGGAGTACGGAATACGGAATACAACATAGGCAGTGGCATTCATCAGAATCGATCGACATGGCTACATTGGCTACCTTAGGAACATTGTCGTTGGACCCGCTTCCTTCGGCCAATGTAAGTTCGGTGGAAACGGTCTTCAGTCCCGATGAAGTATAGCGGATGATAGGAGAGTTCGGTGGAACTCTGATTATAGATTAGATTGTTTTTTTACGCGTGGGATCGTCAACCCCGGTGATTCGCCGTTTGATTGTGTTTCTCCGATGCGAAATGAACTTCTTCTAAGCTGAGGCATTTTCTCTGCTTGTCAATCCGTTATCTATCCTCAGTTGAAGCTAGTCTATGTTTTAATATACAGTAGTGGCTCTTATATGCACCCCTGACAGGGATTCTTAATATATTCACTGATGCGACATAGCATGACCAAATAGAACACGTGGTGATAATCAGGAACATGATCTGCACCGTCCTTGGCATTCGCGTTTTCTACACCAATCAAGGTAGACAAGTCAACAAATTGCCCAGCTTCTTCAAAACAACCCCCTGTATGTCAGCGGAGGCATCCCTCTTCGAGTCTGCAACCCCAACTGAGACACTTGCATAGCATCCGGAAGCTAGCGATACTTTCAATTCGGTTGGTAATCTCGCATCGTCCCCACACGTGGTCACATCATCCCCACTAACTAGTGGAACTGCGGTATGGATGCGGGAAAGGACGAACGAGAAATCGGCCGGACTTGCGCATTCGTCGGAAACCTTTCCAAAGTTGACGTTCAGCCAGGTATCCTTCGGTAGGTATGGTTTGCCAGCAGCAACCACTTGGTTTGTCAAGTTGGTTGCCAAATCCGCATAGACCTCACTGTAGTGGGGCCGCGCGCTATCCCATGAAGTAGAGTCGCCACTAGCACCGGAGAAGGCGATAGCAGGGATATCATTCTTCGCAGCGTATGTGGCTGCGCCCACGGTTCCAGAGATGAAGACTGTGAGGCCAATGTTACTGCCGACATTGGGACCTGTCACGGCCAAATCTGGGGCGCCGTTGAAGAATTTCGGGCCGCTCGTATTGATGCCGTATTGAATGGATGTCACCGGGTAGCTATTGACATAACCTAGTCGGGGCTATTTATACCATCAGTCCGCTGCTCTGGTAACACCGAGTACAATACTGACCTGTGTGGCATTAAATCCCACCGCCGGGCTGCCAGATGGGCAACTGTCGAACTCGCATGGCTCATCCAACACAGTCGGCTCTGCTTCCTTTGACCCTGTAGTGACGCGCGTCAGTAAAACACCGGAATATATAGGGAAGACATAACATACCCTTTCCACTCTGGTTCTCGGCGGGCGCAGATACCACCACTGAATGATCTGCCGCTCCTAGAGAATCGAATAGAGCGCGAATGTTGGCTTCCGCCCAGCCATCATCGTTGGAGGAGATGATGTTGACCGCGCTAGCGGCCAGAGGGAAGAGCGCAAGAACGTCGAACCGCATGTTCAAAGAGCCTAGGGACGTTGATGACGGGTAGAATCAGGGGTTACTTGGATCTTTTTATATTTTCAGATCTAGTCTTTCTACATGCACGTGTTTGTCGATCTCCCTGTGATTGAGGGTGAGCTGGGAATCTCGGGGGGACCTCGGAGTCCGGCTCAAGCGCAACGGCTCGGCTCAAATCCCAGAACGGAAGAACAGAAACTCAATTCGTAAATCACTTCTTGTATCACATTGAGCTATTGAATTATTAGATGTCCAAGAGTTTAGTATAAATTAACCACCCCGGTAGAAGTAAACAGAAACATAATATAATTAATAGACTCGATAGGAGGCTATAAAAGAGAGCAAATAAGGAGAACTATCTAATGAGATCCTGGAGAAATGCAGTGTCTATGGCCGCTGAAACAAGAATAGTAAATGCCGAAGGGGATGAGTTAGAGAAGCAAAGAGCGAAATGGGCCATGCAAGGCCGGCGTTACGGTCGTCTTGGTCACGATCGCTTATTCAGAACGGGCACTCTTCGTCTTCTTGCTCCTGAGCTTCATCATCAAGAACACCAAGGCGTATGATGAGATGCAGAACAGGGCAGTAATACCCGTCTAAAAATAAACAATTAGCATCAAAACCTAGACCAAATCAACAAATGTATACTCACATCTCTCCACGAATAGTATTTCTCTTGAATATTGAACGTTTTCGCGTAATCAGAACCCTCAGAGTATGGACAGAATGAACATGTCCCAGTCGAGTTCCCATCAGCTAGGTACCCAGTCTGCGTGGCGAGGAAATCGGCCATGTATTGGCCGCAGGTCTGACCAGACGGTGCGGTGAACTGCACAAATTCCGATGGTGCACACTTGACCTTGACATCCCAGATCACTTCGCCAAACAGGCCACCAACTAAGTAGTTGAAGGGGTCCAGGTAGTAAATCCAGTATCGCCAGAATGGCTGCATGAGGGAGTATGGAACTACCACGCCACAGAAACTGACCAGGCCGGCACCAATCAAGACAGGGTTCATCACAGCCGCGAAATATTCGTTCGGTGCATATGCCGCAATTCCCTGGCCAATGGAGGTGTATAGGAGCTCATAGACTGTCTTTATGTTAGATAGTTGGATCAGCGTTTTAAGGGTTGGTGTAACTTACAAATCATCTGAAGATAGACATGCCCGGAAACACTGGCCTCGATCGGAAGCCCTGCTGTGAAGTACCAGCATGCAAAGTAAAGTGTGGCGCAAATGATGAGGTATGGAATTTCCGTCAGAGTCTGCGCTCCAATGAAGGCGCTCCAGTGATAGGTTTTGGACTATATAGAAATCAGTCTTAGCGATATTTCCATGTTAATAGAGTTCCATTAGGGTATTCACCTTTTTCTCTCGGGTCTCAAATATATCACGACTATGCAAGAAGAACGGCTGCATCTGGTTGATACAGCCGGGAGCGACGAAGATAAAATTGAAAATCGCAAAGAGTCTCAACTGAAGGTCGAAAGTGCCGTTGCCGATCTTCCAGAAGGTGAATCCACTGAAAAGTGCCGCGAAGATATGGAGGATAATCTTGTTCCACATGTAGTCCTAGGCGAATGTCAGCTTTTGCAATTGATTTTATATATCGTTGTAACGACGTACTGGTGAGCGCCAGATATGGATGCTGAGACGCTTAGAAACCGTCATGAATTGGAACCAATGCGAGGTCGCATAGTCAGCAGTATCTTCAACGTAGTCGGAATCGTCTTTACTGGATTCGTTGAGTGCATCAAGTTGGGAGAGTGCTTGCTTGCGCTCTTCTGACTGACTCCAGATTTCGACCCAATCCTTTTGGTCTGTGGTACCACCTCCTTGAACAACATCAATGATGTGCTCTGCGGGGTTAGCATCAGGGGGGCATGGCGCTCCATTGCGAGTGAAGTAGTCCAAGATTTTGGTCGAGTCCTTGCCAGCTGTAATCACAACCCAATTATCAGTGGTTAATCTTGACCAACTGTCTGAAGAGTAAAAACTCACTTTCTCCGAAATATGTCATTTTTCCGCCCTTGGCTAGCAAAAGAAGACCGTCAAATGCATCAAATAGCACCGCAGATGGTTGATGAATTGTACACTAATCAGGTTAGTACGACGCTAAGATATTGTAATTCTTTGAGAACTTACCAACACTGCTTGGCCACCATCGACCAGTTTGCGAAGAAAACGCACAATGTTGAAAGCACTTTGCCCATCAAGACCGGAAGTAGGTTCATCCAAAAACAACAATGTAGGCTTAGCAACAAGCTCGACGCCCAGGGTCACGCGTTTGCGCTGTTCAATGCTAAGTCCAGCTCCAGGCACTGTGAGTTATTAGTATCGCTGTCCAGTGAGATCGAGACCAAGCAAACATACCTCCGATAAGTGCTTCGCTGATGTCACGCAACTCCAAGAGGTCAATGATATGTTCGACGTAGGCAAGTTTTTCTTCGTGTGGAACCGTCGATGGCTGACGAAGAACCGCCGAAAAGTCCAATGCTTCCTTGACCGTGGCTGTCTCAAGATGCACATCCATCTGTTCGCAGTAACCAGTAGTTCGCTGGAAACTGATTCCAATCGGGCGGCCATCAATCAAGACTGATCCATAAATCTCTCCGCTATCCTTGCGCTGAGCAAGCACATCCAACAATGTTGTTTTTCCGGCTCCAGAAGCCCCCATGAGGGCAACCAGGTTTCCGGGTTGGACGAATCCAAATACCTTGTTCAGAAGCTGTTTCTTCTCACCGTGGAAAGGTACATGGTAGTCAAGGTCTTTCCATGTGAAAGTCGATTGCTTGACCGAGCCCAAAAGTGCGGCGGCGTCTGCCTGCTTTGGAGACTGTGACTTCTCACCTTCTTCCTTCCCACGAGTCTTCTCGCTGCCGCGCTTGTAAAGCAGGACGGATGATCCACTTTGGCTGTTCCGGAGTTCAAGACCGAAAGAGGTCAGGCTGATGAAGAAAATCCAAAGTCCAATGAGGATACCAAAGCTTCTCCAGATGTGATGGACTGAATAACTATATTGCTCTTCAATGTATTTTGCCCCATCAATAATGCCTTTGTCGTCGCTTCCAAGGACTGAACATCCACGGTGGGCAGACACTGAGTTGGAGTATCCGGCACCGTATGGAATATAGTCGGGTTCTATGCATGTGAATTTTCGTCCGACAAACTCATTGGCCATGAGTGCTTCGAAGGCATATGCTCCCGGGTTGAGGTAGAAGATCCAGCGGAACCACACATGCATCTTTTGGAATGGGATAAGATATCCTGCTATTTGTTAGTTTGGAATTCTTCGTATCAATGGCTATGTTCGAATACGCACCTCCATAGACAAAGAAGACGGTAGACAGCAAGCCGGATATTTTGGATGCATTTCCAAACTGTTTGCACACGGCGCCAACAGCTCGGAATAGTTGCACAAAACACAATGTCTGCGCAATAATGATGATCCAAAAAGTGAAGAACTTTCCTGCGTTCATCTGAAGAGCAGCCATGAAGTAAAGGATGATCGAGAAGGAGGTCACCTGGAACATCACAACTGGGATATCAGTGATAGCGTTGGCGATGGCAAACGCTGTAGGCCGGTAAAATCCGAATCGCTTCTGACGGGAAAGAATTGGCCGGCCCATGAAAGATGCAGTTGTTTCAGACAGACTTTCAAGGAGGAAATATAAAACCGGGAAAAAGCAAACACCAGGGCGTAGGAAAATTGAGCTCGAATCCTTGTAGTTTCAACTGTTAGCTTGGTCTCCCTACATCGTCTCGGGTGGAGGGCTTCTTGGTTACCTCTGGCAAGTTATAGAACAAACTTCCACAGACTAGAGCCTGAATTAAAGCCGATCCAACCTTCACAAATAGTGATAGCTTATCACCCCAGATAACTTGGAACTGGCGGAGAGCACAAGCGGCAATCTGATCCCAGAGGTTCGCTGTATAAACACTTTTATTCCGAGGAATATGTTGTTTGCGTTTTTCGCTGGATACTGCCAGCTCAAGATCTTCTGCTTCGTAGCTCAACTTCTGAGGGTCCACGATAGAGTCCATTTGATCTTTACAGATGGCGCTATTTTTATAACAGTTTTCGAAGTCCTCGGGTGTATTGGGCACCTTTTCTTCGCAACCGGGTCGGATTGTGCGTTCGGTAAGGACAGTGACTGAAGTAAGAAAGTCTGCGACATTGGCACCCTTGGGGCAGACAAATCCAAGGTCTTCAAAGTATTTCCTTGCAATACGACGAGGGCCATAGTAAGTGACACGACCTTCAGCGAGAACAAGGACCTTGTCGAACTGGTCGTAAATACCGTTGCCGGCTTGGTACGTGGTTGTAATGATTGTCTTGCCGTTTCGGTCCGCTTCACGTCGAAGCATTCGAGCAAATTCCACCGCTGATTTCGAGTCCAAGCCCCGAGTGGGGTTGTCCCACATTTGGATTGGACTTTGTCCGGCCAGGACCTCAGCAAGAGAAACACGCTTGCGTTCACCTCCTGACACGCCTCGGATGTACTCGTTTCCTACCAAGTTCTTCTTCGTGTGTCCGATTCCAAGTGAATCTAGGATCTCATCACGGTGGTTCTGGACGAAGTCCTTGCGGTTTCTTAGATGGTCTGGTCGCTCGTTGGGAACCTTGTTTCGAAGAGCGAATTTCATTGTACGGTTGACTGTCAGCGTTGGGAAGTGAACGTCATCTGATTGCAGTTAGCATTGAGCTCTAGATTCCAAGTTAGAATTGCATGCCTTCATTGTTGAACATGATCTGCTGACGGAAGCCTTTGGCAGTCTTGTGATCCATGCTTCCATAGTTTGTTTCGCCAGTGACTTCATCGAAACTATCTCGATCATTCGAGAGGACTCGGAGGAGGGAAGTGCATCCGGAGCCTGGACGTCCCAGCACAAGAAGCTATATTGGTTAGTTACAACATTCTTGTTCTCGAGTCATAAGAGCCTACCATTTCCCCGGGTTTGACCTGACCTGCGACATCTTTGAGGATGGTCTAGAAGGTAAGTTAGTGTATGATAACTGCATGTTGATGGTTAAATATACCTACCCTTTTTGGACGGTCGCCGCGCTTCAGCAGAGCCCCAAGCTGTCGCGGGTCGACCTCTGACCATAAAGTGCTGCCCAAAGCAGCATCTGGTGCAGTGACTCGAACATTCAGATCGCGGAAGGTGACTGTCAGCCGTTTGCGAATCTGGTCGTCGCCGTTTTCCAGATCGACCGGGGTTACTGTGCCGGACGATGGAGTTTCCATGACGGAGGCGTATATTCCTGGAACGAAAAAGAACGACTACTGATGATCGCACCAGTTCAGGTGAGCTTGGAAGCAAATACCATGGTCGAGGGGCAACAGAACTCTTATATTGCGAATTCGTTATCGAATCTACATATTTTTAAATCCATATTGCCGAGGTGGGTCATGGCTTATAGATCATATCATGTATGTATCGCTGTGGTGGGGTTCACCGATCTTCAAACAGGCAAAACAACTGCAAATAATATCCTGTAAGCGGGGATATTACAGTGATGAGGTGCTCGGAAATATACGTACGGATATACTATCGACCCACTCAGTCCAAAGCGATCGTTCATTCGCTGGGGTCTATTTCTGTACCTTCCAGAGCTTCGATGAGATCCACCCGTCGGATATAGATCCACTTGCACGGATTAAATCCGTAGACGGCCCCTTGACGGAGTCAAAATGGATACAATATGAACGAGTTGTATTATACATTATAAAATTGGTTAGCGCAAGGCTCCCATCAAGAAACCGGAGCATCATTGGACTGATAAACCGAAAAGAACGCGTCCAGGTCCATGGTAGAGAAATCAAAATTCCAGCCCATGTCAGACTGAGTGAAATCAAGCAAGTCATCTCCGGAGCCCACAGAGCCTCCGGTTTCCGGGTTTTCCAGTTTTTCCACCTGTGGAAAGTTCCAAGGAGATGTCAGTATTCCAGGCCGCATTCCTAGGGAAAGGTTCTGAGGAATTGCAGGGTTGTTGAGCTGTGATTGATGGCTGCGGTCGGGAGTGAGGCCTTGCTGTACGGGTGTCCCTCCTGGGGTCGCAAAGTTATCCCCAGTTGTTGTTAATGGAGACACCCATTCGTATGATGGATTGATGTTGCGAAGCACAGTCTGCATGGCTGAAATTGAGCTTGCAATCGGGTCCCCAGCTCGCATGGTTGACAATGTTTGCAATGAAGCATAAACCCACGGTAGATAGAGAGGCGCAACACTCGGGTTGTGAATGAACTCGTAAATGAGAGTAAATACAGAATTGCCGAAAAAGTACCCATGGTATCGCAATTCCTATGAGATTGTTAGTGGAAGCTTTTATAACAACATGTGGTCTATTTACCAGAACAAGGTTATTGACTCTTGAAGCTTCACATAAGTGATGGAGTGTTCTTTGGGCGGCAGTGATGGCATGATTGCAGGCTTCGTTGAGCCAAGAAGGCGTTTCTCTGGGGCGATTTGTGACATTGGTGGTAGACTGGTTGAGCGCGATATTCCTCTCGCGCTGCCAATGGCCGCGAAATACTAAGAATGGGCGGAATGTGAGGAGCATGGTATGATGATATACTAGCTCTGGTCAGAGTGGGGTTAGGCAATGACTTAACTGTGACTTACGGGTGATGAAGATAATTTGTCGAACCCCAAGTGATCCTGCCTGGATGCTGTCATCAAGCCCAAGGCCCAAAGCTTGTTGTAAATGTGCTTCATTACCACGGATATCGTTCGCAATAGATCGAGCGACTTTCCACATGTGCAGAAGAGACTCATGCCGCTGACCGTATATCTCATTAACCGACCGCGTGATGCTTTTGCAAAGCTGCACCAACAATCGAATAAATGGGTCCTGCGGATACTCGATTGCGGCATCTTTAAGGGAGAGGGAGCTAGGACGTCCCACATGAAAGCAGAACCAGCTATATATATGATGTTAGTGAGTTTATCAAAGATCGGACCGAAAGTGGTAATGTACGTTTCGTAGATGTAAAGAGACCAGAAGGTTACCCGTCGTTCTTCAATGTTTTCCGGGGTTTGATCAACGTCATGTGGAACATCCTTATGCAGACCTGCTGACAAGGCTTTGCGAGCAGCAGAACCCAAATGCAAGAACGTTGAGTTGGGCCGACCTTGTTCGTTCTGGTAATTGGCGTAAAGTCTATGTCAGTCTGCATACAACAAAGTAAGAAGATAAGGACTTATCATGAGCAACGAAATTTGGATAGTCTGAAGGTTCACCACGTCATCAAACGCGGCCAACGAAGTTTTGACACGCTCGAACAGCACATCACCCCAGGCAGAATGTTCCGTGCCGAGTGAAGCACTTGCCATGGCAAGGAGAAGGATCGCCTGGGTAAAAGCATCTAGATGATCGGCGGGCGAAGAATTGTAGAGTCGGTCCAGACATTGCTCATAATATGGCTTGGGGCGAAGTGGTATCAGATGATAAAGGCTGGATAGAAATCGCGACAGAAAAAGCCTAGCCAGGTCGTACGGCAGGAACATCATAGATAAATCCCCTTTACCGGGGGATTTGTTACTCTCATGAAAGTCTGGGGTTCCGAAAAAAATGCGACGGAAGCTAAACAAGTCCAAGCCAGCTCCAGCTTCCTCAACCCCGCCAGAGGGTTCAGGGTGGGAGGTAGGATTGGAGACGAGATCTCGGTAGATATGCTGCATGAGAGAGAAATGAGAAGTAGGGCCATAGTATAGCTGCATCTGACATGACGGCGATGCCGTATGTGTTGCAGACACACTATTCGGGAAGTCGTTCATCACGGAGGCTGTGCGCTGCCCCGATGGCGGGACTCCGCTCGGAGAGCCCTGACGAGTTACATTCCTCTCGCCGACTTCCTCATGCTCATGTTTCTTTCGCCGATGGCGAATGTAGTCTCTATATATACAGGGTGTATTGCGCAATTGGCAAGTTTTGCACCTGATGTTATATTAGTCCAATGAATTCACGATGCAAATGTAGATTGAAGGATCTCACGGGGTCAGGCCATTGCATTTGATTTTACGTTTGCGGCATTCCTGACACGCACGAGGGATTCGCCAACCCGGCTGAGCTTTATCCGACGCCTCAGACATGGATAAATACGTATGGCAATCTCAGAACTCCTGTCAGTGCAGTTCATCCGTTTAATCCGAGGAAATTATCCGTCTATATCCGAGTCACGTGGTGGTGTGTCATCACATCGCCTCGCAATCTTCTAGCACTCAAGTCCACGGACATTGCTCCTATATATTCCATTGGCTGCGTATGTCAAAGATCGAATCTGTTCTTGTTTACTGATAAGTTGAAACGAACTTTGGAGTCATCTTAAAGACAATCATTTTTGAATTTCTACCATTATATCACATGATTCTGTGCCTGATAAACAAGGCATCAACGTCTTAACACTAACGTATTCGGTAAGCGAGCTGGCCATGTAAGCGAGCTGGCCACCCCAACTAATACATTAATTTCAAATGTAAATATGTCAACCAAAACTCCATTAAATTAAATACAGTAAAATCATCTATTCTCTAGACATGCATTTCTTTTGTAGCCCTGGTTTTTGCATAACCCGTATGTTAGTAATGCTCTCATTCGTGGCTGTAAAGGTGGCGAAGGCCTTTTCTGCCGACGGGGGGGGGGGTGCTTCAATTACTTCCACCGGCTCAGTAATTAATGCAGATACTTCTTGAACTAAGAGGCCTTCTTCGGCAGGTATCTGCCTCCGGGATCTAGTACGCTTTTGCTTCTGCTTCTTATTAGCGGCGCGTAATTCCTTGATTTCTTACGCTTATAAAATATAACTCTACAGCTGGAGCTAGAAGCCTTTTACAAGCTGGTTTAATGTACGATCTAATAGACTAGGCGGGCTTCGAGATCTCGTACAAAATAAAGCTTTGATTAACGAAGCCTATCAATGTAGATCTTTCTCTGTAAAAGGGGTTTTTAGAGTAAAATTCCGGCTTAAATCACTACCCCGGCTAGCTAGAGGGGTTAGGGTTCGAAGCCGAATATTAAGCTTTAAAATCACTCGGTTAGGTCTAAATAGGACTAAACCGGTAGCTAAGAAGCTATTTTTAATCGTCTCCGATTTAAAAGCTTTAATTCGAGTAAGGGGGTATACTTTAAGGAAGTCAAGTTTATTAATATAGTTAATCCCATTCCGCATCTTAGTTTTAACCATCCGACCGTACAATCGTTTTAACACCGCAAAACAACCAATATCTAGAGGTTATAAAAGATAAGATAAATACGCTAGTATATAGATTAGTATCACCTTATTTTGCTTATAAATCTTATTAAATTGAGGTATTAAATGACTTCTATAGCCGTTAAGTATTAAAAGCCGATATCCCCCCTTTATACGTAAAGAAGTAGTAGGAATAAAGAGCTTTTCGAGCTACTAAAGTCTAATTTTATCGGAGGTCTATCTATTAGGACTAACTTCGAAACGCTAATTGTCTGGGAGGCCGTTAAACTAAGATTTAAGAAAGACTTTACCTTTAAAAATCATATACGGAGAAAGCGCCTACCTAGAAGTATTTATATACTCGATCACCGTTACCTACTCGCGATTTCTAGGTTATAAAAGTAAACACCGACTATAGTATTCACTCCTTATAATAACCTTTACAGTTACAGTTAATCCTATCGTAAAACTAGTCTTATTAAAGTTATAAATATTATTAGGGTCGATTCTAAATTAAATAATTATCTTTTAAACTAGATTAAACTACTCCCTAATGATTTTAGGGTCTTTGTATTTTATACGTTCGTAATTATACCGTTTCGAGAATTAGGAGGAGAGGAGAGGATATCGTTTTATAAAGTTATATACCTATTTTTCGCCGATTAAAAGAACCGGGGTAATTCTACGATTTTAAAGTAGAAGATCCGCTATTTCTCGTACTATAAAGGGCCGGGGGGCTACTCTATATAGATCTATAGAGAGAATCTATTTTTAAAGCGATTCCTCCTCAATTTCAGTTAATTTAGATAAATTGGCGCGAGAAATCGCGCGATTTTATATACTATTAAGACGGGTAGATAGGGTAGATCTCGGAATGTTAAAACGGCGCGCTACTTTACAAATTAAAGAGATTTCTTTATTCTTAAAAGCCTAGATAGCTAATAATATTCTACCCTCTTACTCTGCTAAATTGCTAGAGGATTAAGAGTAAATTGGTGGTATAATAAGAGGTTGATTTAACTAAGTACTAATTAATAGACACGTTTTAGTTAGGGTGGCCAGCTCGCTTACATAGCTAGCTCGCTTACCGAATACGTTAACTAACTAACATATTTAGTAACGTATTTCACCCCTAAGTAGCGTATACCCCTAAGTGACGTACCCTACCTAAAACGTATTAATTAATTTACCCCTTTCTTCTTCAACCACCTACTATACCACTAATACACTCCCGAAGCTCTAAAAATTCAATAGAGTAAGAGGGTAGGATTCTACTAGCTATCTAGGCTTTTAAGAATCAAGAAATCTCTTCAATTCGTGAAGTAGTACGCCATTTTGATATACCTAAATCTACCTTCCGCCGCCGCCTTCATAGTATACTAAACCTTACGATTTCTCGTGTCAATCTATATAAATTAACATAAACTAAGGAGGAATCACTTAAAAAATAGATACTCTCTATAGATCTATATAGAGCAGCCCCCCGGCCCTCTATAGTACGAGAAATAGCGGATCTTCTTCTCTAAAAGCGTAGAACTATCCCGGTTCTTTCGGTCGGCGAAAATTAGATTACGAAATTTATTAAATAGTATCTTCTTCTTTCCTCCCGATTCTCGAAATAGTATAACTACGAGCGTATAAAATATAAAGACCCTAAAATTATTAGAGAGTAGTTTAATTTAGTTTAAAAGATAATCCTTTAATTTAGAATCGATTCTAACGATATTTATAACTTTAATAAGACTAGTTTCGCGATAGGATTGACTATAACTACAAAGGTTATTATATAGAGTAAATATTACAGTTAGAGGTCTATTTTATAATCTAGAAATTATAAATAGGTAATAGTAGTTAAATATACGAATACTTCTAGATAGGCCCTTCCTCTATATATGATTTTTAAAGATAAAGTCTTTATTAAATTATAGTTTAACGGCCTTCCGGAGGACTAGCGCTTTAAAGTTAGTCCTAATAACTAGATCTCTGATAAGATTAGACTTTATTAGCTTAAGAAGCTCTTTATTCCTAGTACTTCGTATATAAAGAAGGTATACCGGCTTTTAATTCTTAATAATTATAGAAGTTATTTAATACTTAAATTTAACGAAATTTATAAGTAAAATAAGATAATACTAATCTATATACTAGCGTATTTATCTTATCTTTTATAACCTCTTAATATAGATTGTTTTACGGTCTTAAAATGTATATATAGTCGGATAGTTAAAACTAAGATACGGAATAGGATCAATTATATTAACAAACTTAACTTCCTTAAAGTATACCCTCTCGTATAAATTAAAGCTTTTAAACCGGAGACTATTAAAAATAGCTTTAGGATAGCCGGTTTAGTTCCTTTTAAACCGGAGAGAGTGATCTCTAAGCTTAATATTCGGCTTCGAACCCTAACCCCCCTAGCTAGCCGGGATAGTGATTTAAGCCGGAATTTTACTCTAAAAACCCCCTTTACAGAGAAAGAACTATATCGTTAAGCTTTATTAATTAAAGCTTTACTTCGTATAAGATCTCGAAGCCCGCCTAGCCTGTTAGATCGTATATTAAACCAGCTTATAAAAGGCTTCTGTCTTTAAATATAAGGTACAATCTTTCTCGCTAAAGAAAATAAGGATTTACGTGCCGCTAATAAGAAGTAGAAGCAAAAGTATACTAGATCCCGGAGGCAGATACCTGCCGAAGAAGGCCTTTCAGTTCAAGAAGCCTCTGCATTAATTATACAGCAACAAGAAGCAATTAAAGCACCTCCCCCTAGCCCCGGCATGCCTAGAGAATCGACTATCCAACCACGTACGCGGCCCCCCCCGGGGGGGGGGAATCTACAGATTGGCCAGGGCATAGAAGAGAAACATGTCCAGATAGACCAGTTAGTTAGTATATTTAATTTAATGGCGTTTTAGTAGAAATAATTGCATTTTAAATTAATAAGTTAGATAGGATGCGTCACTTGGGGGTATACGCCACTTAGGGGTGAAATACGTTAAGCGAGCCGGCCATGTAAGCGAGCCGGCCATATAAGCGAGCCGGCCACCCCAACATAACATATTAATTTAAATGCATTTATCTCAACCAAAACTCCATTAAATTAAATACAGTAAAATCATCTATTCTCTGGACATACATTTCTTTTATGACCCTGGTTTTTACATAACCCGCATATTGGTAATGCTCTCGTCCAGGGCTGTAAAGGTGGCGAAGGCCTTCTTCGTGGAGGGGGGGAGGTGCTTCAATTGCTTCTACCGGCTCAATAATTAATTGAGAGGCTTCTTATACTATTAAGCCTACTTTAGCTAGTATCTGCCTCCGGGATCGAGTACGCTTTTGCTTCTGCTTCTTATTAGTAGCGCGTAATTCCTTATTTTCTTTAGCGAGTAAGACAGCACCTTATATTATAAGACGGAAGCCCTTTATAAGCTAGTTTAATATACGATCCGATGGGCTAGGCGGGCTTCGAGATCTTATACGAAGTAAAGCTTTAATTAACAAAGCCTGCCGATATAGTTCTTTCTCTATAGCTAGTATTTTTAGTATAAAATTACGGCTTGATTCACTCCCCCTACTTAGTAGGGGGGTAGATATTCGAAGCTGTATATTAAGCTTTAAAATCACTTAATTAGGTACAAATAGGACTAAACTAGCTGCTACGAAGCTATTCTTAATAGTCTCTAATTTAAAGGCTTTAATTTATATAAAAGGGTATACTTTAAGAAAGTTAAGTTTATTAATATGAGGGGTATACTTTAAGGAAGTTAAGTTTATTAATATGGTTGATCCTATTCCGTATCTTGATTTTAACTATCTGACCGTACAATTGTTTTAATACCGTAAAATAACCTATATTAAAAGGTTATAAAAGATAAGATAAATACTATGAAGACCCCACTATATAGGGTCTTCATTTAATTGATCAGAGTGACAGGGATCTTAATACGTATACAAATACTACTACGAATGTATGGCAACTAGTACTGCGTGTATTCAAACTGAACTCTAAGCCTTCAAATATGCTCCGAGTTCCACTAGTATAGTCGTGCGAGGGTTAAGCAAGGTTACGTGCGATGTCACGTGACTCCATATATATATTATCTCATATATATAATATATCTTTAGGGGTTATATAGTCCCCCTATAAGTCCTACGACTCTCTCTAGGAGTGGTTATAATATTACCTCCCTTCTTTATATATATCGCCCTTAACTTACTCTTTAGTCTTTAACTGTTGTCTTTGTTTGATAGTTTTCGACTGAGTCCTATTGCTATATAACCGAGTCCTTTGTTAGTTTCTTTATTATAGATTCTAACAGTTTCTAGCCGGGTCTTTTAATAGTTTTTATTAAGTCCTTTAACGATATTTATTCTTTATTTTATTAGTTACAAAAGGTTCGAGTCTTTAAAGGCCGTCGTACCTCTCTTTTTTAGAGAGTATATCTTTAT